>SWCR01000001.1:2370832-2785482 GCA_007556565.1 Elsinoe fawcettii | reverse complement strand
GAGGAAGAGGGGGGAGAGGGGGTGGAGGAAGAGGCGATTTGGAGTTGTTCAGTCCTAGAGGGAGAGTCAGTGGGAAGGAGAAATGGGGAGTGGGGTTGAAGAGAGCTACTTGGAGCGGAGATCGAGGATGGTGTGAATCTTGAGGGCGGAGAGGGTGTCGAGGTCGGAGGGGGAGGCGAAGTCGGGTCTGGCGGAGCGGAAGAGGAGGCCTGGTTTCATACGGCTAGGAATGGTCAGGTGTGTTCTTCTACTGAGGTGTTGATGGAAGCTGTGGATGATGAGGGATCCATGAATTTATTGTTTACTTACTGTTTGCCGGAGATGGCATTGGTGAAGAGGCCAACATCACGCACATTGAAGATATTGTCGAATTTGATGCTCCCTGGTATGGGAGGAGGGACCATTGTCAACACATGCCAAGATGGATAGATGAGAATAGTTCAGATGAGGGCAAGCAGATCAAGTGTGTAAAGTCAATTGTGCGTGAGTCGTGGGAGGTTCGTTGGGATCCACTTGATTTGCGCCAGAGCTTCAAGCCTCCCCGGCATGATCTGCACCCGAGATTGAGGGTCTGCAGGGACAAACAGTCGTGCATAGATGATATTGGTCATGGATTGGTCGACTATCATGACGAGCAGGAAGTGCTGTCAAGCCACGATCTCTGCAGACACTAGACATGTGCATCAGGAGCAAGAGATGAGCAGATTTCGAGACAAAACATCACATGGAGAGCCAGATCCGCAGCAGAAGGTTTTTGAGCTTTGGCGATTGTGACGTCGATGACGTTTCTGGCCGCAGATGGTCCAATGCACTCTCTGTCGATCAGAAAACCACCACAGGCCCAGGCTCTTGTCTCTTTTTGCTGTTCAGCCTGACTGCCTCATGTATATTGGAGTTGACGTTCGATAACCTGCAGCAAACGTTCATCCCACGAGTATTGTGAGATCCAAACAGTCGGAAGGAGCGGAGTGGCTCATCCTGCTCATCTCGTCTAACACGACTGCCCCGCAGCCTCCGAGGCCGACCACCAACATGTCGTCAATAACGTGTCCGGATCCCTCCTTGCATCGTGACACAAAGCTGCAGGAGCAAGCATCTACCGCTGCGCTTCTTGCGACAAGTCCCGCACGTCAGAAACCAAATGCTTCGAGTATCTTGGACAAAGACAACAAGCTCTCCTCGAGAAGTATGTATACCAACAAGCAATGCGACCCGAGAAGCTGATTGACCGACAGGCGCCGCAATGTCGCTGAAGCATGCCAGACCCGAAGATCTCCCCAGCTATCCGAGTACAGGTGGAGTAGCACTGAGCGCATCTTCCGGCGCCGCGAACCTCGCCAATGCGAATCAGAAGCCTTTCGAACATTGGAAACCGGACCCTTCATCAGCGGCCGGCAAGGCGGCACTACTGGCCAAAGACTATAAAATGGATCCGCTCTGGCAACCAAGCATGAGTACAGCTGGCTCAAAGGCCGCGCTCATTGCGCACAAAGATGGTGGTAAATTACAGCTGTGGACACCAGAAGCCAGTGCGACAGGCAATTCGGCTGCTGCTCAGGCTTTCCGAAACACCGCGCTGAGCCCAAAAGTTGATTATGGATATACAGAGGACGGCAGAAGTAAGGCCTTGCTAGCAGCCACAAAATCAGTCAAGAGTGCTCGCGCTCGCTCAGGATCTATGCCTACGCCTGTACCTCCCAAATACCCGGACTCGTCCAACTCTGCATACAATGCGCTCAATGCTGCGACAAAGGCTAACCGAGCACCTTCGACGAGGAATCAGGACGATTATCAGATGTCCTCGCCGGCCCTCGAAGAGTCACGAATCAAGCATTTGAGTGACAAAATCTCGAGACAAATGTTCACCGAGCATCCACCTGTCGATATTGAAGTGCAGGAGAAGAAACATCAGGATGCACTCAAAGCATCGGCAGTCTCTATGGCAAAAAGCATGTATGATTTGCAAGAAAAGAAGCGTACGGAAGGTCCCACATCACCTGGCAGCACTGCAGCATCTACAGCGATTGGTCGCAGCAACACCACTGGGGCGCAGCCGGATATTCGTCAACAGGCTCTTCAGTACATTCACCTTCAAGAAGCAGCGCACAAGCTTGCCGAAGAACGTCTCGCAAAGATGGATCCCGATGGTGCAGCCAGGTACCGCGAGCATTATGGCTACCCGCTACGATCGCCGCGAAGAAAGCTATCAATTAAGGATCGCTACTCGCGTCGACGTGCCAACAGCGATGTCCAGAGCCCAGGCTCTGGCAGATTCGATGATTCGGACTCCGACGATGATGACTTCCGATCGCGTCGTATTCGTAACCAGATGAATCAATTCAACAAAGATATTGAGACTCTGGACGAGAAGAAGCGGAACTCTGATCGAGCTGCACTCCTTGCAGCAGCAGAGAAGAAAGTCCAAGCACAAATGAAGAGTATGGACGAGAAGGTGTACGCCGAGACTGGCACAGTGTCTCAAGCTAAGCTGGACGAATGGGAAGCAAAAGCCCGTGAGAAGGCCGGAAGAGATAGCCAAAAACGACAACAGAACTTTGGCAAGGCTGATCTCGGAGGTGGAAAATTCATGGAGCAGAGTGAGATAGAAGCCATTGCTGCTGCCAGACTCAAGCCCACGTTGGACGAAATCAACGAGAATGCAGAGAAGAGAAGAGCAAGAGATGAGGAGATCAGACTTGATATGGAAGAGAAGAAGAGGCAGGAAGCTGGTGAGAGGCAACGGGAGAGAGAAGTCAAGATGTTGCAGAGGACCACCAAAGGTAACTTTCACTTACACTGTGTACATTTAGACGTCGTTAATTATTGGCAGATCAGGAAAAAGCAGCTGCAAAACAGGAGAAAGAGCAACAGAAAGCAGCACAGAAGCAGGAGAAAGCCGAACAAAAGGCGGCTGCCAGGATCGAGAAAGAAGCAGAGAAAGCTCGCAAAGCAGAAGAGAAGAAGGCCGCTAGAGAGGACAAGCGACGTTCGAGGGACGTTAAGCGCGATGCGGCAGTGGCAGCGGGTGCCTCAGCAGCCGCCCACGAGGCCGCTGATAAGTCCCCCAAGTCTTCATCAGACGCGCCTGAGCATTCGGAGCAGGACGAACCTGCCTCTCCAGTCATCTCACGAAGCGAAACTGGTGAAGCGGTTCTCCGACCTGACATCGAACGACATGTCACGACCATCTCTACATCCGATGGCGAGGGTGAAGACGAGTCATCAGAGCCGATGAATTCCACAGAACCAGCAAAGACAGTTAATCCTGCCAACGCAGCACACAAGGGTACTGATGGACCCATCGGCACCGCACCTGTGCTGGAATTACCAAAGGACGACACGGAGGACAAAGACCTCGACTCACCACCTCGCTCACCCAGATCTCCGAAACGAATCTCCCGCATCTTTGATCGCTTCAAGCGCAAGAGCAAGCACGAGCGCGACGTCGAACCTGGCACTCTCTCGCCAGAGCTTAAGAAGACATCTAAGCTCTCTAAACTGCCAGCTGTTGGATCAGAAACCAAAGCTAAATCCTCTACCGAAGACGAGCCTACCACGTCCGCGACAGTCGATCCCACTGAGCCAGACCTCGGCCCTCTCTCAGCCGTTGAAGCCCGCAACATCGCCGACGAACACGCAACTGCCGCCGCAGCCTCTCCCAGTAGTTTCAAGCGCGGGGTGCCCAAGGACGACGATGCGATCAGTAGTCTCAGCAGTTTGACGAGCGACGAACCATCTTCATCGGTTGCACGGCCATCAGGTGATAGTGTTTCTACGCCAAGCAAGGGTAAAGAGGCAGAGAAGGATGAAGAGGGAAAGGAGAAGCGCAGATCTTTTGGCTTGGGCATCGGTATGGGAAAAGGTCTGCTGCCGAGCTTCGGTAAGCGGAAGGAAAGCGAATCGGCAGGGAAGAGGGCGAGTATTGATGGCTCGGCGAAGAGCCCGGTCAGGGAGACGAGGTTTCAGGAGCAGTTGTGAGCAATGCCTGTGAGCCATGAGAGGGCACAGGGGAGGAAGGGGAGGTGTGAGATTATTGTTTCATGAGACATGCATTCTACGACAGATTGGCCTGCAGCGCGAGCAATTGAATCTAATTTATGATAATCATGCACATAGTCGTAATAAGAACATCTACCTGACGACCCTGACTCCCAACCCTACAGTCCCTGTCCTGAACCCCTCCACGACACCGCTCCCCACCGCCTCCTCCAGCACCCACTCAAACCTCGTTCCGTAGAAGGTCTTCCACTTCTTAGTCCTCCCCGGCAAGATCCCGACCCATTCTCCCCTCGCCCGTTTCGCTTTCCCAATAGCGTCGTCAGAAGGGATATTTCCATCCCACCTCTCCTTCAGCAACTCCGCCGAACCCTCCTTATGGCGCGGCGAGGACTTCGTGACGAGCTGCACCAGATGCGCCCTCGCCTCAGTAAGCAGGCGGAGGTAAGTTGCCGTCCCAGGCAGAGCGAAGGTCAGACTCCCCTCTTTCGCTTCTCGAGTGACACTTCCAGAGGGGAGGCCACCACTCCCGCCGCCCCGGAGGTGCACGGCGCCCACGCCGCCTACTGCGTCGAGCGAGCCTGTGGGCGCGACGGTGCCGGCGTTTGCGACTGGGGTGGAGAGGCCGAGGGAGAAGGCGCCTGCGCGGCTGACTGGGGCGTCGACCGCCAGGGAGAGGGCGGAGGTGGAGGTCAGGAAGCCGGATGAGACGAGTCGGGAGACTTCGTCCGTAGTGAAGGAGCTGGTTGGGATGGTGGGGGAGGTAGGCTGGGTGGATAGGAGGGAGAGGTATCTCTCTTGTAGAGGGGTGGGGAGGGAGCTGGTTTTGATGAGGGCCGTCCAGTCGGATACGAGCACGATGCCGTCCCCGATGGGACTGCCGCCGCGGCCGCGGCCGGGGATGGTGATGCGCCGGACGATGCCCTGCTGGGTGAGCTTGGCGATTTCTCGGTCTGTGGTCGTGGGCGAGCGGCTGAGGGCGTGGAGGTGAGCGAGAGAAACGATTGGCGCGAGGTCTTTTCGGAAGTTGAGCACTTCTGCGATTCGGGTCGAGTTCATGCCTGCTGATCTCTCTGGAATGGGGTCGAACATTTGCTCGCGGGCATATTTCATCAAGGACACGGCATCTTGTGGTAGACCAGGTGTGGCAAGACTGGTCACGATACCGCCATGATGGAGTGGCACGTCGTCATCGTCGTGCTGCACTTTTGCCTTCTTCGCCGCCGGCTCTGATGAGGCTGATTTCGTCCGAGCATGGTTACTGAAAGAGGAGGATGACCTCTTCAAGAACGGATTCTGCTTCGGCTTTGATTGTAGTGGTCGACGTGCTCCTGTCGCGCTGAGTGACATACGGCTGTGCTGTTGTCCAGACTCGGGTAATAAAGGTGGCGTTGTTGCCACAGATGTGGTTGCTGACGAGTCATTTTCGAGATGCGGCTGAGTCAGCGTCTTTCACGTGCCTGGTACCAGACTTGGGAAACCATTCTGGGTGTTCCCCTGATCTGCAACCGTGAGGACGTTGGATGCGCGACAGGAACCAATGGCTTGATCCACGCCGCAATAGAGACAATAACAACAAGCAGAGTGGTACTTTTCTTGCTCAATTGCTCTTCACTCGTTCTCTACCATTTGCATACCTAGGTCAAGTCGTGACACGACAAGAAAGTGGAAGGAAAGGAAGAATTTCCCCTCGGTTTCGTAACGGACGGGAGCTTCTTTTGCTACGTCACCAGCCAAAAGTTCAGGTTCCTCAAAAGTTCCCGCCGACCCAATTCGCGCTCCGCTCCAACCTCATCTCCGCGTCAGCTATCGATCGCACGACCAGCTCAGCTCGACATGCTCAACCCATGATTCATGCCGCCATCCACAATGCCTGCTCTATACTCCGAACCAGCTGATCCTCAAGTACGTGAGGCTAAACACCTACCACCAAAGTCATACGCGGACGCGGTCGATACTGGCTATCCATCTCCGGACCATAGCGGGTCGGACATTGACGAAGACCTGATCAAGGAATCTCCGCCACGATCCAGCAGCGACGCAAGTGCTCCTCGACCTCTTGCTGAAGTCCTCGACGAGGACGAATTACAAAACTCTCCCCGTCCGGTCACACCAACCCCTCTGCAGCGTAAGCCTGTGCCGGGATTGTCCTACGCAGACGCCGCAGCCTCAAACCCCGCTACCAACGGCCACGGACACAGTCGCAAGTCGAGCAATCACAGTATTGAGATCGAGGCAGACAGACGATCAACAAACGCCGACGGATCACCGCGAAGCCCTCTTCGACGCGTCAATAGACGGATACCATCGGCGACAATGAATGGCGGATCCAGAGAAGTTTCAGACAGCATGTCCAACAAGATTGTCTATGAGAAATTTGATGGCAAGCATGGGGAGCATCTCGTCAGCGTCAAGTCGACTGATGAATTGGAAACAACACAGAGGACCGACCAGACTGTGGCGGAGAAGGAAAAGCAGAAAGACAGGGGAAGACCACAGCACAAACGAAGATACTCTAGGGACGATCTTGTCAGTGGTCGCAAAGCCGGGGAAGGCTGGGGACAATCAGCGTCAGTTTTTGTTTCGTGTTCGTACGGCAAAGCTAATCTGCGTGAACAGCATCCGGTTCGCACCTCTCAACGTGCCAGTCCAGCGCCGCCTGCAGACATTGATGGTTCTTGCTCACACACTGAGCATCGCTTCATTCCTTGGGCTGTTCTTCTTTCTCTGTGCTATCCCAATTCTCTGGCCGATTATCATACCGTATCTTCTGTACATTACTTTTTCGAAAGCTCCAACTTCCGGCGAGCTCACATACAGATCAGAGTGGCTGCGACGACTGCCAGTCTGGTCCCTGTTCGCATCTTACTTCCCAGCCCGCCTTCATCGAACCACTACTCTCCCTCCGACTCGCAAGTACCTCTTTGGGTACCACCCACACGGAATTATTTCTCACGGCGCCTTTGCTGCGTTTGCGACTGAGGCCCTTGGCTTCTCCCAGCTCTTCCCTGGTATCACCAATACCCTCCTGACACTCGACACAAACTTCCGTACACCTCTCTACCGCGACTATGCTCTTCGAATGGGTCTCGCATCAGTGTCACGCGAGTCCTGCGAGAATATTTTGTCGAAAGGAGGCCCGAATAAGGAAGGTATGGGGCGAGCTATCACGATCGTGGTAGGCGGTGCCCGGGAATCTCTTGACGCTCAACCAAACAGTCTGCGTCTTGTACTAAAGCGCCGCAAAGGGTTCGTCAAGCTGGCGATCCGCACCGGCGCTGACCTGGTACCTGTGCTTGCATTCGGCGAGAATGAGCTCTATGACCAAGTCAACAGCGATGAACATCCTTGGGTCCACAAGGGCCAAATGGTTGTGAAGAAACTACTCGGCTTCACAGTCCCGCTGTTCCATGCACGGGGCGTCTTCAACTATGATGTCGGCCTGATGCCCTACAGGCGCCCCATCAACATCGTTGTCGGCCGTCCCATCCAGGTCCAGCAATTTGCTCGTCCCGACCAAAAGTATATTGACGAGATCCACGAGCGATACGTCAACGAGCTCGTCGGCATCTGGGAAGAGTGGAAGGATGTGTTCGCTTCTGGCCGGAAGAGCGAGCTAGAGATTGTCGAGTAGTATCCTTACCGCTCTTCCGGGGCTTCTCATGGTCTTTCATTGCCGTTGTTTTCCTGGCTATTCTACGGGCTGGCGTTAGTCCAGAGATTTGGGATGTACTTGGGCTGCTGGTGCATGCCTGACGAAATGACATAAAATGGCGCCTCGGAGGCATAGGTCACACGTGAGGGAAGGGGGAATTGAGGAGGTAGCAGAGACACAGCTTCTGCTGCCATGGATATGCTGTAATGATTATCAGGCTGTGTCCATTATTCTTTCTCTGTAGCTGTATTCAATCAATTTCCAACAATCTTGGATTTTCGTGTGGTTGCGAGCGCCCCGAGACTGTGCAGACTGTTCCACAAGTCTTATGGACCACCATCTCACTATTGTGAGGTCCACTGGCATTCTGCTGCTGGACCATGCACCTTCTGGATAAGGTAGCCCGGTCGGCTCCTCTACCATCGAAAATGGACACGACCACCTGAGCTTTCTCGACATCTGAATCTCATCCAGTCGATCGGGTGAGGCAAGCATGCCGGTCATACCATGACTACCGCTAATGGGCCTGTCTTGGCTCTCCTCTTTTCTTTACCCGTGACGAGTACTGCTATGCCGCGGACTATCGAAATATGTTGCGAATGCCAGGCGATTCGTACATCTCTAGCTGTCGTTGGCCCTTTCGAAGTAGAAATTCTATCGTACTAAAGTCCTTTTTGCTAAGTGATGCATGTTGTCGGAACTCATCCCTAGCTTTATCAGCTAGGTCTAGGAACATACCATGTCCAGTACTCACCTTACAAAGCCAACGAAGTTTGGCTGTGTCTCCTAGGTCATGTTAGTGCCATTCATTGCAAGCCATGTGATGTGATCTACCTCGGGCTTGTGCCGAATGGCTCTGAAGCATTTGCGGTATAGAGACAGGACGTCACGCTGCAGGCCAGACAGCCGCGGCATCACCGGAAGATATGAGAAATTCAGTCTCGTACTAAAGAAGAAATTTCAGGATCGCATACAAGTGTAAAACAAGATATGAAGGTGCTATGCTCTGGAAGATCCAAAGCATCACATCTTGGCACCCTGAATGTCGATGACGACAATTTTCCACAGTGTTACCAACCTTCAACAGCCTTCGCATTCATGCCACCTTCTACACTGATTCGCAGTATATGATCACTGTACTCTTTAGTGACGTCCCTTGATGCTGAGGAGAGCGAAGGCAATGGTTTGATGCTTGACATACGATGCTCCCCTCAACCCACGCGTGGCTTCGTCTACATCATGACATCGTGGAGTCTCGCAAGATGCCATTCCTTTTGGACGTACGATGATCAAGCGTTGCGGTTTCTTGGGGCGTAAAGATACTGTTGAAGGATCCGCGATGTAGGAGATTCGTTTCTGTGACCTGTGTTCTGCCAGCTTATCCGACACGCTCAAATTTGCCCACAGATATCCTCAATACAAGCCAACAATCAAATTTCGCAACATGTTCTGGCCTATCTCACGTGCAGATAGCGACATCACCGACGCCAGCTATCAGTATACTACTTATGGCTGTGGAACGGGCTCGATACCTCGTAGCAGACAGCCGTCGACTAGACCAGGGACAGCAAGACCACATACCGCAAGACCACGTACAGGTGTGTCTACCCTGGGTGTCGAGTATCAACGCATTGTCTGTGCTATCAGCGAATCTCGAGGTATTTCACCAACTATAGGTCTTGCATTCGTCAACCTCGACACTACCACTGCCACACTATGTCAGATCTCAGACAGCCAGACATACGTCCGTACTCTTCAGAAGCTATCTGTTGTCGTGCCCTCCGCCATACTCATTGTGAACACTTCAGTAAGCCCAAAGTCAAAACTGGTCTCGATTCTGGAGCAGCATCTGGACGATCTCAACTGCGAGGTCCTACTGGCTGATAGGAAATACTGGGCTGAGCAGACGGGCATGGAGTATATCAGACAGTTGGCTCCACCTCGCAACATTGACTCGCTCATGATAGCGGTCGGAGAGAACTTCTATGCTGTTTGCAGCTTTGCAGCGGTAGCTACCTTAGCTCTACAGATCATCATCAACTAAACCAATGCAGGTCATCAAGCACATCGGAGTTGGTATGAGCCTCACCATACCTCATCGTACAATGCGGATCAAGTACGAGTCGCCAGAAAGCTCTATGCTGATAGACACTGCGACTATTCGATCCCTCGAATTGATCCAGAACAGCCACGACCCGAGGTCGAAGGACTGCCTCTTCGGCTTACTGAACAAGACAACCACCACTATGGGCTCAAGATTACTCCGAAGCAGCATACTGCAGCCTCTCACGGATCCGGATGAGCTCCGCGCGCGGTTCGACGCTCTTGAAGAACTCTCCACTAGAGAAGATATATTCTTTGCGACACAAGACTCCTTGAAGAACAGCTTGGACGTCGACCGGATCCTGACAAGCTTGATCATCACACCGAGCCATCAGACTCTGCAAACAACAGAGCAGGCCGTGAACAACGTCCTGGCCCTGAAACAATTCGTCAACAGCGTAACAGCTATACATGAAGCTCTCTCTAGTGCTCGGAGCGAAGTACTGGTAGGCATCAAGGATATCACACGGCCGAATGCGGTACGTCCAGTCCTACAGCTGATTGACGACGTGATCAACGAAGAGACGACATGGGCTGGCAAGCCGGTCGACCTCCGCAATCAACGATGCTACGCTGTCAAAGCGGGCGTCAACGGTCTGCTTGATATCGCCAGATTGGTGTACAGAGAGGCTACTCAGGACTCGTTCGAGCATATGCAGGCTTTGGCGACAGAACACAATCTCGGATTAAAATACCAGTACGACACTGCTCGACAATACTTCTTTCGACTGCCACTGTCTGAGCTCGATGGAGTGGAGCTACCTGCCGTCTTCATCAATGTCATTCGCAAAAAGAAGCATCTTGAGTTCCAGACATTGGAGCTGCTTAAGCTCAACCAGAAGATCCGTGATGCCTCGACCGAGGTCCTGCTCATGAGCGACAAATCTATCCAGGATCTGATCGTACAAGTGCACGAACACATCCCTGATCTTTTCAGAATCTCTGAAGCAATCGCCATGCTTGACATGCTGGTGGGCTTCGCCAATCTGACTACGACTTTGGAGTACATCAGACCTCAGATCAACGAGACCCTTGCGTTTCGATCAGCCAGGCATCCAGTCAAGGAACAGATACAGCAGACAAAGTTCATCGCCAATGATATCTACGCAACACAGACCCGGCGATTCCAGATCATCACCGGTTGCAATATGTCTGGAAAGAGCACATACATTCGCACTGCTGCACTTATGATAGTCATGGCTCAGATAGGCTGCTTCGTCCCAGCATCCTTTGCGACATTCCCCATTATCAAGCAGCTTCTAGCACGGGTGTCCACAGATGATTTCATCGAAGCCAATGTCTCCACCTTCTCCGCCGAGATGCGCGAGACTGCGTACATCCTGAACAATATCGACCGTCATAGTCTCTGTATCATCGACGAGCTCGGCCGCGGTACAAGCACTAGAGACGGCATGGCCATCGCTCTAGCTATTGCTGAAGAACTGGTCCGCAGTCGTGCACTCGTCTGGTTCGCTACGCATTTCAGAGACATTGCGAAGATTATGTCCGAGCGAGCCGGCGTAACAAGTATGCATTTGCGTGTTGATACGAACACAGCCAATACCTTGACGATGCTGTATCGTGTCACGAACGGTGTCGAGGCGGAAGAGCACTATGGTCTGAAGCTTGCCAAAGTCCTTCCGTTTCCAGCTCACGTCATCGAGACAGCAGAGCGAGTCTCAAATGCATTTGAAGAGAGAGCAAAGAGAAATCAGAAAGCTAGTTTGGCTGTCATTCATGCTCGAAGGAGGAAGCTCATACTAAACCTGCGAGAGCAGCTGAGACAAGCTCATCAGGGGAAAATGAACGAAGTGGTGCTCAAGGACTGGCTGGTGGCGTTGCAGGAGGAATTTGTGGTACAGATGGTGAAGATCGACGAAGAGGCTGCTGCTGCGAGGGACGCAGAAGAGATGGAACATGAAGAAGCCGCGCAGGACGGGGACGGAGATGTGTACATGCATGGTGCACTACCATACAGAGGGTCAGAAGCCGGGGACCGCTCAGGCCTAGGGAGCTTCCAAGGGTCAGAGCAAAGTATGCTCTTCGACGACTGATCGACTTGACACTCGACAGCTACAGAAAGAACGCTTGCTGGTGGTGGAAGAAGGATGAATTATGCACGCATCAGCATAAAGATACCCCAGATGCGGCTGAAGTCTAAATAGCTTTCCCCGCAGAAACACCTCGGCATCTCCAGACCCTTGATTACTTTCAATACCGATGCTACCCTCTGTCCCTTGCTCTCTTGCGCACAGCTTCAACCTCTACTCTACACCACCCTTTCCTCCTGATCTGTACCTTCTCCTCCGTAGCAAGGAACAACCACCGCCAAAATGCCGCCCACCCTCCAAACCCCCCTCACCACCCTCCTCTCCATCTCCAACCCCATCATCCTCGCCGGCATGGCACGCACGTCCTCGGGCCCCCTCGCGGCCGCCGTCTCCAACGCAGGCGGCCTCGGCGTCATCGGCGGCCTAGGCTACACCCCGACCCAACTCCGCGCCATCATCCACGAAATCAAAGCCAACCTCTCCTCGCCCTCGCTCCCGTTCGGCGTCGATCTCGCCCTCCCACAAGTAGGCGGCTCCGCGCGCAAGACGAACCACGATTACACCCACGGTCAACTGGACGAGCTCATCTCCGTGACGATCGAGGAGGGGGCGAAACTGTTCGTTTCTGCTGTGGGCGTGCCGCCTAAGCATGTCATTGAGAGGCTGCACAAGGCCGGGATCTTGGTTATGAATATGGTGGGACATCCGAAACATGCTGTCAAGGCGCTGGAGGCGGGGGTCGATATTGTGTGTGCGCAGGGAGGGGAGGGAGGGGGTCATACGGGGGATATCAGTGGCAATATCCTCGTTCCTGCGGTCGTGGATGTTGCGAGGAGGTACAAGAGTCCGTTGACGGGGGAGCGGGCGATGGTGGTTGCTGCGGGAGGGATTTACAATGGACGGGGACTGGCGGCGGCGTTGATGCAGGGTGCGGTCGGGGTGTGGGTGGGGACGAGGTTTGTGGCGAGTGAGGAGGCGGGGTGCAGTAAGCAACATAAGGAGGAGGTGGTGAGTGCCACGTTTGAGGATACGCAGAGGACGTTGGTGGTGAGTGGACGGCCGTTGAGGGTGAAGGTGAACGATTATATCAGGAAGTGGGAAGAGAGGCCTGAGGAGATCAAGCGGTTGACGGAGCAGGGCATTGTACCAATGATGAAGGATTTGGATAGCAAGGAGGATATAGAGGTTGATATGCCGCACTTGATGGGTCAGGTGGCGGGAATCATCAAGGAGATCCAGCCGGCGGGTAAGATTGTGGAGGAGATGGTAGATGAGGCTAAGGACATGTTACGGACCGGGTACGGATTCGTGGAGGGCAGAAGTAAGCTGTGAGAGATCTATGTAAATTCTTTGTAGATATGTCATGCTCCAGGCGTCCATGCCGTCTAACCTCACGTATATTGAAACAGGCTTGTCAATGGAAATGCCTACCTGGTGGATCGTACCCGTTATGTACGTCTCGCTGCTCAACAAGATGCTTGGACCACCAATTTCCCTCGGTGCATTGTGGTTGGTTATCACATTACCACCAGACTGCCCAAAGTCGAACTTGGCTACAGCATCCACTATTTGAGGCAACGACACTCGGCGCCTGGGCGAAAAGAGCATACTCCTGCACGCTTCCTGAACCATTATCGATGGTGATATTGTGAAGGCCCATTACTGAGGTACATAAAGGGATAGTGTCGCAGCACAGGATGACTTTTGAGCCTTGCAGCATACTGTGAAGAAGAAGAAGAAGCAGCAGCAGCAGCGTAGAAGCGACTTGTACTCCTCCGGATGTCCGCGTGAACAAGCGGCTCGGATGGATTATCCGTACGAACCTTGGTGAACAAGCCCGTCACCGCACGTGTATGGATCAAATGAGGCTCCTCCAGCAGAGGGATGCATGAGCCTGACATAGGCAGCTTCAGCTGCGCCATGAACCGTTGTTTGTTATGGTGTATCGCCGACATACTTGCGGTACTACAGTATACGAGTACAGTATCACAGCTGCAACGTCCAGCCGCACTGTCTCTACGCAGCCCATCCCCCTGAGTATTGCATGTATCTTGACAGTCGGACGCCCGTGGGGCTGCCTTGACTTTTCGATCAGTACGGACGACTCCGGCACCGGCTCATGGACTTGACATCGAGTTTTCCATCTTACTCGATCATCTAGTCAATATTGAACAACTGGTCGTCGTCAAGAGAAGGAGCAATGTTGGACCGTAGGTGAGTTGACCAATCTTGGCAGAGTATTCCAGGGTCTTCTCCGCACTTCCAGATGTCGCTAGACGCAGCGGTGAGCCTCTCCTGCATTCGCGAAGCATCCAGGATGACTAGCGACGAGCATGACAGAACACGACAGAATAGCAGCCTGGTAGTCTGAAGGAGAGATAAATATGGCCGCAAGCACCTCCCCTGCACACAACCAGCAAAAATAAGGACAACACATTTCATGCAAAGCCTACGATCACAAACACCTCGAGTGTACCGCATCGCGAGAACAGCAATACCAATCCACATCACCACACGCAACATGTCTCTCTTCCCACGCTTCGCATCCGGAGAATTCACTCCCCTCTTCCGCCTCCTGGACGACTACGCCAGTCACCAACTCACACGCCCCTCGGCCAACTTCCCAGCCTCTTCCACCCTCCGATCCTTCCAACCACGCTTCGACGTCAAAGAAAGCAAGGAGGCCTACGAACTCGAGGGCGAACTTCCCGGAATCGACCAGAAGGACGTCTCGATCGAGTTCACCGACCCACAAACACTCCAAATCCGAGGCCGGACCGAGAAGACCTACGAATCTGGAACTCGTCCCGCGGCCATTGAGGGCCAGGAACAAGGTCGCATTACTGATGGCGAGAAGTACCACAAGCCGTCAGTAGAGGACGAGACTACTATGTCTGGCGCGAACCCCGATGCCAAAGAATCAACGGGGGTGTCGACCGAGACTAAGCAGCAAGAGGAGCCGACGCATCGCTACTGGGTGTCTGAGCGCTCCGTTGGAGAGTTCAGTCGCTCGTTCAACTTCCCGACAAGAGTGGATCAGGAGAAGGTCAAGGCTAGTTTGAAGAATGGTGTCTTGTCTATCTTGGTGCCAAAGGCATCGGCTCCGGTGTCGAGGAGGATTAACATTGAGTAGACGCCTTTCAGGAGGAATTAATACCTGTACAATACCTTTCAACATGAGCAATGATCGGTAGCATACGGAGGAGTTGCATAGCACAGTGGTCAGTCTTTGTCAGTGTACAATAGTCAAGCAATAATCAAGGAAATATTGTTCGAGAAGGATCTCTCGCTTACCTATTCTACTTACAAATGATACGTGATGTGGTGGAAGTGAAGCAAGGTAGTCGGAAGTTGGTTTCAAGATATTCTGATACTATCATTGAAGTCTGTACGAATACAGCGTTCCTCACAGCTCAGGATGCAGCTCCGGGACACAAAGCCCCAATCTCCAGAAATAATCTCTGTGCGCGAACAGCAGCTGCCACAACTTGTACCGTGACGGAAAGCCAAAGCCCATCCTGTTCTGATGTGCCATGGCCTTGATCGACTCAGCCAGACTGACTCCAGCCTCACCATCGACAGGATCCTGCAGCACAGCCGCAAGACTTTCGTCCTGGCCGGCGATGCAATCTTTGTCTGCATTTCCACAGCAGTGGCGCAGGTCCTGGGCTTCTGGCGACAAATCGGACTTGGTGATGAAGATTTCTCCGGCATGCGGTGCGTATCCCCACTCACTGAGTGGCAGGAGCGGAACCGGGTCATCTATGTGGGTGACTCGTCGATACCTGGCGGCCTCTTCACTGGGTCCTCCACACTGTTCAGGCTGAAGTCCAAACCTGCTATCAAAATACGCTGCCAGCTTGTCATTTCCCACTCTTGGCTCCCCAAAAGTGGTGACTGATGGTTTCCAGCCCCTGTTCTCAAAGTCCAGAGCAGCAAAAGCAGCTACAGCGCCGCCTAAGCTGTGTCCCACAAGTAGCAGTTCGTAGTCAGGATAGGTAGCTCTGAGTGCATTAAGATGTGGCATCACAATCGTCTTCGTCAACTCCCATGCTCTTACGAAACCCATGTGTGCCGTGCATCCGTCGCATTTCTGGTCGTCCGCATCGCTGCTGCCAGGGTAGGGGACGTACTCCTGTCTTACAGTTGCAAGATCGAGCACAGTGTTGGCCAGGCTGTATGTCCCTCTGAATGCGACTATGACACGCTTCTTAGCTGGCGCGTGTGATAGTGCTAGGTATCCGCACGAGTCGCTGAGAAGCGGTCCGGTATTCCATGTCGTGATGAGCTCGAAGGAAGGAAAGCCAGTGCAGCGCGAGAGACAGGAAAAGGGTTTCGAGATGCCAGTGCCAGCTGTGCCGACACAGTAGGAGATGTCGACGATTCGTGAGAGCTCCTCGATATCGTTGAAGAGCGTCTGGGAAACATTGCTGTTCGATGACGTGGGGTAGGTGAGGGGGACTTGATGGGCGGCAGCGAAGGCGGACAGGAGAATGATAGCGAGGAAGCGCATGGCTGTCCTCATGTCGAGAACGTTACATTCCCATGCGACGTGTATAGTGCCGATGAAGTCTATCGAGCAGTTCAAGAGCCTCAATGAAACAGAGCGTGCAGGTGATGATGTCCCAAACAAGCTTTGTCGGCGTCGGCGATTATGATCTTGGCCCGTGCTTACCCTCGTTCGGAAGAGCCGGAATCAACATTTGGGCCAGAACTCTCTTTAAACTCTTTCAGCTGACGTATATCCTTCGCAACGAGAGGGCTTGTGAGCGAAAACCGTGGGAAATCCTGGTAGAACCCGTTCGCATGTTTGGTGGACTACTCTGAAGCGCCGAACATGCCGGTCGGTGACGCAGGTATATCGAAATGTAGGGTGCATACTGCTTGCTTCTTTTTCGCTCCCATTTGTCTTGCGTTTTCCTACTGCTGTCCTACGATTTGTCTATTTAGTCTCATCTACTGTGACGAACCTCTCTAATCGTCCGGTGCCTGCTTGACATCTAGACAACCTTAGCGACTTCACCCATGCACTGCAACCCTCCTGTATCGTAGCGATAGCCATGGCGGAGGAGCCAGCCAGCAATGACACTCCACCCAAATCAACACCTACACAGCAACATAGCGACCTCAAGCATGCGCCCAACCCACATCACTCCGCCACCGCCGAGCCGAACGCCTTCCGACCAAGCATCACTATTCCTCGAGATGAACAACCCCATTCCTCCACCGACGACGCCCCCTCAACCTTTAGCACCATCTCAACCACGACCCTCATCTCCCTGAACTACACCATCCGCACCCGGCCCCGCCTCATCTGGATGACAGCCTTCACCCTCCTCACGATCCTCGACTCCTGCATCGCCCCCATCGCGCTCTACTTCTCCCTGCGGTATGCCACCGACCTCCCCTTGAACACCGTCTTCTCCATCGTCACCGGCGCCATCGGCGGCTTTTCCATCTTCGAGTACATGCTGCGATCCTGGCGCCTTTGGAAGTCTGCATCCTGCTGTCGACCCGTGGGCGCAAACCGCTGGGTTTTCGACTTCTTCCACTGGGTGTACACTTTTGCTTGGCTGGTGTGTATGGTTGAGCTGGTCGTGGGGAGTGTGCCTGATGAGCCGTATATCAGGCTCATCGCGATGGTGCCGGCGACGTTTCTCTGGGTTTTTGGGGTGCAGTTCGTGGTTATGCATCTCATGGGCGTGTTTGGGATCAGGAGTCCGGTGAGGATGTCGAGTCAGCCGAGCGGGAGTGTGCCGAGGAATCCGGTGTTTACGTTGGTCGAGGATATTGTGGCTGTGGATGGGAATGCGGGGACGGAGTATAGGGAGAGGCTGGCGGCAAGGTATGCGCAGAGTGAGGTGTTCAGGAGGATGATGGGGGTCATGGCGTTGGTGTGGGGGTATGGTGCCGTGGTGATGGCGACGGTGACTACGGTGCTGTGTTTTACATTGGAGGAGGATTATGCTTATACTCAGGGCTGGTCGGTGCCGTTTGTCTGGGCTGCGATCTGGACAGTGGGAAGTTGGTTCTATGTGCATAAGATGCTGAAGATTGAGAGGGAGACTTGGGACAACAAGGGAGCACATGTCTGATGGGAAAGGCGGCCTTGACTCTGATAATAGCATAGCGAGGTAATTGGAACATAACAGGGTGTAAAAGGGTGGCCACTTCACAAAGGCCAGGGCACGCCATAATCGATACATATCTCCTGAGAAAACCTGAATGACGAATTTATGATGCTAAACATCTTGATGTGGTAATTCCTGGCGTAATCTGTCATCCTCCAAATAAATCGGAGAATATAGAGTAATATAGATACGTTTTTCATTCAGAGTACAAATATGCGCTATGTACACTCACTGAAATGAATGTAATACAAAGACCTCTTCCATATGTCTACTGGTCGGTCAAATTCAAGCCCCTTGTCCATGAGCCTTAAGTGAAAGCCATGCTCTTCTTGATCTCTGCGATTGCCAGCGCTGGGTTGAGACCCTTTGGACACGTCCTCGAGCAGTTGAGAATGGTGTGGCAACGGTACAAGCTCATGCTGTTGTTGAGTTGGTCCTTGCGAAGAGCAGTCTTCTCATCACGCGAATCGGCAATCCAGCGGTATGCCTGCATCAGGACGGCCGGGCCGAGGTACTCCTCGCTGTTCCACCAGTATGATGGGCAGGATGTGCTGCAGCAGGCGCAGAGAATGCATTCGTATAGGCCATCGAGCTTCTTGCGGTCGTCCCTTGACATGCGGTACTCCTTGCCCTGCATTCTTGTTAGCGCGTGATCTCTCCGTTTGTCCGACGTCTATGAGACTTACATCTGGTGCAGGTGTGTCACGCTGCAGGTATGGCTTGATTGATCGGTATTGCTTGTAGAATTGGGTCAAGTCGGGAACGAGATCCTTGACCACGTAGGTGTGTGGCAGGGGGTAAATGCGAGTCTCCTTTGCGGTGTCTGTAGGAATGCGGCAAAGACAAGCCAGTGTGTTCACACCGTCGATGTTCATGGCGCAACTACCGCAGATACCCTCTCTGCAGCTTCGCCTGAATGTGAGTGTGGGGTCCACCTCGTTCTTGATCCTGATCAATGCGTCAAGCATCATAGGGCCCGTCTTGTTCAAGTCGAGCGTGTACGATTGCATTCGTGGCTTTGCTGTTGGCTCATCTGGATTCCATCGGTAGATGTGGAAAGTCTTGATCTTCGAATCGGGCTCTGCTGTTGGATCCTTGACAGTCTTTGTCTGTGTCTCTGGTACAACTGATCGGCTAGGTGCAGGAATCGTGTCAGAGGCGGTTGCCATGGTCCTGCGAAAGACCATGGGCGCACGCGGCGCCAACCTGGATGTCGCAAGTCGTAGAGAAGCCATTATGTGGGAGTGTGCAGTTGTGATGTGTAGGTTGTGAAGTCGTAGGAGTGATGATGTGGTTGCGAAGAAGGTGCGGAACTGCACCCTTATTCGCCGTCTTGTGATTGGTCGATCTGAGATCTCGACTTTTCCCTCGGCAATCTCAAGTGGCAAAGCTTCAAGACCTCGAATTCGCCCGACAGTTCTGCCAAGGCCGAGCATGTGCTTCGGTCGAAAAGCCGAATAGCTGTATGCTACTGCGGACGTTCGTTGCTGGTCAATTGTGCGTATATGTCATTAAAGATTGGCCTGTTCAGATCCTGTGCCCTAGCTGTTCTACACAAAAGCAGAATCCGACCACGCTGTTTGACTACAATGAATCTGCGGCAATTTAGTGGTATAGAGCTCGTATGCGATTGGGATGGTACATTGACCAAGAAGGATACTCTGCACCTGGTAGCCAGAATCGGCTATGATAAGCATGACATGCCGTTGGATGGTGTTAACAGTCGGTACCCGATTCCTTTCAAACCTTGGAGCGAGCTTGGAAAGATGTACATGGCAGCATATGATGAGCACGTGAGCCAATATCGACCTCGGGCTGAGGAGCGAAGGGCACTGGGAGAGGAGAGACGTTGGCTTGCAAGTCTTCGAGCCGTCGAACTTTCGGGAGTCAAGGCTGCGGAAGATATCAAGCTTTTCCGAGGTGTCACGATGCAGGATGTTGACCGGGGCGCCCGGTCAGCGCTGCAGGATGGCGATGTCGCGTTGAGAGATGGATGGCGGGAACTTTTCGCTCATGTATGTAACGCCTATCCTCAAAGTAACAGGAGCATCAAGATCCTGAGCGTCAATTGGAGTAGGTCATTCATTTGTTCCGCTCTTCAGGCAGCATGGACAGATTTCGACCCTCAGCGAAACTTCGACGATCTCGGGATAGTCGTACAGGCGAATGACATGGAAGGGCTTGCTGACGCGAAAGGGAGCTCGGGTAGTCTGCGAAGTACGGATGGCGTGGACATTCGCACGAGTACAGACAAGCTTGCAACCCTGCATGCTCGGTGTAGGGAGAACCTTGATGCACATCAGCGAGTCGCGCCTGGAGCCAAGGATAGGCTAGTCATTTACGTGGGAGACTCAGACACGGATCTCGAATGTCTGCTGGCTGCAGACATTGGGATCTGCATGCAAGATGAATCATTGAGTAGTGCCGCGAAGAAGCTGCAGTCTGCAGCAGTCAGACTAGGTATAGCCATGCGAAGCATTCGACATCTTGACCCGGATACGCTTGACCATCCATGCATCTGGGTTGCCAGCGACTTCGATGATATATTGAACAAGCTAAGAGGTTTTTATTAGAAGAGCGTATAGACTACCACTGTAATGATGGCGAAGTGGGCCGCTGGTCCCTATGTCAACCATTTCGATGCATCAAGATGCCTCTTCAGTAGTGTCTATGCCCTTTGTGCTCATGCCTCAGCCGAGTGATACCGTCCGATGACCTCTCGCAATCCATTCACCTCCTCGTTCAGGCGATCGGTAGCTTCGAGCAGTCGGTTCAGCTTCTTATCGATTGACATCCTGTCACTGTTGGGGGCGGCCTCGGCATTGCTCGTGGCTGCAGCGACGATACTCGTCTCTGACTTCGATGTGGAAGAATGAGTTGCGTGTCGCTTGCGCAAGTCCTTGTGGGCTAAGTGGACGTGTTGTTTAGCTTGAACCATCTGCGCCTCCCTCTCCCCGATCTTTTCCTGGCGGAGCCTATGTACCTTGGAGCGGGCTTCACTGGCAGTCTTGATCCAGATCATTAGGCTTTCACTATACTGTCGGGTTCAGTTGGTGGTAATCCGAACAGAGCATCAACAGCTTACCAAGCGACAAGTTCCGAATTGTACTTCACAAGCCTTGCAAGTGTTGCCATCTGGCCTAGTCTTCTCGCATACAGGATCGCTCCGGCGCCCGTTATCGCTGCAGACGGCATCGTCACGAGCGATACTATGGCAGTTGATGCATAGCGACCGCACATCTTGTCGAAGTCTGCATGTCGACTCTTTCTTGTTGGAGTCACTCGTTGTGCTATTTCTTTCTGGTGCAGCATTTTGATGTCCTGTGACAGGCTTCTCCGTTCGCGCCATACTGGCTGATCTTTGGCGATTGCCCTTAATATCGATAGGAATGAGCTTTAGCTTCCCTTCAATATGAAAATTGAGGTATTTGACTTCGAAGTAGAGCACGTGGTGTCGCCTCGCTTCACATGCTAACGCAAGTGTGTACGATTACCTTCATTTGCGACGACGACAGTACTGACAAACATTGATTTGACGATGCGCGTACGGTCACCAGACAAAATACTACTCCTGTCCAACGATGCTGCTGAATAGCAAACTCGCAGAAGTAGGGTCATCGTGTTCAAAGTCTCTTATCGCGATTGGGATTCTGGTGAAGGGAACTTGACATGAGGCCACTCATTCATCACTTCTTTCGAATTCATATCCAGATGGAATTTCATCGTCGACTGTCATGTGAGACGAGTAGTTGATGCTTTGGGTATATCTATTCTGATGCTGCCAGGAAAATGAGGGTCGCCGCCTTAACACTCAACGTTCTCAGCAAATCTCGCAAATCTTGGCAAGCACAATTCAACAGGCAGCCGTAACCAGGACAACGGAAAATCCGTGCAACGTGTCCGAGCTTCCCGTCAGCCAGCTATAAGAATCTTCCTTTCCCTCTCCTCTTCCTCTTTCTTTCTTCATACTTACCTTGTGGAGTCTGCTTTGGATCAAGAAGCAGAGCAGGCTGCTCGGGGACTCTTCATTGCACAGCGAGGAGTACTCGGGTATGACCCACGTTCTGCGTGTGTCTTCCGCGCAATTTTTGCTTTATTATCCTCGACTACTGGAGCTCATTGAAGCTGCAATGGCTTTCATCAATCATCTGGCTTTTTGCCGGGTATTGGAGAAGGTTGCCAACTCCCATCACTGCCTTATCGTCCATCGTCACCTACGTAGTCCCTGATCAGTGGATGAATGAAACTGATGCTCAACCAAATCACTGTGCAGTTGAAGTATAAAAGCTGTTGCGCTTACTGCACGCTTCGCGGTAAAGAAATTTTCGCGATGCGCGAATGTCAGGTGACAAGGTCGAATCGTGTACGCACGCAACATGTAGGCAGGTCGCTGTCTACCAATCTCTGCACCGAGCAATTCAGATTGTTCGAAATGCGGACCCTTGTCACCTTATGATATCTAATGTTTCACATCCTGTGCGGTCGCTTTGAATCTACATTCGAGAGGGGTACGATTTAACTAATGGCCACTTTTGTGTTGCAGACTTCTATGCTCAAGAGGACCGAGGATGTGACCTTCATCAAGGCTCACTACAACTTGAGTCGATGTGCTCATATGTAGGTGCTCTCGCCGGTTGGGTGTACACTGTGCTGGCAAAAATTGGATACATCCTAGGCCCTTCTTGATGATGGCTTCCCAAGTAAGAGGCGTTACCAAATAAAGCCCCGGGAGATGCGGGACTGTCCATTCGCGGGTTTGACGAGGCAGTCGGATCTATCAGGTGATAACAATGACATACAGTCATTCGGATCACGATCATAATAGTTTGATCCACTCAGATTCTGCAGTTGGAGTATGGGTCTGCTTTCCCGTGGACTGAAGAACACACCTCTGGAGAACGAACCAAGGAAGGAGTATTGATTCATCCACATCGCAGTGCTATGCTAATATTCTATCTCTATTTGTTCGCCCTCTACTTTGCTATTGAACCATTCCAGTATCTCTATCCTGCTTCCGACGTTCTTCGCACCGTCAAGCACTCGACTCTCAATGATCCCAGCACACGCCATGTTGAGCTCCGACATGGCCAGATTCCTCGCTATGCACTGTCTGCTCCCCAGACTGAAAGGTATAAAGTCTCTGTTCATCTTCTCCAAATGCTCAGGAGCTGATTCGAGCCATCGATCTGGTCTGAACGTGAAAGGGTCGGGGAAGACGGAGGGATTGTGGTGAAGAGTGTGGATCTGGCATGATACCACGGTGCCAGCTGGGAGGAAGTATGACTTCTGAGTCGCCTTCGATGCTTGTCCCGTGAAGGCGTAGTCTGGTGACGGTGTGTACAGCCAGCCTCCATCAGGCACAACACGTGGTAATCTCGTGGGATTCGCCATGCTCAGACGCAGTGTCTCCTTGATGCACGATCGAAGGTAAGGCAGTGTTGATGCATCGTAGTCTGCATTTTCGGCCCTTGCCTTGAGCACTTCTTCCTTGACTTTCGTATAGCTATCACGTCGTCAGACTTCGAAGACTGCATGCAACAACTTGACTTACCAGTCTTGGTTCTTCGCCAACTGCCAGCAGAACGTACTGATATTCATCCCGCTCGAATCCGTCCCAGCAAACATCAGATCCATGCACTGCGCCGCCACCTCATCCTTCGTCAACCCAGCCTTCAACATCCTCGCTTGATAGGTGTCATCATCCTCTCTGGCTTCATCCACAATCCTCTTCACAAACCCTTCCACTCTCCCCATACTCTCCACCGTCTCCTTCGTCTCGAAGAGATACTGACTAACCTTCTCCACCGCAACGAACAACCAATTTGGCAAGAAGAAGAACCTCCCGACGCCCACAAACGCATTCACAAACTCGCTCGCACTCAACTTCTGCTCCCCTTTGCCCCCCTCGTTCTCGTCCCCTTCACTCAACCCCCCATAACTAACTCCAAAGAGATACCGACTCACAACATCCACAGCCAAACTCCTCCCAGCATCCAAAACATCCATTCTCCCCTCTCCCCCATTCTCCCTACCCTCCCTCGCCCGCGCCTTCTCCCCCTCCATCCTCCCCACCCACGCCCTGACCACCTCCCTCAACCCCTCCTCCCCCTCCCGAATCCGTCGCGTCGCAAACAATCCCACCACACTCCTCGCCCTTTGCGCTCTATACCCCTTATCCAGCGCCGAGAACAAGCTAGGCCACCCCATAATGTCGAAATTCCGATAACACTCCGCTTTCGCAAAGCCGCCATTTGCGCTGTAGATCGCACCCAGTGCCGAGCCATCAGCGATGAGGACTTCTTTGGGGCCGATGCGCAGGATGGGCGAGGGAGAGGAGGCGAAGAGGGAGGTGAGGTAGGTCGCTTCTCGGCCTGTGTAGGAGGAGTAGAGGAGGGAAAGGCGGGAGAGTTTGAGTAGAAGCGGGCCGGGGATGGAGGAGAGGGGGGAGAGGAGGGTGCGGGACAGGATGAGGGAGAGGGTGAGGAGGAGGAGAGAGAGGAGGAGGATATTGAGGGGGTCGGAGAGGGGAGAGGGGAGGGGGAGGAGAGAGGTTAGTGCCATGTTGATTCAGAGTGAGGTTCTGCAGTGATTGCTGGAATTGCAAGGGAAGTGGTGTAGCGTTGAAGAGATAGGAACTGGGATACTATCGCGCCATGTTTGATTGTAGGAGTATAAAGGGAGGTATGACTCCCAAAATTTGGTGAGAGGCGGGGCACGGGCATGCCCCACCAGTTCGTATCACCTTTCATACAGATATTCAGACATACCTTACAGTAGACGAAGAATTGTAGGAAGAGACGAGAAGGATAATCGACGCTTTTCATTAACATGACACGCTCTACAATTCTATGCAAGGTTTTGACCCGTCAACACTTGCGCGAGCCAGCGCCCTATTACTTTGTAGACAAGCATCTAATAGATGCTGCAACCGGCCTGTCCTCTCCTCAAGGCCTCTGCAAAGAAAGCCTTCATCGCTTCGTAATGAAACAAGATGCCTCCAAGAACAGCCAAGTGCCAAATGTTGTGGCTGCCTCCGACATAATCGAAGCAACCGGGGAACCACCTCTCGGGCACCTTGGCGGCATACAAGCATGCACCGCAAAGGTAGAAGAGGAGACTCTTTGTGATCGGAGCGTAAAAGTACATGGCCCAATCGATGCCTCTTGTACTGATGAGCTGTGCTACAGGGAAGAAGCCAGTGCATGCAAGAGTTACATAGAACCCGACTCGGAGCCAGGCATTCTCAGCCTTGTTGAAGAATGGTCGCCATGGAAGGATTGTTCCGCCGATACCGAGAAGGAAGGTAGTAGTCATGTATGTCCATCTGCTGATAGGCTCGCAGTAGAAAGCGGTGTACTCGGTAGTCATGATGGACGCGGCCACCAGGAAGGAGATGCCAGTGTAGTCAACACAGGCGAAGCGCTCCATGAGCTTCTGTGACGAGTGCGCAGACATGGCATGCCAACACACGCTGCAGAAGAGACATTTGCATGCTGCAAAGAAAAAGACTGCCGCAATAAAGATGTCTGTCTTGGTGTACTTGCTGAAATTGGGCGATAGCGGATACGCGTAGAACGCAATACCGATGATGATGACCAACCCAATCAGATGTGACCAGATGTTCACAGTCTCGTTGCTGAATCTGAAGCAAGAGCGTACACATTCCAGCTTGGTGTCGCAGAACCGGTAGCCTTTTGTGATGTGTGGGTTGACCTTCCATGGATCAGGCAATTCGTGGTAGGCGATGAGCCCATTCTCCTTTGCCCTCTGCAAAGCATGTTCGACACGAGCCTTTAATGCAGCTTTGGCGAGTCGTGCCTTTTCTATACCCTCGTCCATTAACTCAGCAGCTCTGTTTGCGCCGTCGTCAAGGTGCTTCTTGCCAGACTCGTACATGTCCGATGCCATACCGGTGATGGTTGTCGATTGTAACTCGTATGCCTTGGCTTCGAAATCATGCAGCATTGACTCCATAAGTCGCACACCCTCTCGTGCTTTGGCCTCCATGGTCTGTTTTCGGGCGAGCGCATCTCGGTACCCTTCTTCTAATGTCTCGACAAATACTTTTGCTCTTCGCCAGCCCGCGTCGATCATCTCGTCCGATACTCTGGTGCAGGAGTCGTGCACCGTCCGTAGGGTATCGTACGCTCGTTCTATACCACCGTCCAGCTTGGGAGGACCATAGCTCTCGAGAAAGTCGAGTCGCTTGCCGAGTTGTGCCAGGAATCGATCAACGAGAATCTGAATATCGTCTGTGTCTATGTGCCACGTCTGAGGCTGATAGGAAGAATGCCGACGTTGTTTGCGTGCTCTGTCCGCAGCAGCAGAGTCAAAAGTACCGTAGGAAGGACTGGAAATCGCTGGCTCTTCGAAAGACTCGGTACTTGACGTTGTCGCGGTCGTCGCAGTGCAAGTCATTGTGCCTGACCGGACAGTCCGTGTGCAAAGCATATCTTCCGTAAAGAAAGATGAACAATTGCTAGAGGAAAATACTCAAATCCGCATGGCAAGAGAACGTACGACGCTGAAGAATGTCCAGGCCAAGAATCAGGGTCTCGAGTTTATTGCCGAATAGACCTGCACTGTTATTCCAGAAATGAAGGATGAGCAGGATTGCAGCGACATGTGAAAGGAGCAGAATGCCCCCACGTGGAAATGCTGCAGCTGTCGGTGGTGGAAATGAGGGACCACAAGCAATGGTGACGGTGTAGTGGTGGTTGGGGAAACGGATGGGGGGGCGTTGACCCTTGCGTCTGTCCAGTTCTCGCCCGCACCCGATCGAGAGAAAATTGTCAAATCGTCCTCGGTTCCAGGCGACACGTGCGGAGGATTTGGGTGACGTGCCTCCTTCCAGAAAATCTATTGATCGTCCCGCTGTGCCGAGGAAAATGTACCTGGGCGTGTGCTTTACTCGTATTGATTCATCCATCTAATCTTATCTCAAGGCAAATGAAGAGCTTCACTACGATCAAGGTGTTGTCTCATCGGCATAGGCAATTCATGACGACTCCTAGCATTCACCCTATCCTTGGCCCGTGATCTTTCAGAATACGTTACCGCGACAATGGACACCACCCCCATCACCGACCCCGACCTCCTCCGCGTCCTCTCCACCGCCCAACAAACCCGCCTGCACTGCCTTTCTATGCTCTCATTCCTCTCCGCCCACACCCAAACCACTCCCTCCCCCTCCCCAGCCGACGCTCTCGCCCTCTCCCGTCTGCAAAAACAACTCACCTCCCACCTCTCCCTCCTCCGCGGGCACCACCGCCGTGCAGTCTACTCCGCGCGCTCCTCCAAATCGCAGACCGCACAATTCAAATTCGAGATCGACTCCCTACATCTCTCATTACAGAACCTGTTCTACGAACAACGCCATCTTCTAGGGGAGATACAAGGCTGCGAAGACTATCCGCACAGCTACACTTCCCTGTCACTGCAAGACGAAGAAGCCTTTCTCGATCGTCAGCTACCGGAGAACGCGGAGGGGTTGGATAAGTGGGCGTTTAAGCGGGATCTGACGGCGCATGAGTACATGGTCGCGCGGATCAAGGATGAGAGGGAGGAGAGGCAGAGGCTGGAGAAGGAGAGGCTGGAGTTGGTGAAGAAGAAGGCGGAGTTGACGAAGCGGAACGAGGGGTATAGGAAGGAGTTGGAGAAGGTGGATAAGGAGGTTGAGGTGTGGTTGGAAGGGAGGACGAAGGTGGAGAAGTTGTTTGAGGATAAGTTGGGGAAGGAGGTCAAGGTGCAGGGGATGGAGGTTGATATTGGGTCGTGATGCCCGAGAGGGGGAGATTTAGGACACATTATGCAGGTACGTACGGTGTGGTAAAGCCACGGAGATGCACGCGCTGATGGGCGGAGGAAAGACTTGACGTTCATCTCGCGCAGAAGGGTCGAGTCGACGAGGAAAAGATCGCGAGGTAGAAGCTACTTGATGAATGGGAGCTGTAGGGCCATGTCGTTCAGACAGGATTAGAGTACGAGTCAGTATTCAAATTGCGAAAGAAACGTAGAGTCCGATGAAGTGCACGCGCACATCGCCACAAAGATCAAGGCCGGGCTCACATAGGACGTTGGAGAAGCGAGTCAACGGTAGGACATCACGACAAAGCAGGCATCACCCCTGACGAATACAAAATTTGACCATGTGCATTTGCATCTCATGATCTACAACCCAGATACCCTGCCGGCAATACCTGCCAAACCCGTGATGCTGATCCCAAACACCATGCTGATGTACACATCCCCTGTTCTCCGCCTCAAATATCTCATCCTCCCCCTTTCCTCTGACCACCCCACCCCGTCTCCCTCCTTCCCCCTTTCGCCCTAGCCCCAACCATTCTTCTCCCAGCCTCTCCACCAAGACAAAGAAGCCCCTACGCCTCCCTCCCCAGAATCACAAAATGCTGTTCCCAAATCCACCCCACCTCCCTCTTCTCATCATCCTGGTTCATCGCCAACCACAACTCCCCCTTCTGCCCGACAACATCAAACACCTCACCCTTATCATACGTCAAATACGCATGTCCCGATTCCTTGCGTGACCGATCTATGTTAAACTCGAACATGCTGACCGCGACGAACATGACGGGCTGATCGGGCGGGGCGACACGTAGCGATGCGGGAGACGGGGACGAGAAAGCCCCGCCACCGCTGCTCGAGGACGGCGCAAGGGATGCAGCGAAACTTTGCTGCGTGGGCGCCTGTTGCAGGACACCTTGGCCTGCGGGGGGTGAGCCGAGGGCGGTGCCGGGGTAGGCGACGCCGGCGATGCCCATGCCTATGCCTGCGAGAGCGGAGGTGGTGTTGGGAGCGTTTTCGTTCATGGGCATGGCGCTGCTGAAGATGCCGGAGAAGCGCTGACTGCGGTCGGCTGGGTCCTGTTGGGCGGAGAAGTACGAGGTTCCGCTGTCGGGACGGCTGGGGCGCTGTGAGGACGAGCCCCCTGCGTCGACGGATCCGCGCTGGTAAGGGTAGCCGAGAGTGTAGAGGTCGGATGGGCGAGAAGCGGTGGGAGGTCGAGACGTCGAGAAGGAAGACTTTGGTGTTTGGCTGGGAAGGCGTGGTGCTGTAGTACCATCGGGACGAGGGACTGAAGTCGCGCGGCCACGCTGCATGATATCGCGAGTGGACAGGTTCGATGACGAGCGAGCTCTGCTGTACTGTTGGCCGTTGATGGACACGTTGGCATTGTAGAACCCTGAAAGCTGAGCAGAAGACTGTGTGCGAGGCATCTCCGTTTGATGCAGCGAAGGCGAGTACTCGCTCCCGATGGACTGAGTTCGCGAGGAGATACCATCCGCACGCGATGGCCTGTACGCTTCGTCCGAAGTGATAAAAGACAGTTGCGGCGATAAGAACTGAGATGCCTCGTGCAGCAATGATCCATTGCAAAGACCCAAAGAGTATAGCTGTGTCGCGACCAGGTCATGCTCGGCATGAAATTCTGGTAGAATCTGTTCCCAACTCTCTGGAGTCATCTCGAGTACAGGCGCCAGCCGACTCTGCCAAACCCAAAGCCAGCCCTGCTGAATCTGATGATGACAAGCCAGGCAACGCTGAATGAGTTGAGCTGTCAAGGAGTACAACTTGGGCAGGTCAATCTTGAGCTGCTCGTTCAGGGCCGTGTACATCTCTGCGCCTTCCAAGAGTTTCTTGTCGGGCTTCTGACCTTGCTTCTCCATCTGCTTGCATCTAGCATAATCGACCATGCGCTTCTTGCGCTTTGCCATGATATTTTGTGGTGATTCGTGTAAGCGTAGGGCAGTGACGATAGGATCGATGACTCGCTTCTTGATCTGATTCTTGTGGTCGGCCAAAGCGACGTTCGACAGTTCCCTGATGGCGAGGATGAACTTGCGCCATTTGCTCTCGATCTCCGGGTACATGCACTGACCAACGTCGATGAAGCCTTCCAGTGCCATGGCGAATGCATTGAACTTCTCAACAGCACGATCAATCTCTGTCAATGATCCTTGGACGTCACGCATGACGACTTGTAGACGGACGTAGTGGCCTCCAAATTTCATCGCGAGATCTTCGTAATCGGAGTCTTGGTACTCATTCTTGATGCCGATCCGTTCTTTGACCTTGTCTGTTCGCAGACCGAACGCCTTAGCTAGACCTGACCTCACATCGGTGTCTTTCTTCTTCCTTTGAACGATCGACTCCACCAGATCTGCCCGCCTCTTCGCATCATTGATGCGCTGAGAGACGTTCGTTGACTCAATGACAGATCTGCTCAGTGCAGCATGGTCGGGATGGTCGGGAGGAGTGACAGCCAATAGTTGTTGAAGAAGTAGCGGATACTTGAGAATACGTTGCACGGGTTTGACCAGAAGGGAATCCAGATCCCAGGCCGAAGTAATGTCGCTAGCATTGTTGTGGCACTCTTTGAGCCAACACATGACGGTGGGATCTTCTTGCAGCACTGCGAGTCGCTTGTTGGCATTCTCATGGTTCTTGAGGTAGAAGCTGTAGACCTCTTCCACTCGTGGCAAGAACTTCTCAAAGACCATTCCGATTGCGGTAAGTTTGTCCTGATCTTCGCTTGGCTGTTCTGACGCTTGCGGATCAGTCCCAGCTGATGTGCCGCTGCCACGCTTCGTCTGCCATCGAGTCGACTTCTGGGGAACATAGAATGGCGCAACGGCACGTCTGAAAGCATCGTATAGATCCAAGGAGAGTGCTTCAACTTGATCGACGTTGCCGAAAAGTACTTTTTTGTCCTCTGCTGAGATAAGACCTCCAACAGTGGCCTTGTAGATATCTTCAATGATCTTCATGTCCTGATGATAGGAGTACTCTGTGTCAACCAGCTCCTTGATGATATTGCGTCGTTTGTTGAGACGTCGCTCAACTTGCGATGGCTCCTTGTCTTCGGCCAGTGCTGGAGAGCTCCGATCAGTGTACTCGGCATTGATGGAAGTTTGAGATATAGAGGACATCGACTGAGATGCTGGGACCGAGGATGAACCTGCACGTTGGGATTCTTCTGAGGGTCTCAAAGAACTACTCATTAAGGGTGCTGAATGCATGCCAACAGTCGGAGAGTCTGGCGTTGGCGGCTCACTTGGAGGCTGCGGCTCAATTATGAAGGCATCTCCGACCATAGGTGGAGGTGGCGGCGCATGCGCTGGCGCGGGTGGACTCGGTGGTGGCTTGATGCCGGCATGTGGTGGCGAATCGGGCTCTTCGAATCCCAGACCGTCGTCCAGAGGACCTCCGACCTCAATCTCAGGCAAGGACATTGATTGCTGCGAGTTTCTGTCGAACCGAGCAGTCGTTGGGGAAAGGTGATTTGCATCGACAGAGGTGGTACCGCTTGCATACTTCAGACTCGAGCCGACGGACCATCTCTCATCCTTGGGGGGAGGTGTTGGGCCATTGTCGAGTGATTCTGCGCCTGGTGTAGCATTGTCGCTCTCTTCGCCAAAGCGAGCCGAGGACAGCTGCTCGCCCGCGTCCATACTCTCTCCAGGAGTCTGGTAGATGTCCGCAGCAGAGATGTCTCGAAGAAGACGAGGACTGGTCTTACTCTCAAAGTATCCCGGATCGTGTTGGGGAGTCTGGAAGGTGTCCAAAGCGCCATAGCGCGCTGGGGTCAGAAGCTCAAGCTCTTCTGCAGGCTTAGGAAGTTCAGGCAGTGCCGCTGGTGCAGGCGGTGGCGGATGATACGTGAATCGATCAAGCAGAATTTCTATAGTCTGCGCGTCGGAACCGTTCGCAAGACCTGTTGTACCATGGCTTCCGAGCCCGCGGCTTTCTAGCTCAACCAGTAGTGATGGATCAATGTGTCCTGTCCTCTCGAAATCGCCAATAATTCGTTGCATGAAGGTCTCTTCACTACCTCGAGTGCGATCTGTCGTCTGTGACGCGTGTGAAACCTCTCTTGACGAGCAATCCAGTTGACGAGGTGTGACATCCGAATCACTTGGTAGGAAATTGTCTGGCGATTCGACGGGAGTATGAGGTGCCAAGCTGTCTGTTGCGCTATCAACCTGTAGGTGGTTCGTGGCCGGTGCATGCTCCTGACTCGAAGATCCAAGTTCCGTCTCCAGTGTCACGGTTTCTGCTAGAGGCGAATTGCCAATGTGAATCTGCCTGCCATCTAACTTCACGCGAACCTGGTTGAGGTCCTCGGGTTCCTGTGGTGTCGTGCCTGCGGTTTCTGGGGTGGCTGGAGATGTCCCTTCCCGGTATTTGAGCACTTCCGTAAACAGCGATCTGGGTTCTCCGTTACGGTGTGGCGAGAATTCTATGGGTGTATTCTGAATGGAACCGTCCAGCGACCTTTCGTGAGGGGACCCATTGGCCAGCCTGCCCATCTTTGCAGCTAAATCAGGGGAGTCATCTTCTTCAAACTCGGTCTCTGCGGTGTCAGGGTCACCCGATGCTGCCAAGGATACGTTGTGTGTATCAACGACGAGAGGCGATTTGGGATTCTCACCAACAGGATCCAAGGTGATTGCAGCCTTCAGTCCAGCGTCGTCTGGTGGATTGGCCATATCGTCGAATTGGCTCGCTGCGCTTGACCGCCGCCGTGTCGAAGACGCTCTACTACTGCGCCTATCGAAGTCGGGCCGTTCTTCGAGGTTAACGCTTATCGCCCTCTCAATCCTAGCGCGCCGTTCAGCAAGATCTACACGGCCAAGCACAGGATCTTTCTTTCGAGGCCGTGGCTTATTCGGATCCTCATCGCCCGATTTCACTGACTTTGCGAGCCTCTCCGAAGCCTTTGCTCTCGAAGATGCGGTCGAAGCAGCAGAGACAGGCTGTCGGGGGCGCGAGCTGCGTAAAGGAGGTGACTTTGGTGTCGCCGGGGCTATGATATTAGCTCGTAGGGTCTTTTCCGGAGACTCGGGTCTTCGTGGCTCACTTCTGCGTCCTACTGAAGGAGGTACACCGATCCGTGGAGGCCTCTGATACTTGCTGACCGGAGTACGTGCTCTCGACTCGCCTGCCGAATTTGTGACTAGTCTAGGCTGAGATTGCGCTCTCGTTGGTGTCGTCTGATGCGGGTCTAGAGGTTGGCTCGATGTGTGCGGTATTCCCAGAAATGGCAGGTTGGCGTAGGGCGAGTCGGAGTAGCGCGACAGGTCACTCGAATCGTCAGGAGCCCAATGAAGCGAGTCGTGACGGAAAGTGGTAGTCTGGTCACTCCTAGAACGAGAGTGCTTGGACGATTCGTCGCCTGACGATCTTGCCAGCTCTGGGAGGGCTAAATTGTCTTCTGCAGGGGTTCTGATGTGAAACACATGCGCAGTGCCTTTCATGATACTGCTCTCGGATCCTCGTCTTGCGTGGTGTCTTGTGGGCGATATTCCGTACCCAAGCTCTTGTATCTCTACTGGATCATACACAACCTCGCCGAATAGAGGTCTCTGTGTTCTACGCTTCGGGCTTCTTGGGCTGGCAGAGGACATGAATCCGTCCTGCGAGACGGATGCGGTCAAGCCTCTTGCGCTGGTATCTATTCGAGTCGGTAATCGAGAGTTCGGGGGCTCCCGCCGCGTCTGCAACTTGTTGTGACCAGGTTTGGTCGGAGACCTAGGCTTCATGAGCTTTGCTGGCTTTTGTATCTGCTGTGCCCTGCGATATCGCTCTTGAGTTGTGAGTGGGACAATCGGTGCCTCATCCTGGTTGAAGCGCGTGACCAGATCTTTAAAGTCGCGCTTGTTAGGGGTTGACGTGTTCGTCCGCGATCGGGATGTGGTAATATGAGAAGCGGAATTTTTTGCGAGGGTAGATCGCTGCTGGCGGGTTGGAGAGCGCGAGAGTGTTCGAGCTTGAGAAGTCGCAGTGCCGTGTGTGTAGGACGAAGTTGGCGGACTAAGAGTGGTGCTAACGCGAGGGGGTGAGGAGAATGAAGTAGGTTCGAGACGAGGGCTTTGACTTGTGGGTTGATACGAGGTGTAGAAGTCTCGAGCTTCTTCAAAATCATCGACCTGATCGCCCGCCGCTTGCTGCCGAGACATGATGTCTGACATGGACGCGACGTGCCAGGAGGGCGTCTTGTGATGTCTGCACTATATGTGCGGCTCCATGACCGACATGTGCGGTGTTGTGCGACCTTCCAGACGTGTAATTGGGAATCGCGCAGTCGTGGCTTTGACTTGTCGGTCCGGATTGACGCTCGCACGTTACACAATTTTGCCCAGCTATCAGATCGTTCACCGAGCGCTTGGGAGTCCAATGAATGTCGTTCAGGTAGATCGATAGAGATTGTGCTCCAGATAGAGATCGTGGGAGTGTACACAGACTCGTGATTGACAGAACAGAGGAGTTGACGGACTGGGAAGACGAGAAGTGGAGAGGCTTCAATCACGAAGACCAGTTGGTCAAAGCGCGTCCATTCTCTCTGCGCAAGACGGGAACCTCTGGGAGACGTCAAGCACCAAATTGGCTTCGTTCGCGTGGGAAGCTGCCCTTGGGTTCAATTAGGCCGTCTTTAGCGCAGATCTCTAGGTGGGAAAAATGTGGGTTCTGTTCCCTTGTTTTCATCATGCCCTATCCTTGATCGATATACTATCCCTCACTTCGATCTGTTAGGTCCTGTCATTTAGACTCCTGGTCTGTCATCTACAACCTTGCGTCGGACAGCTGCAGAATTTTCATTCATGTTCCGGGTTGTCTTCTGCAGGTTGTGTTTGTGTTTCTCTACTATCAACAAAACAAAGACTGCATCAGGAACAAGATGCATGTGTCTCAGCGGAAACGCCCTTCCCGCCGTGTCTCCGCAGGCTATGGTGAGCGTATCTGACCAGAGTTGAAACTGTAGCCGGACCTTTGGCATACAGTGTCCGGGTCTCAGAAGATTGCCCTGCGATTTGCAATATGTGCCTTAGCCCTAGTCTTCTAAAGTGGCCCTACGCTAGCTGTTATACACAATGTCCTTCTCTAGCCGGGGCGAAGGACTTCGATAGGGCCAAGGAAGTAATCGGTAAATGTGAAGCATCATCGTGACTATTCCACTTGACCAGTTTTCTGCGTGTCTCCTTCCGCAGTCGAAGGAGCCGCGGGACATTCTTCCCATCCATAGCGGCGCGTCCGCAGCAGAGTCATTGAACCTTGGATCGACCAAGTTCGGTAGGATTGCATTTCAGCCACGATGAGTCAAGCACCTTTCCACAATTAATTCCAATGTCCGACCTCCGGCTTAGCTTCCTTGTTCGTTGCCGCGAGCATAAGTGAGAATATTTCTTGGCGCTATATTGACCATACGATATTGTGAGTTTGTCACACTCGCCATCACACTTGAGGCCTGAACCTGCTACTATAGATCGCTGCACGTTGTCTTGGCTCGGAAATCACATACGTGCCTATCATGGGGCGTCTAGCGACAATTGCAACCTGCCAGCTAAATCAATGGGCTCTAGACTTTGATGGCAACCGGGATCGGATCATAGAAGCTGTGATACAAGCAAAAAACGCCGGTGCAAAGCTTGTACTCACACCTGAGCTTTGTATACCTGGTTATGGACTACTGGATCATTTCCTTGAGCTTGACGTCTACACACATTCGTGGGAGGTCGCTGCTCAAATTCTGAGTCATCCAGAATGTCAAGACATAATCATCGACCTGGGTTTGCCAGTAAGGCACCGCGGTAACCCGTTCAATGCTCGCGTGATCGCTTTGAACAAAAAGATCATCGCTGTACGCCCCAAGATATGGCTCTGTAATGATGGCAACTATCGAGAAATGCGATATTTCACTGCTTGGAAGCGCTATCGTGTGGAAACATATCCACTACCGCAAGAGATCCAGGACCTGATCGGCCAGAAGGAGACTCGAATTGGTGATATCATCTTCGACACTCTCGATGCATCCTTCGCCACGGAGACCTGCGAGGAGCTATGGACGCCAGATTCGCCGCATGCAGAATACTCGTTGCAGGGTGTAGAGATTATCCTCAATTCGAGCGGCAGTCACCACGAGCTCCGCAAGCTCGATACCAGGATTAACCTGATTCTGGAAGCTACAGCCAAGTCTGGTGGTGTGTACATGTATGCAAATCAACGGGGTTGCGACGGTGATCGGCTCTACTATGACGGGTCTTCGTTGATCCTGAGCAACGGCAACGTGCTCGCTCAAGGTTCGCAGTTCTCACTTCGTGATGTGGAGGTACTTACGGCCACTATCGATCTGGACGATATCTGGTCAAGCCGCTCTTCAAGAAGCAGAGGTGCCCAGTCGATGGAGTCTGTTACATTTGAGCGCATATCGGTTGACTTTCACATCACCAGCAAAAAGGATGCTGCGACGTCTCGAAAGACTGCCACGGCTTCTCGAGAAGTCGTCTACCACAAGCCCGAGGAGGAAATTGCCCTTGGGCCCGCGGCCTGGATGTGGGACTATCTGAGAAGGTCAAAAGCATCGGGCTATTTCGTCCCTCTAAGTGGCGGGATCGATTCATGCGCAACCGCTGTCATTGTCTTCTCCATGTGTCGCATGGTGGTTGCGGCCATCAAAGAGGGCAACAAGGAAGTCATAGATGATGCGAAGCGATTATGTGGTGGAGAAGATCCCACTAATTTGACGGCCCAACAATTCTGTAATAAGATCTTTTGCTCTGCATATATGGGCATGAAGGAGCAATCCAGTACAGAGACTAGGACGAGGGCGAAAGAGCTTGGAGAAGCCATTGGTTCTTACCACATCGACATGAACATCGACGTCGTCTTCAATGCTGTCCGTACACTCATCTCTCAAACACTCCAATTCCAACCAAAATTCAAGGTTCACGGTGGCTCGAACGCAGAGAACCTTGCTTTACAGAACTTCCAGAGCAGAACAAGAATGGTCCTATCATATGGACTGGGACAGCTGCTTCCTACTGTCAGAGGCGGCAGCGGAGGTCTCTTGATTCTCGGATCTGCCAACGTGGACGAGTCTCTCCGAGGATACCTGACTAAGTATGATTGCAGCAGTGCTGACATCAATCCCATTGGCGGCATTAGCAAGACTGACTTGAAACGCTTCATCGCATGGGCGGAGACTGCTTTCGAATTGCCTATCCTCAAAGAGTTTATCGAAGCAACGCCGACAGCAGAGCTTGAGCCAATCACTAGCGACTATGTGCAGTCCGACGAGGTTGATATGGGCATGTCATATGCTGAGCTATCTGTCTACGGTACGCTGAGAAAGGTCAACAAGTTTGGCTTGTATTCGATGTGGCAGAAGCTGGTAGTCGACTGGCAAGATCGATGTACACCAAGAGAGGTATACAAGAAGGTTCGAGACTTTATGTACTACTACGCCATCAACAGACACAAGATGACCACGATTGTAAGTGTCCTGTACTTCACCTGACGCTGCTCACTGACATGGATGCAGACGCCAGCATACTATGCTGAACAATGTAAGCACTGCAATTGACTCCGATGAAGGGCTTGATCTAATTTCGGCAGATGCACCCGACGACAACAGATTCGACCTGCGACCGTTCTTGTACCCTAAATTCACTTTTGCTCAGCGCAAGATCGAGAACGAGCTGAGGCTTATGGAGGAGGGCCAGGCGGAAGAGAGAGCCAACGGATCAGCTTGAGATCAAGAACACCAAGGTACCTGGGGCTTACAACCCTTTTCAACAAAGATATACTTGGCCAGAACCATGTACTAAAGCATGTGTGCAAGAGGACTGGACTTGAATATCACGCCTTGGCCATGATTGCAATAGAGTTGAGACAACCTGTTCTCGTCATCACGAGTCACAAGAATTTGCGGCAAGGGGAGAGAGCAAGGTGACTGACGTTGGGAAAAGAGGTCGCCAAGTTCCGAGCACAGCCGGACATTTCTCAGGCTCATCAGTGGGGTTGACAGAAGCTCGGACACAGATCTATGATAGAAATCCGTTGATAAGCAATCACATCTTATACAAGCTTGTCCAGCCGCTGCAGTGCGCTCCGCAATCAGTTCTGGGTTTATGCTTTCAAGGAGCCGGTCCTGATCTCCGCATTCCGATGCCTCTGCCTCTCATATCGTTGTAAAAATGCCTCATCCAGAGTACACGTCACTAGTCCTGCAAAGCTCGGCAAACGGGAGACTTCGTGTGAAACATGCAGATGCTATCGCAGTAGAGCCGCAGAATCCTGAAGAAATCTTGCATAACGCGGGCACTAACGATCTGCAACCATCAACTAGCGCCTTTTAACCTCTTACGCACGCGCGGAGTCAAGACGGAGAATCTGTCAAGCGATTCGTATCCAACAGTGCAGACGGGCATGAATCCAGAATGGACATTGAGGTGGAACAGATTGTGTTGTCAAACGTTGCGCAGTGCATCGGCCTGTCAAATTGAAGACCAGATAAGACGATATGAAAGTGTTCGTACAAAATGCAAAAATTAAGATTTGGAGCGAAGCGGTTGACCAAGGTCTGCTAGCGCGAGTCATGGGAGCTTTCCTGCCACTCTTCCGGCCTGCATAGCAACCACGCTTAAAGTCGAGCTCTCCCTCCGACGGCCTCACATTTCTCCTCTTGCCCTTTTGCGTTTCACGTCTGGATACACCTCGCAAAGCATCAATCCAAATCAGAGCATTAGCAGCACAGAAAAGTATTGTCTAGCGCGTAGGTACAATCATCTCGTCGCATACCTGTCCCATCACTAATAAAGATCCACAGCTTCCAATCACCGCAATCAGCGTCACCCAATTGGACTTGATTCAAGCAAAAGGTAGACGCCCAATCTAAAAGCTACCACAGGCAGCGAGACTGACCATGAACAGAATTCGAGATACAAAATGCTTTACACATCACTACTCATCGCCGCCTCGGCCTTGGCTACCTCCGTCTCCGCGCAGATCCAGATCAACCCCGGTTCAGTACCCCAGGCCGAGCGCAACGGTTGGTGCGAGGCGCAAAGGAACACTTGCCCACAGATCTGTCAGAATGGAACGACTCAGAACAACTGTGATCCTGTAAGTTGGACAATTCCGATTCAACAGATGCGAGACTAATAGTTTCCAGAACCTGCTCACATACAACTGTGTCTGCTCATCCGGCGCCACCCCGAACATCTCCGATTACCAGACAACACTTCCTTTCTTCGTCTGTCAGACTTCAATCGCTCAGTGCGTCGCCGCAACCAACGACGCCGCTGCCCAGGGTCGCTGCCGCGATGTGACTTGCGGACAAAGAAACGCTTCTTCTCTGGCCGCTACCACGTCCTCGGCTGCACCTTCAAGCACTTCCGCATCTCAGACCTCCTCATCAGCCGCATCAGGCTCGTCCGGTAGCCCGTCCGGCTCTTCCACCAGCAGCGCAAGCCCAGCAGCAAGCTCCGGTGCAGCCATGGCCCTGACTGTTGCCCGCGAGTGGGGAACACCAGCACTTTTGGCTGGTATGCTCGCCATGTTCGGCCTCGCCATGTAAGGTAGCTGGTCAAGCAGCAGCAAAGAACAGGATTTTCAATGGGCTTGGAAAAGGTTTCAGGAGCAAGGGAATAGCAGCGATTCAGCGTAGCGTTAGGTTATGCTGCATTTTGTCATCACGCCGTCAAACGAAGTTAAGATAGATTACCCCTCAAGCTTTCTCAGTCAGTGCGATTAATCAAATTGTTCTCCGACAGGACAATTTGAAACACCTTGCACTCTATCTGAGACGTGACCAATGCACATATGTCCCTCATGAGGCAATTAGGGATTCGATAAGATATGTGTTCAAGAACGCACGCTGTACCAGGGCAGCTATCATCATCGGTGGGTCCTAAAGATCTGCAGGGTAAAAAGTAATCATGAAGCTCCCAATTTTCTAAATCACAAGAACACGAAAACATCTCGCTACCAAGCAAATACACCGAGTGGAAGTCTGGTTGGAACCGTGACCTGTGCGATTACAAGATCGCTAGAACAAACTCCTTGCCACCAGATGATTACTCTTTCAATGCAGTTTGGACCTTGGTAGTTCGGGCAGGCCGATCTGACATGTGATGACGCTGTCCGCGGTTGAACAGGGTCAAATTTTTGGGGAAGCAAGTTGAGCTTCAACCTCGTTCCTCTCCGCAGCACCGAGCAGCACACAGGTCAGCTTTTACAGATCCTGAGCACTACTTTCCTTCTTTTCATGCTCAACATCGCCTTTCGTCTGCCTCGTCACAGAACAACGCTGTCAATCTCATCGGTCGGTCACTTCATTTCCGTCCTCCGCTTGAAGCCTTCCCCACTCGTTCGTTTCAACAGCCGTCAGAACATCATGGGTTCCCTCGGCGCATACGCAAAGAAGCACAAGGTAGCTGTCATTGGGTCTGGCAATTGGTAAATCACCAGTGTCTAGGTAGTGTACTAGCTGATTTATCCATTCAGGGGCACCACAATCGCCAAAGTAGTCGCCGAAAACACTGTCGAGAATGCTGACCTCTTCGAGCCAGAGGTCGAGATGTGGGTGTTTGAAGAGCAAGTCACGATACCAAAGAGCAGTCCGTCCTACGACCCAGGCTCGGAGCTGAGCACCAAGCCGCACGACCTCACGTTTATCATCAACTCTATCCGCGAGAATGTCAAGTACCTCCCTGGCGTGCCATTACCCAAGAACATTCACGCCAACCCCTCCATCGAATCCACCGTCAAAGATGCTACGATTCTGATCTTCAATCTTCCACATCAATTCATCGCCAAGTCATGCGACAGCATACGAGGCAAGGTTCTACCCTTCGCGCGAGGCGTCTCGTGTATCAAGGGTGTCGAAGTGTCAGATCAGGGCATTGAGCTCTTCTCCGAGTCAATTGGTCGCAAACTCGGTATCTATTGCGGCGCCCTGTCTGGAGCCAACATTGCTTCCGAAGTAGCACTTGAAAAGTGGTCAGAGACGACCGTCGCCTACGATCCACCGAGCATGGACAGTCGCCATCCCACTCCGAAAGGTTCTCCTAGGCAAAGCATCGACATCAACATCAGTGAGGTGGATGCAAAGACTTTGGATAGGGGCGAGAAGAGCAAGCCGAAACTCACACCACTTCCTAGCGAGTACCCGCCCCTAAGTCATGAGAACATGAAGAAGCTCTTCCACAGACCTTACTTCCATGTCCGACTCGTGGATGATGTCGCTGGTGTGTCCCTTGGGGGCGCCCTGAAGAACGTTGTTGCTCTCGCAGCAGGTTGGGTTGACGGTCTAGGGTGGGGAGATAACGCGAAAGCCGCGGTTATGCGTGTTGGTATCATGGAGGAGGTAAAGTTCGGCAAGATGTTCTTCTCGGAAAGTGTCAAGACCCAGACATTCACCGAGGAGAGTTGCGGTGTCGCGGATATGATCACCAGCTGCAGTGGAGGCAGAAACTTCAGATGCGCCAAGCTCAGCGTGTCGAAGAACAAGCCGATCGAGGAGGTGGAGGCAGAGGAGCTGAATGGACAAAAGCTGCAAGGTACGAGTACGGCATACGAGGTCAACGCCTTTCTGAGGAAGAAGGGCCTGGAGGGCGAGTTCCCTCTGTTCACGTCGGTCTACAGTGAGTACAGTATCTGACCATTCCTTCATCTACATGACTAACACGATTGCAGAAATCCTCGAAGGCAAGAATAAGCCGCAGGATATTCCAGACCTGCTTGAAGGAAAGACTTGCTAGGTAGACGATCACGAGATATGATATGGCGCAAGGTCAGGGATGACGGAGGCGCATTGCTAGAGGACACTCGAGTGCACATCCGACAGGTACAATACAACCCTATAGCATACTATGCGCAGGGTCGAAGTACCTCCACGGCTTATTCAGGACGCAGTCATAGTTGCTATGGAGCATCGTGACTGATGGGTGGTATTTGATCGCAGGAGTAGTGCTCCGCGATGTTCCTCTGCATAGCTGCTCCAAGCATAATATATGACCAAACAAAGGACATTCGGACCTCTGCCATGCTCCGTTTCTGATCGTCAAGAAAATGAACCGGTTCCGCCCTGATCTTGCTTCCGGCACATGTCAGCTCCACTCCGGATCTTCCCTGACGTCAGAAGGTTTTTTGGACCTCATCAACACGAAAGTTCGTGACATCCGGGTAAGCCGTAGATTGAAGGTGGGTAGCATTGCGATGACTGATGTTTCGTGTTTTCTATATCTGCAGTTCAAATGTCTTCATCTTGATTTTGTTTGACATGAACATAACACCATGAATGCGATCCAATTGCACCGCTCCGCCGCGGCGCTGAGCTTCGGGGCAAGCAGACCACAAGTATTGCATACTATCACTGCAGCAATACGCACAGCACAGCAGAGATGGATGAGCATACAGCAGCTGGACGAAAGTCGCAAAGGTATTCCCTATCCTTTCCTACCCTCTCCTCCTCTCTCCTCCCCCTCCCTGCTCCCAATTCTCCCCACCCCCTCTCCTCCTGCCCTTCCCTCCCCTCTTGACTCCCCCATCCTAATCACCACCAGGTCGCCAACGCATAGTAATCCTCGGCTCAGGCTGGGCAGGCTACACCCTCTCCCGCGCCCTCAACCACGCGCAATACCAAGTGATCGTCGTCTCCCCGCGGTCATACTTCGTCTTCACCCCGCTCCTGGCCTCGACGTCCGTCGGCACACTCGAGTTCCGCAATGCCCTCGAGCCCGTGCGCTCGCGGCGGAACAAGACGGAGTTTCTCCAGGGATGGGCTGACGCGGTGGATTTCGCTGGGAAGAAGTTATTGATTGAGGAGGCGGTGCATGATCCCGCGCAGGGGTTGGCGTTGACTGGGGACCGGAGCGGGGGATCGGGGACAGAGGGGTATGCGGTCAAGAAGGGGGAGTTGGTCAAACAGGGGAAAGGAGAGGTGTTTGAGATGGGGTGGGATAAGTTGGTGGTGGCGGTTGGGTGTTATAGCCAGACGTTCGGGACGAGGGGCGTCAAGGAGCATGCGTTCTTCCTCAAGGATGTGGGTGATGCGAGGAAGATTAGGAACCGTACGTTGGCGTGTTTTGAGATGGCGAGCTTGCCGACGACGACGGAGGAGGTGAGGAGGGCTTTGTTGCATTTTGCCGTTGTGGGCGGGGGCCGTGAGTATAATGCGCTGCAGTGCAAGGGCGTTGGTTAACGAGCACAGCGACAGGAATTGAGTTTAGCGCCGAGCTGCATGATTTGATCAGGGAGGATATGGCGAGGCTGTACCCTGATTTAATCAAGTATCACAAGATCACGGTGTATGATGTCGCGCCGCAGATTTTGTCAATGTTTGATAAGAAGCTGGGGCAGTATGCCATTGATGCTTTCCAGAGAGATGGGATCGAGGTGCACACTTCGACGCATATTGAGGAGCTACGACCTGGGATGCCTGGAGCGTCGCCGGAGGAAGACCACTCGTCTGCTTTTACACTGAAGATCAAAGAGGAGGGAGATGTGCCGGTCGGCATGTGTATTTGGAGTACAGGACTGATGATGAACCCGTTTGTCGAAAAGGCATTGGGTGGAGAGATTCATGCCTCGCAACAGATGATGTTACCGGAACAAGAAGGCCAGCCCATCCATGCTACGGAGCAAGCACACTGGAAAATACAGAAACATCCTAAGACTGGCGCTATCATCACCAATTCTCGACTGCGGCCACTTCTGACAGAGAACGACGCTACAGATTCTAAGCAACCTCATGCCGCTATCAAGGACGTCTTTGCGCTTGGCGATTGCGCGAGTATCGAAGGTACGAACCTTCCGGCAACAGCACAAGTTGCAAACCAGAAAGCAAAGTGGTTAGCGAAAAGATTGAACAAAGGCGATATCGAGAGTAGAGGATTCACCTTCCGGGACCTAGGAGTCATGGCTTACATTGGCAATTGGAAAGCAATCATGCAAAGTCAAGGTCAGGACATCAGTGGCCTGGCAGCATGGGTCATTTGGCGAGGAGCATACCTGGCAAAGACGGTGAGTTGGAGAAACAGAATACTGATTGCGACCTACTGGGCAGTCAATTTTCTGTTTGGCAGGGATATCTCAAGATTTTAGATCGTGACGACAGCATCGTGACCTTGCATCAGAGAAAAGGTGGCGTTGGGGATAGAGCAATAAAAGGCATGAGAATTGGCAGGCAATGCCTACTGACAGTCTTCGGAGCAGGCTCCGAGGCCGACGACAATCTCACAAGGCTGACACAGAGGTTCGAGCCTGTGCATCAGCCGTGAAATAATCAAGCGAGTCATTGTAAGGATGTTTGACGCAGATATAGCAATATTGTCAAAAGCTCATATCAAACGGTCGATCAACGTGGGCGTCAAAATCATCACATGCAAAAGAGCTGATCGCATCTTATGGTTCGCTTCAACTTCCTCCCCGTTGGTGAATCCCAAAAATCTGCTTGTTTCGTCAGCGGCTCTGCCCCTCACCCATCGATGATCGGCGCCATCTTCTGCTAGGCTCCCCAGATCAACCACTCAAGCTTTTGAATGGTTTGCCGGCGGTTCAACCATTTGAGCGAATCGTAGAGCTCCCTCTGAGCTAGGCTGATGTTTGCCGTTCCTTTCTTGCGTCTATGCGGCCTTGTTCCTGGCCGGCTAGTCAGTACAACTCAGCTATTGACCGCCGTGTTCCTGCTCTGAGAAAAATCTTGTGCATCCCGTTCTGCCCATTGCTATCTTCCATTTCCCATTCCCTGATCCTGGTCGTGCCTGCCGTGCGAGATCTGGATACTTGCTTCAAGCTTCACTTACCGCAGCGAACCTCGACCATGTTCCAATTTCTCCCATAATCCTAACATCCATCCTGCAAGCGCGAGCCATTTGATTGATAGCTCTGCCATTCATTAGATCGCATCTGTACGGAGCAATTGACGATTAGGCGATACCAATTCCTATCCTACACAGTCGATACCCAACCGCAGATCATCTATACACCAGAGAACTTGCCCATCATGGCTCCGCTGCAGCAGCGCACCCAGGACGTCTACCTACTTCCTCTCCGCGATGATGGCTCCCCAGATATCGCCGGCGACTACATCTACCTCCCACCATGCACACATCCAAACTACAAGATCAGGTTCCAGATTGAGGGGACGAGCTCGGTATGCAGGCAGGGCAGCTTGTGGGTGAACATTCCAACAAAGGGCGAGACATTCAATAGACAAAAGTACCAGGAGTACAAGTAAGTATTAGTCCATGACCTTGTCCGTTCAATGCTAAAAGCACTCCCAGACTCGAGCCCAACTTCAACCGTCCCATAGAAATCGACGTACCTGTACCCCATGCTGGAGCATTCGCATACTACCTCACCTATACTCCTCTACCTAAGCTGTTCCACAAGAGCGGGGATGTGCCAGAACCTACAAAGACCAAGACTTACTACATTGATGTGACTCCTCATCTCACAGTCCAAAATTCGACCTTGCCTCTCAATGCTCTGTCCATCATCTCATGTCTCTCAAAGTTCATGGGCAAGTACCCGCAAGATTGGACCAAGCACCTCAATGGCATTAGTGAGCGAGGATACAACATGGTCCACTTCACCCCCTTGATGGTTCGTGGAGACTCGAATTCGCCGTACAGTCTCTACGACCAGCAAACCTTTGACAAGGATATCTTTCCCAAGGGAGAGACCGACATCCAGGAGCTGATCAGCACAATGGAGAATGACCATGGCTTACTTGCTCTCACGGACGTCGTCTGGAACCACACGGCAAACAACAGCAAGTGGTTGGAAGAGCACCCCGATGCTGGATACAACCTGAAGACAGCTCCCTGGCTTCGGTCCGCCTACGAGCTCGACAGTGCGCTTCTGTCGTACAGCAGCCAACTCAAGAGCCTAGGGTTGCCTACAACACTAAATTCGGTGGATGATCTTCTCAAGATCATGGACGCTTTGAAGACGCACGTGATTGGCGCCACCAAGCTTTGGGAGTTCTACGTCGTGAACGTGGAGAAGGACACTGCAGCCACAGTCTCTGCTTGGACCGGCAACAACGTCAAGTTCCCTGACGACGCAGGCAATCTCTCCGGAGTCGCAGACTGGCCGCTGAAGCAGAAGGCAGACTGGCTCATCAATCATGCGCTTCGGGGCGCAGACCGGATGGGCGAGCGGTTCCGACGACAACTTGACCCGCAAGCAGCTGCTGCTCTCCTCCAAGCTCTCTTCGGCAAGTACAACAGCAAGGTCAACAGTCCTGTCGACGAGCGGACTGCCTACGGCACCATGACCCGCTTCATCAACGAAGTCAATCTCGCGTACTACCGAGAATACGACGCCGATGTTGCCGAGATCATGGAACAGGTCTTCAACCGGGTCAAGTACATGCGTCTGGACGACCACGGACCAAAGCTTGGTCCCATTACCATCGACAATCCCCTCATCGAATCATACTTCACTCGCCTACCAGTGAATGAGACCACCAAGAAGCATGACCCGGATGAGCTTGCTTTGGCCAATAACGGTTGGGTGTGGGCTGCCGATGTTCTAAAGGACAATGCTGGACCAAGATCCCGTGCCTACATGCGCAGGGAAATCATACCATGGGGCGACTGCGTCAAATTGAGGTACGGTGAGAAGCCGGAGGACAGCCCATTCTTGTGGCAGTACATGGCGGACTACACGAAGCTCATGGCCAAGCACTTCCATGGTTTCCGTATCGACAACTGCCATTCCACGCCTCTTCATCTTGCCGAGTACATGTTGGACCAGGGTCGCAGCGTTCGCCCAGAACTGGTTGTTATGGCCGAGCTGTTCTCCGGCAACGAGCAGATGGACTATCTCTATGTCGAGCGTCTCGGTATTTCCTGCTTGATTCGTGAAGCCATGCAGGTCTGGAGTACTCAAGAGATGAGCAAGCTGGTTCACAAGCACTGCGGACGTCCAATCGGGAGCTTCGAAGTCGATGCACTGGCTAGCTCTGAGAAGAACTCTCCGCAGACAAACGGCAACAGCAACGGTGCTGCTCCGGCCGTCAAGGAAGTCCTCCACACTATTCGCAGTGCTGAGGTTCACGCTCTGCTCATGGACTGCACACACGACAACGAGCTCCCAGCACAGCGACGAGATGCCCGAGACACGCTACCCAATGCTGCTCTGGTCGCCATGTGTGCCAGCTCCATTGGCAGTGTATTCGGCTATGATGAGGTCTACCCACAGCTGATCGAGCTCGTCCACGAGACCAGGCCATACACGTCCCCATACTCTACTGGCAGCAAGATCCAAACCGGTGCTGGCCAAGGTATTGGCAACATCAAGAGACTTCTCAATCAGCTACACACCATCATGGGCAAGGACGGCTACCACGAGACTCACGTGCACCATGAAGGTGAGTACATAACAGTGCATCGCGTTCACCCACAATCTCGCAAGGGATACTACCTGATCGCACACACTGCTTTCCCTGGTTACGGCAACGGCAATGCCGGCTTCCCCTCCCAATATCTCGCTGGCACAAAAGCATCGCTCCTCGGCGCTTGGAATCTCGAGGTCGATCAGAGCAATGAGGCCAAACAAGCTGCCATCAAGGACAAGGTCCTTCGCGGTCTGCCTGCCAACACTAAGGATCTGCGCAATATCCGCATCGAAACTCAAGGCGACAACACCACCATTTATATCCCAGAGAAGTTCCCGCCTGGCAGTATCGCAATCTTCGAGACCTGGATTCCAGGTGCTGAGAGGTCAGATGGTCTTGACAAGTACGTCATGTCCGGTGCGAAGGAAGCCTTTGCTCAGTGCAACCTCATCGACCTGAACGCCATCCTGTACAGAGCCGACTCAGAAGAACGTGCAGCCAGTGGTGGTAGCGATGGCATTTACGCCATCCCGAACATGGGAAGCATGGTCTACTGTGGTCTCCAAGGCTGGCAAAGTGCTCTTCGCGACGTGGTAGCCTCGAACGATCTTGGCCACCCTATTTGTGATCACCTGCGTCAAGGTCAGTGGGCACTTGACTACACCGTGGGTCGCCTCGAGAAGCTCGCCAAGCAGCAAGGCTACGAGAACCTCCACCAACCAGCGGCGTGGTTGAAGGAGCGTTTTGATGCAATTCGCAAGGTCCCGAACTTCTTGCTCCCACGCTACTTCGCCCTGGCCATCCAGACAGCATACAAGGCAGCTCACGAGCGTAGTATCGAGCAGATGTCTGGCAATATCCGCAAGGGCTCCAAATTCCTCAAGAATCTGTCAATGGTCAGCGTTCAGCTCACTGGCTACATGCCCAATGCTTCTCTTTGGCCTGAAAAGATTGTACCTTCGCTGGCTGCTGGCTTACCTCACTTCGCGCAAGACTGGGCACGATGCTGGGGTCGCGACGTTTGCATTGCCATGCGTGGTCTCCTCCTGTGCACTGGCCGCTTCGATGACGCCCGCGAGCATCTCATCGCGTTTGCCAGTGTTGTCAAGCACGGCATGATCCCTAACCTACTTGGTTCTGGCAAGCTTCCTCGCTACAACTCCCGCGACTCTGTCTGGTTCTTCCTCGAGAACGTTCAGGACTACATTCGCCTGTCTCCGGAAGGTACTGACTTCCTGAAGGCAAAGGTGCCCCGTCGGTTCTTGCCTTACGACGATACCTGGTTCGCTCACGACGACTCTCGCGCATACTCCAAGACCTCGACCATCGAGGAGGTGATTCATGAGTGTCTTCAGCGCCATGCTTCAGGCATGCACTTCCGCGAATACAATGCCGGTCCTGGTATTGACTCGCAGATGCGCGATGCTGGTTTCAACATTGACATTGAGGTCGACTGGAAGACCGGCATCATCTTTGGTGGCAATGAGTGGAACTGTGGTACCTGGATGGACAAGATGGGTGAGTCTGAAAAGGCTGGCTCCAAGGGTGTGCCAGGCACTTCACGCGACGGCGCCCCAGTGGAGATCACAGGTCTGTTGTACTCTTGCCTAAAGTGGGTCGACTCGCTCAATGCTGCTGGCAAGTTCAAGGAAACCGGAGTCTCGACCTCCGCTGGTCAGACCGTCAGCTACAAGGACTGGGCCAGCCGTATCCGGGAGAACTTTGAGCGCTGCTACTTTGTTCCTGTCGACGCATCCGAGGACAGCAAATTCGATGTCAACTCCAAGGTCGTCAACAAGCGTGGCATCTACAAGGATGTCTACCGGTGCTCGAAGGAATACCGTGACTACCAACTCCGTCCCAATTTCCCGATCGCCATTTGCGTCGCTCCGGATCTATTCGAGCTCGACCACGCCCTTGCTGCACTCGCCAAGGCCGATGAGAAGCTTCTTGGCCCGACTGGTATGGCTACGCTCGACCCTGATGACCTCGAGTATCGTCCCAACTATATCAACTCTGAAGACTCGACCGACTTCCACACCAGCAAGGGTCGCAACTACCACCAAGGTCCAGAGTGGCTCTGGCCTCGTGGCTACTACCTGCGAGCTCTGTTGAAGATGGAATTGAAACGGGCCAAGACGAGTGAAGAGCGGATCGAAGCGTTCCAGCAGGTCACGAGGAGGTTGGAAGGATGCAGAGAGATGATCAAGAACACGCCTTGGAGAGGTCTGACAGAATTGACCAACAAGGCGGGGAGCTTCTGTGGAGACTCGGTGAGTGATCTGGTTTTCCTAATCCCAGGCGATACTGACATTCGACAGTGCCCTACTCAAGCTTGGTCAGCTAGTTGCTTGATTGACCTTTACCAAGACGCGAGCAAGTACGAGATGTCATGAGGACGTAGTCGATGATGATGTGCATGGGATGGTAGACATGGGCGTCAACGCAGATGGAGGAGTACGTAGGAAAATCTAAAGTATATAGACACAGTCCTGTTCATTGATATCCCCTGCAACCACTACCAACCTTTTGCACAAAAGCATAAAATCCTCCTTAGTCAGCAAGCACATGTCAAGCCGTTCCAGCGCCGTTCTCGGCAAGACCCGCTACTTTGGCGCGCGCCGTCTCCGCAAAATATGTCCGTCTTCGCTGCGTCACAAAAAGTCAGAAACTTGGATGCGTCGGCACCAGCCTCTTACGGATTGTAATACCACCTGCTTACACAACCTACCACCTTGACGACCTGCACGCGATCACGATTTTCATCTGTCGGTCGCTTTCAACATGCTGGAGTGGCGCTTATAATGTTTCGCCATGTGACCTTTTCTGCGAACGTCGCGGGACTGACCAGGACTTTTGTCGGGAAGGAGACAGTGAAGAGCTTGGGAGGCAGAGGTGGTGCCCTGATATGGAGCTTGTCGAGCGATAGAATTGGGGAAAGAGTTGGTGCAAGAGGGTTGCAGACTCTATCAAGACCCTCGCGACCGCAGGGTCCACGCCCTGGACATTTTCATGCAACATCCCGGATAGATGTGCTGCATGCTAGAAGACCTGTATTGCAGCGATTACAGCTGAGAGAGAGCATACAAGAAACTTTCCAACAAAGACGCCCATTTAGCATATCTCGCGTTGTACGCGACGAGCAGAACAAACGTCCTCCACCGCTAGAGCAAAAGAGCAAACAGGATCTACCAAGTCAGCAAAAGCCGGACCCGAGTGCAGACCAGCATCCGCACTACCTCCTTGATCGCCTCCCTCATATCCATCGCCCGACCAAGGAAGAACTCCTTGCCGCTGCGACAGGCTTCTGGCAACGCCTCGGTATTCGTTTCAAATGGTTCTCAATACGCAGCGCGCGACCATTCAATACGGATGAGATCGGAGCTTTCATATCCTGGGTCTTTCTGGGTCACATAGTATGGATCATTGTGGGAACGACGACCTTCTTCTCGATTGCCATCTTCACCGTCAACACAGTCTTTGCCCAAGAGACACTCGCTGGATGGGTGGGGAATTACCTGACCAAGAGCTCGGGAGTCAAGGTCGTGTTCGAGTCGGCTATTGTGCCCAAATGGGGCAGCGGCGTGATCACGTTCCGAAACGTCTTTGTCTCGCGACGACCGGGACAGGGCAAGGCGAACGTCACCAAGGGATCATCGACGAGCGCTGCCGCTGCGGCTGCGGCGGCAAGAGCAAAGGAGAACGGGGAGCATATTGAGGAACAGGAGGATACAAACTACACGCAATACGATCTGTCGTTTGACACGGTCAACGTGACCCTATCTTTCACGAAGTGGTTCAATGGGAAAGGTCTCCTTAGGGATGTAGATGTCAAGGGAGTGAGAGGCGTGGTAGACCGGACAAGCGTTCAGCCTGGAGATCCGAATATCGATCCCAGATCGTACCGACATGAGCATAACACGGGCGATTTCGAGATTGACAGCTTCAAGCTGGAGGATTTCTTGGTCACGGTGTACCAGCCGAACAACTTCCGGCCGTTCTCCGTCAGCATCTACTCTTGCGAGCTTCCTCGACTTCGGAAGCAATGGCTTTTCTATGATCTCATGTCTGCGAACATGATGTCTGGCTCCTTCGACGACTCGCTTTTCACCATTCATCCTCGGCAAGCGCATAACCACACTGGTCTGCGATTCGATGAAGGCACAGATGACGCTAGTATATGGAAGAAGCACTCTCGCATCCGCATCGACGGACTCAAGATCGACCACCTCAATCGCGGTGTAGAAGGTCCTTTCTCCTGGATCCACGAAGGAAACGTCGACATCGTGGCCGACATCATGTTTCCCAACGACGAAGACGGGAGTATCGCAAAAGTCATGTCCGACTTTTACGACCGCATGGAAGCGACCGTCACAAGCCACGGATACCTACACACCACGCACCAGCACGACACAAGCGATCACCACGATGTTCCTGCACGGAAGCAAGAGGGACAAGACGACCGCTTCATCGTCATGGACCTACGCGTGCATATGAATGACGTCCGGGCAGCGGTGCCGTTGTTTAACAAGGACCTGAGCTATGTGAACAACGCCCTGATAAGGCCTATTGTGGCGTACATCAACTCGAAGAAGACGTTCATCCCGGTGAACTGCAGGGTGGTCAAGAGGACTAGTGAATTTGATGGGAGCTGGACTGTGTTTGACAGCGGACTGCTAGACGATTTGTCGAAAGAGGTGAGTCGTACCCCTTACTTATCTCGCAACCCTTTTTCTGGAGCTAAGTGCTAACATACTACCCAGACCTATGAGGCCTTTGCTCGCGACGTAGTAGACGGCAAACAGCGGACGAGACGCTTGAAGAAGGTCGGATTGTGGACAATACAGCTGGCCGCGCAAGCATTGTTTATTGGACTGGCGGGACAGCTGGCTTAGGGAGAGCGGTCTTTATGATTCCAACTGTAGACGAGAGCATGGCATTGGCGCTTGGGAAAGTTCGGACTGGTGGTCGGCCGATGACGGCAGGACGACTTACCGTTTTTGCTTTGAGGGGTGTGTAGGATAATGAGACTCTCACCTGCGTGCATTTACATTTGTCTAACATGCTGCTGAGTGTGAGCTGTGTTCTACTAATTTGGGGGGCGACATTCTTGAAGCGCCAACTGTGCCACTTTGGAGATCAATCGGCGTCTACCACAACATATCATCACTGCAGATTTGACTCGAACTTTCATTTGGGCATGTCTTCCATCACCTGTGGCCTCGAAGGGAGCAGATATGAATATACTCGCGGCAGTCATCATAGGTGTAGCCGCCTCAACGGGCATATATTTCTTTTTCCTCGGCCTGCTAATCGTCCCAACCTTCCAGACCCATGCCATCTATCTGCATCGCATAAAGCTGACATGGGGCAAAGACGTAAATGTGCCCGAGCAATGGGGCTTCTTACACAATCAAGTCACGCCATTTCACATCCAAACACCAGATAACGAATCGCTGCATGCGTGGCATATTCTGCCGCTTGGAGTTTATCAGCAGCATGAGACAGAGTTCCTGGCTGAGCCATCCGCGCAGACATTCGATATCACAGGACGTCACAGTTTCAAGTATCTGAGAGAAGATCCCGACGTCTTGCTCGTACTATATTTGCACGGTGCAGGCGGCACACTTGCTTCGGGCCATCGTCCGCAGAGCTATAGGGCGATCTCAGCCATGGCCCCAGATAGGATACACATCGTGGCAATTGACTATCGTGGATATGGTACCAGCACTGGTTCTCCGTCGGAAGAGGGTCTACTGATCGATGTTCTTGCGCTGGCTGACTGGGCGATGAGCACAGCTGGCATTCCTCCCGAACGCATCATGATATTCAGCCAATCCCTGGGGACAGCAGTGGCGATGTCGCTGATGCAGGCTCTGACGTCTCGTGAACCGCCTATTTATCTGGCTGGCACGGTCATGGTTGCGCCGTTCTCAGATGTCAAAACTTTGACGGCAACGTACAGCATAGCGAAGACGATACCGATACTGTCTCCTCTCGCCAGGTTTCCGGTATTGATGGACTTCTTCTCAAGTTTTATCAGGAGCAAGTGGGCTACCAAGGATACACTAGCGTCATTTATTAAGACTTGTGAAGCGTCTGAAAATCCCAAGGCGAGATATCATGTTACAATGATCCATGCCAAGGATGACTATGACATTCCTTGGAGCCATAGCGAGGAGTTGTTCTGGACTGGAGTTGAAGCAGTTGAGAATACTACGAGAGACGGTAGGGATCTTGATACAATCAAAGTGGAGGCCAGACAGTCACTGGGTGCTGGCGGCTTCCAAGTCGAAAAGAGGTATCCAAAGGGAGTCTTGATGCAGCACATCCTGGAGTACGGATTTCATGACTGGGCGATGGGATATCCTGCTGTCAGCATGGCGGTATGGAAGACTTTCTCGGAACGATAAGACCAATCCAAATAGATGAAGCTCGGCAGCAGCTTTGTCTTCATTACAATCATCAAGCTTACAACCCAGCTCCAATCATACCTCCTAGCCTCCATTCTCTGGCTTCTCTACCTCTCCAATACCCCTCCATCTCCGCCCTCTGCTCCCTCCAGATGGCCTTCAGCACTCTATCATGGCTCGGATCGCCGTCCCAGTACTTCGCATGGAAACTCCCCACGCCCCTTCTGTAATCCTTCTCCGTCGGCCAATTTACATTCCATCCTTCCCACAGTCTCGCCCACGGCATCGGCCCATTCCTCCTATGCGCATAGTTCAATAAGTTCTGCTCCGGCATACTCGGATCAAACCGTCCCTCCATCCCCGCCAACCGCTGATAGTACTCAAACACCTCCCTATCCGGCCTGAAGCAGAAGAATCCCACATTGAAATACTCGCTCTCCTCCGGCGGCCAAGCATGCTCATACCCCCAAGAATCAATATGCGCAGCGAACATATAATTCCCCGGCGGTCTCGCCCCATCCCCGTCCCCTCGGCCCTCTTTCCCCGGACTCCCCTTCCCCTCCGGCCGCGTATGCCTCAACACCGTCCCCTCATCCCAAAACACCTCATCCAACCTCCTCGTCACCAAGGTATCCGCATCCACGAAACACACCTTCTCATACTCGACCATCTCCCACAATCGTAACTTGGTCATCACATCCCGCCACCGCGGATCCGCAGCTTTTATCCACCCGTTCTGCACGCGCGGGACGACGCGCACGCTCGCTCCATCGGCGCGCAGCCGGGCGATTTTCCGCGGCGCCACGTCCGGAGTGGCGAGCACGACGAAGGGGATGGAGAGGTTGGTGCCTGTGACCGGGCTGTGCAGGAGTTGGTACGTGAGGACGCGCGCGCCGAGGAAGTAGCCGTCTTCGTTGTCGTTGAGTTGCGAAGGGTCGGCGGAGGGGTTGGCGTTGGCTGCGAGGAAGGTGGCGAAGGCGAGTTTGGGGTGGGATGAGGGGAGGGGGGAGGGGGCTGGGTGGAAGGAGGAGCGGTAGGTCCAGGTTAGTAGGGCGGAGAGGAGGAAGAGGGCGAGGTAGAGGATGATGGGTTTGCTGGACATGGTCGTTGTCGAGAAGTGATGGAGAGAATACGATTGAGGGTGTGAGGGAAAGGTGAACTTGAGACGCGGCAAGGAGACGGATGGCGTTGGAGTGGTGCTCGAGCAAGGGATTCAAAGCAATCCGCGGTTGAGGCGTCCCTGGCGGACAGCAACGATCCATTGGGTGTGTACATGCTCGTTATCATCATACATGTCCCATCCTCTCCCATTGCGAAGTGTGCCAGGTCTGTCAGCCCAGCTGCTCCAGCGCACCAGCCACTTCCTCGATCTCGCCTTCGCCCTCACAAATTTTTCCCATCGCCTTGCCCAACCACGTCAAGCGTCTTCTCATCTCCTCCAATTCTAATTCATGGCTCTTGACTTTGGCAACTTCGATGATGTTCCCTGGCAACCCGGCAAGTCTTGCTACGTTCAATCCATAACTCCTATGAGCCGTCCCCTCCCCGACTTCATACAAGAACGTGACCTCCTTGTCCCCACCCTCCCCTTCGTCTTCGGTGAATTTCATGTGCACATTCCTCAACTCACCACTAGGCCACTGCTCTGCCATCCTCGCCAGTGCCTGATAGTGCGTAATGAACAGCGTTAACGCTTTGCACTCACGCAGCATGTAGTCCAGTACTGCTTGCGCGATGGCGACTCCGTCATGCGTACTCGTCCCACGGCCAAGCTCGTCGAGAATGACTAGCGATCGTGGAGTGGCTTGCTTGAGTATGTCCGAAGTCTCGCTTAGCTCCACCATAAATGTTGACTCGCCTTTCATCATGTTGTCGAAAGCGCCCATGCGAGTGAAGACGGCGTCGAGAAGAGAGAGGCGAGCAGACGTCGCAGGGACAAAGCAGCCGATTTGTGCCATGATGCTGACAAGAGCGACGGAGCGGACGTACGAAGATTTACCGCCCATATTCGGACCTGTGACGAGCAGTGCGCGGGTTGTGGAAAAGGAGAGGGAGATGTCGTTCGGCACATATGTGTCGAGTAGTAATTGCTCGACCATAGGATGACGCCCACCAATTACTTCTAGAGATGTCTCGCCCGTGGTAAATTCGGGCTTGCAGTAGCCTGGAAACGATGAGACTTCAGCGAGGGAGAGCAGACAGTCCAGAGTGGCAAGAGATTGTATGCAATCGCGGAACGACTGATACTTGGTGCCAATCTCGGTGAGAAGATCGTTGAATGCTTCGTCGCAGGCGTTGGCCAGAGCTTCCTTGTGTTGGTCTCTTTCTCGAATAAGCTTCACAACTTCAGGTGTGTGGAAGCGGGACAGCTTCTTAGTACCACTAATCTTCGCCCAGGAGGCTGGAACATTCTTGAGGAGAGTGTTGTCGACCTCGATGAGAAATTCAATGCCAGCACAGGTGACAAACTCGACCTTCTTTCTCTTAAGTCTTTCCGCAATCGACTTCTTCTGCTCTTCCAGGTCATGCTCAATGCTGACAATGCCGACTTTGTGGTCACAAATGGCCTCCGTCTCGTGCTCTTGTCGGAAGAAATTGTACTTGTCGTCCTCTTTGGCCGCGCCCAAGGTGATCTGGTCCAGAAAGGACACAACATCGTCAAGGATACAAGGGAGCGAGGCTACGGATTGGCCGAGAAGAGAACTCTTGAAGCCACTTTCATCGGGACTAGTGACCCTCACGTATTCGTTGGCGATCATCTGTAGAGTCTGCAGTACTGCTAGAAGTTCCGGTCTCGTGCACTTCTTGTAGTAGATGCGAATAAGAGACTTCTCCAGGTCACCTTTGATCTGTCTGAGTAGACGGCGAAGCTGATCAGTGCCCATGGAGCCCTCACTCTGCATGAGCTCCTCGACTGCTTCAATACGCTCATTCAGCCTCTCCTGATCCAAAAGAGGTCGTCCCACCCATTTGCGCAGTAGACGTTGCCCGAACCTGGTCTGCGTCTTGTCGAGAGTCCAGAACAAGCTGCCTGCACTCGTGTGGTCCGTTTGATTCTCATATATCTCCAAGCTCGTCAAGGTGTTGCCATTGAGCAGCATATGAGATCTAGCGCTAAAAGGTTGGAAGTACTTGGTCAGATCGAAAACATGCTCAAGACCATAAGCCGTCAAATGCTTGATCATAGCAGATAGACAAATCGTCACCAGATCGCTAAGCTGGTGCACCTTGTCCAACAGAGCCGTCTTGTTGCTTTCATCGTCACTGCCTTTGACCTTATCCGCGTAGAAGCTCGAGATGTGGCTGTAAGACTGTGCTGCCATGGTCTTGGGCTTATCTGTCCGCTCAATGCGGGCTTGTTCTGCCTTCTTGCCAGTCCGGGAAACTGCAAGATGAGACACGAGCTTCTCAGTGGCTTTCGAGACACTACCAACAATCAAGAACTCGCAAGGAGAGATATGTAACAAGCGTGTTTCCAGCTCGCTCCGCATGAAGCCGTCCTCAAAATCATCGTAGATGACATCTCCAGTTGTTGGTTGCACAGCAACGAATCCGATTCTGACCTTCTCGTCGGTTCCCCATCCTTTTGCGTTGGTTTCAGTCATGCAGAGAAGATGACCACTAGAAGCCACCGCTTCACTAGGCGAAGTAGTCGAACCATCTAGACCTTCAGTGTCGTCGATGTAGGTACCTTTGGTGTACAAATTCGTGAGCTGCCGTACGAAGGGAGCATTGCGATTATCTCCAACAGCTTTAAGAGCAGCAGTTTCAAGCTGACGTACCACACCGACTTTATGTCCAGCTTGCACAAGTCGCTTGACATGGACGTGGAGCCGGTGTGTTGGGAAGCTGGCAGACGCAAAGCGATCCAGATGTGCTTCGGAAGGGTGCTCATCATAACGAAACTTGCCTGGTATGCAGACGATTTGCAGCTCTCGTGCGGCTATCCTCGCGTCTTCGCCGAAGAATCTGTACTTGTAGCCTACCTCTACCACCAGCATGACATCCATGTTTTTGCGCTTGATGTCCAGTATTTGCTTCTCCATGGGTGTCAGTTTGGCAGCACCCTTTTTGGCGGCAGACCTCTTGGACTTGGCCGGCTTCATAGCTTCTTGATCCTCCTCGTCGAGTCCTTCTTCGCCATCAAGATCTTCTGTCTCCTCGGTGATGAAGTGGTTCCTACGTTTGATCTCCGCTATGCTGTCCGGCCTACCGAGCTTCTTGACAAACTTCCTGTGTAGGCTCTCCTTCTGCCGTTTGATCTCATCGTCCTCGTCTAGCATTTGCTCATCTCGGTCTTGTTCTTGCGAAAAGGCATACTTGGATGTTCTTTCCTTGGGAGTTGCTGGGATGACCGAGGTAGTGGATTGTCTCGATAGCTGCACAGAGCTGCGCTTCACATGCCCACGCGGTGCCACATCGTCCTCAATACCCCCATCTTCAGCTTCGGGGGCATCGTTCTCGGTGTCCTCGGACGCTTTCCTGGCTCTTTTGGTCACCGGTTGATCTGGCGTATCGGCATTGATCTTGCTGATCGCGCGTTTGAGTCGTCTCGTGGGTAGCTCTTCCTCATCATCCTCTTCAGCCTGGTCTTGCGAGACGAAAAACCCTTTGCCTTGCCCAAAACCGTTGTGTCGTGGTATGGAAGGACTTTGCGATTGCGAAAGCACACTACCAGCGGCGGGTTTTGGTGTGAAGAAGCTTGAAATTGATTTCTGCTTCTTGCTAGACTGCGAAAGCTGAGATGACAAGACTGGAGGCGCCATGTTGCCTCATCATAAACGAATGATCACATCTGTCGTAGACTGCACGTCGAGATCCAGAAAGCTTAGACGCGGAGCTCTTGGTGACGCGCGGATCACGTGTTTTAGAAGTGGTTCTTGGCATTTGAGGTACATAGATTTATTTGGCAATGATTGGTTGGTCAGAAATCTGTCTGTCTACGGACACACCAGGCTAGATATCTCTTCGATCTGTCCATTGACGAGTCATGAACTATCGGCGGCCTGATGTGACCGAAATCGTTGACTACTGCCTTGACTTCGCGGTGGAGAAGCTGTGTCACGAAATCCATCTCGAGTTGGTCCAAGCTTTTTCGATCAACGCGTGGGCGCGTCTCCCTACCGAACGTCTCTTCGATATTTCGTACTCCACTCCAAACCCGACCGCACTCCCATCTCAACATAATATTTCGTACACACATCAATATGGCTACGGTACTTGGTAAACGTACAAGAAGTGCTTCAAGCAGTAAGCACAACCACTCGACGAGTATACATACCTGTCTGACCGAAACAGCGACTTACAGCACGCGATCGAAGCATCAAGCGACCAGCATACATGTCCACAAAGACGAAGCACAATCCCCCATGACTATTGATACACCTTTCACCATCACGAAATCTACAGCGAAGGACTTACAATGTCTCGAAATTTCCACCCCAACCAAGACCCGAACATCAAGACCATCCAAGCATGGAAAGACTGGCGTAAAAGCTGTAGCCGCAGGGAAGGGAATTGATACGCACTTTGGCGTCAGCAAAGGCGTGACCGCGACAAACACGAAAGCGAAATCGTTGAACACGCCGCCAATCACTCCAAGACACCGTGATGCGAACACAAAGAATCCGATCACCCCACAGAACAAGGTCTTGGTACCAGGCTCGCTTCTGACGCCACGAACGCCGGCGACACCATCGAGCACACCCAGAGCCAGCCCATATGCTCAAGCACGACAGCTCTTTCCCGGTTGCAGCGATCATGGACTGCTTGTTGGGCGTGAAAATGAACGAAAGCAAGTCACAGACTTCATCTTGGGTCGGATTGAGGCCTGCGCAGGCGGGTGTCTCTACGTTTCTGGGCCCCCCGGTACTGGCAAGAGCGCTTTCATCAGCGACATCGTTGGACAAGCCGAAATCCAATCGAAGACGACTTACGCGACGATCAATTGTATGAGCATTAAGTCAGCGGCCGATCTGACCAAGACTCTCGCAGCCGAGTTTAACCTGGTAGCATCTCCGAAGCGCAAAATTGATGCAGATGTGCTCAAGAAACACTTTGCCTCTGGTGCCAAAGCTGATCAACTTTGTCTGCTTATGCTCGACGAAGTAGATCAGTTGGTAGACCTGGATCTCAACCTGCTCTACTCACTCTTCGAATGGTCCATGCAGCCTTCCTCCAATCTCATCCTTATCGGCATTGCCAATGCCTTGGACCTCACAGACCGTCTTCTACCTCGACTCAAGTCAAGAAACATCAAGCCTTCTCTTCTACCATTCATGCCATATACCGCCATGCAGATTAACGACATCATCACGACAAAGCTCAAATCTCTCAACACTTCGAATTCGAATATGTCAGCAGTACCTTTTGTTCAACCGGCAGCTATTCTTCTTTGCTCTAAGAAAGTTGCCTCACAGACCGGAGATCTGCGAAAGGCATTTGATATCATCAAGCGAGCACTCACACTGGCAGAGACCGAAGCTCGTTCATCGCAACAAACCTCGCCATCCAAATTACCACTCTCGGAGAATGTCAATCTTTCATCACCTCCTGTCAACACGAATGTGCTGACTAAACTTACCGCTCTTTGTCACCTTACACCAGAGACGGCGCCAAAAGCCACCATTGCTCATGTGGCCAAGGTCACATCCCAGATCTTTTCCAACGGCATGTCATCTCGTCTCTCTCAGCTCAACATCCAGCAAAAGGCAGTTTTGTGCACACTCGCAGCATTCGAGAAGAAAGCCCGCTCGTCACTGTCTGGCACGCTGACATCCATGACCTCCTTCGTCCCATCAACACCATCCAAGACCGGTCGTGGACAAAAGGTTGAGAGTCCGACCACAAAGCACCTTTACGACTCGTACACTGAGCTTTGCAAGCGAGAGAACCTGCTCCATGCGCTCAGCAGCGTCGAGTTCAGAGACGTTCTCAGTGGGCTGGAAACGCTCAGCTTGATCGAGTTTGTTGAAGGAAACGGCAAAGCAGGCACTCTGGGACTGATGACACCAACAAAAACACCCAGTCGACGCAGCAAGAAGAGTGATTTCGGACAGATGAGCCTAGGCAACGTGAGCGGGGACGACAGGCGGGTGTCCAGCGTAGTAGGATTCAAAGAGCTCAGCGAGAGCCTCACGGGCGCTGGGAGCGAGATCCTCAAGGAGATCCTAGAAGGATAGAAAATTTCCTCATTCCTGTACATACCAATCCTAGCCTTCAAGAGAGAAAGCTTCACCACCTCCTGCCTCTAGAACTCATAATCACTCAACCCAGCCCATTCCGTAAAACCCCCTGAGAACTTCAATTCGTCCTCCAACGGCAACTGCCCCTCCCTCTTCAACCGCGCACTCACCTCGTCCGCCTCCCCCCACACCCTAAGCAGATTCCGCCCCACCACCTTCCCCGCGTCCTCCTCGCTCACCCCTCTGCGCAGCAACTCAGCCACTAAATCAGGGAACTTATCCACCCCCTCCAGTCCCCGCGGCGTGTTCGGGATCCCATCGAAATCCGTCCCCAATCCCACGTAGTCATACCCGATCAGCTCGCCCACGTACATGATGTGTCGCACCACTTGCTCCAACGTATTCGTCTCCTCCACGAAATCAGGGAGACCAGATACATTATCACCCGCGACGCAGGAGATAAAGTCCGGCGCGAAGTTTATCATCACCACGCCCCTGCGTTTCTTGAGAAGGTGCAGGACGTCGTCGGGCACGTTGCGCGGGTGGGGACAGATGCCGTGGACGGAGGAGTGCGAGAAGATCGGAGGGGCGAGGGAGCCGGACCATGCGGCATGGGATGAGGGGGAGGAGGTGCCGGAGAGGACGTCCCGCATGGTGTTAGCGGAGACGTGGGAGAGGTCGACGAGCATGCCGAGGCGATTCATTTCGTGAATGAGGGCGCGGCCGGCGGGGGAGACCCCGTGGTGGAGAGGGGTGGAGACGACGGTCTCCCCGGCGGAGTTGGAGACGAGGGCCGCGTCGGCGTAGATGTTGTGGCAGTTCCAGGTGAGAGTGGCATAACGGACCCCGAGGGCGTGGTAGAGGCGCAAGGTCGCGGCTGAGTTGCCGATTTGGTGTAGGCCCTCGATGGCGAGGGGGGAGATGAGGCGGCCTGAGGCGAAGTGGGAGGCTGCGATGGTGGAATTGGCGGTCGCGGAGAAGTACTTGGGGTAGAGCTCGCCGAGGCGGTTGTAGAGGTCGAGTTGCTCGAGGGTGGCGCGGACGTAGGGAGCGTAGGCTGCAGGAGAGAAGTCGGTGCCGTTGCGTGGGCATGGAACAAAGGCCGACCAAAAGGAGCCGCCCAGTTGACCTGACTCGATACGGGGGATATCAAGATGGCCCTCAAGACCGCCGTTCTCAAATTTCTGCCGGAAAGAGGTGGAATTGTAGATGTGATTGCCATAGTAGGCACGAAGCGAAATGAGCAGGTCATCATGACCATCTGAGACAGAATCAGTACCATACCAAACCTGTTCCCACGCACTTCCTGAACTGGAAAGACCGAAACATTATGCTTACCGATAAGAGGATGCTTGGATAGCACACGCCGGGCTGCAGTCAAGTACTCGTCCCCGGTACTCTGCTCGTGCACCGAGGCCGGCGATCCCAGACTCAGCCATGATAATACAAGTCCTAATCTAAGAACAATGACAGTGGCGATCAGAATGACAGCAGTGTATAGTGTCCGCCGAGACCTATCTCCGTCTTGGTGGCGTCGGAATGGAGCGGGTATGTAGTCGGCGACAGACCGCTCCAGCAGCGGTGCTTTTTCTTCACTCATGGTCAGCAATGACTGTGCTCCTTGGAGTAAGTCCTTCTAGAGCCGAAACTAGAGTGCAAGTTGAGCACTATATAGGAGTGGAGTGCTAAAATGGAGCTCTTCAACTATCCAGGCTGAGTCAGCGATACCGCGCGAATTCGCCGTTCAAGCGAGTGATACAAAGTCACACATCAAGAACATACGGAAAACGAACTTGACAAAGCCTGATCATTATGTCCGAATAGAAGATGTGCGATGTCGTCTAAGGTCAACGCGAACGAATTTGCTATGGAGAATAGGGTATCATTGCTACAGTCTAGTCTATGGTTCTTGCATTCCAATTTGACAATCGACCACCCACTTCACCAACATCCCCATCGCTACTCTTTCTCTCTGTCACTCGCAGGTCTCGAAGCCTTCTGCCTCTCACATCAATACATAATCTCGCTTCATCGTATGGCACAATCTGTATCGCAGTGTTGAGAAAGCGAGAGAAAGTAGGGCCAGCAGTGATCCAGTATATGTACATTGAATATCTCTATGTTTCGTTTGTTTTCTCATATCGGGTCGTGTATACTTGTACATTAATTGCGCTGTACGTGCTTTTCGCCGCCAATTGTGTGTAAGGAAAGATGATGCTGAAAGCGGCCGCAAAAGCAATCTAGTCCTCTGAGAAAAGATAGCCAGGTACTTTCCTGACTCAATGGATCGTAAGGCGTTGCGGGAATTCTCTTGATGCCAGTCCACGTCTTACAGATGAAATTGTCCAGAGAACGAGAGTGAGTTTTAACAGGCCACAGGTCCTACGATGGACGATAGCTCTGCTGCTGGCTTGATACACTATAAGTACTGCCGTCTGCGACCATTGGCCCCTCGGACATGTTGTATGATATACCCGTTGTCGTAGATGGACTGACAACAGATTGATGAAACAGATCAAGGAGGCGTCTGCCAACTGAAGGTTCCAGTTCGGTCCCATCTCTGGCAATCTTGACCTCCCTATTGGCGTTCCAGGGATTGCGAAGACCTCTTGTCCTGTAAAAGGGGAGTCTAGACGTGCTGAGCCATTCTATTTGGAATGGTCGGCCCCAGTCTGACTTGGCAGTATCTTCCGTCACTGATTTCTTTCTGTTCGGGGGACGTGTTGTTGACTTTTCGGGCGAAGAGTCACGTACATCGTCTACCCCGTCTGTTTCTCCGTCTAATCCTCCGTCTACTCCATCTTCTGCAATATCGGATCCTGACGAAGAATCGGCCTCCCAAAAGATGGTCCCACGTGCAGAGTCGTCGACAACTCGGCCTCTTGGCGCGTGCTCGGTAGCAGGTGTAGCGGTGGAAGTCGGACCATCTGCAGCAGCAGGAGTGGCGGGTTCGGCTCTCGGATTGACAGTGACGGCGCTTGGGTTGATGTTCGACTTCATACGTGCGTACCCGAAGTACTCCCCTGATTTGTTCGCAGAAAAGATCAAGTAGACATGTTGCGCAGACTGTGGTGTTGTTAGTCATCATATTGGTTGGATAAGGTTATGTGATTCGCGCTACTTACCTCAAAAGCCTCTTTCAGAGCAGTCTCATTGTGCGACTGTGTGGCCCAAATACCGTCCCGCACACTTGCTTCAAGGTCTTGAAGCGTTAGACTTTTGACAATGAAGTATCGCTCAAGTACGCGTTCTTGCTTTGTGCCAACAGAATCGTGATCAATCTGCAATGTCTTTATACCATCTCCAGGATGGGAGATTTCAGTAATCTCGATGGATGCCATAGAATCCGCTTTGGACGTTCCGATTGGAGAGTTTGAATCAGTCGTAAGTGGATCAGTCCGAGAGGGACGCCTGTCGGCCCCCGCGGCCGGCGGTGTAGTACTTGTTGGAGCTTGACCATGTCGCAACCTGCAGACCAGGCGTGCACCGTGGAAACGCGAGTCGTGGAATCTACTGACAGCTGCTTGAGCACTCTCGGCAGTCTTGTAGTTGACGAAGGCGCAGTTACTTTTCGATATGAGGAATACGCTCTCAATGTCCTTTGTCGCGCCTCTGGAGAAGTAGTCTTTGAGGTCGAGAATGGTTGTACCGGGGCTTAAATTTCCTACCCAGACAGCAAATCCAGACTGCTTTGGTTTCCTTGGAGGACCACGTGGATAAGACGGTGTAGGTTCTGGTTGAGCAGAACGGCTCTCGAGACCTAAACCGTGAGTGTTAGTGCTATGATCCAACCACATGGTGCAGAAGTTCCCATTACCGTATTGAGGTGGTGTAAAGGCAGACCTTTCATGCCCAGCAGCCCGACCAGGTACTGGTGGTCTTGTGTAGACATGGGAGAAGTCTGGAGAATACACACGCGCTGACTGGTGGGGAATCGCGAGTAGTGGAGGAGGCTCATACGTTGCTGGGGAACCACCAATTATTGGGTATGTAGCTTGCCTGAATCTCGGTTGCTGCGACGCATCATAAGGCGACCCCTGAACTGAATATTGCTGACCGGAAGGTACGTCAGTCGTGTAGAATCTTACGTCCTGACCATATCGTGGATCAGAGTACTGTATCGGCTGTTGCGGGTATGGGTATGCGGGCTGGGGTGGTCCCGTTGGTTGCCGGACTGTCTGATCAAGTCTTTGTTGAAAACGAGGGTCAACCGTGCCCCAGGCACCTTGATTCCCCGTGATTGAGTACACAGGCTGTCCATAGGTAGGATATGATCGAAGCCTGTCTCGTGGTTGATTTTGCGGTTCATCTTGTTGCGCGACATATGTGCCATGGCCAGCCCAGGTGCGATTATTCTCCGGATGTTGCTGGTAATACTGTGGCTGCTCGGGATATATGATTGTTGCGCTATCACCACGAGCTATCAGATTAGGCGTAGCGGTGACCGTGCGAGACGGTTGATCGCTGAGCCGAATGTGCTGCTCTGGTTGGGTAGATGGTGTTTGAGAAGACATTATGACCAGAGAACAGTAAGATTCGCGATGTCCAGATATGAAACCCAGATTGGCTTTGGCTGATTGATGATAGGGAAAGGCCAGATGTCAATGCCTAAAGTAAATCACAAGATCATCACCTCATAGAATTCCTCAAGGTCTCAGGAAGGTCAATTGAAGATCGAATCACCTCCTCGTCTCTTCCTTAGTAAGCCTGAAAGCCCACAGAAAGGACACGACGACCTTCCTGAGGATATTTGTCGTTCTAGAGTCGAGAGATCGGCAGAGAATTTTTTGGAACGGCAGCGACAAGAAACGACTTGAACAGGGGAGGAACGTGTGTTCGGAAGCACAGACGAAGCGCTAAGTTGTTTAGTGCAGGTAGGGTGCCTTGACAGAAGGACTGCAAATGTGGATGAACCAACCAAGTGAGCGAGCGGTAGGACGGATGCAGAGTGGTGTGCGTGTACCAGATGGATACGGTGTGCGAGGACAATTTAGTCGAATGCGTGTTGTGAGAACCGATCTGCAAGCCTAGAGTGTTCGTGAGCTTTCCGGTGCGTGCAATTAGGAACTGGCGGAGAATGGAACGGTCTAGTAGGTGCGAAAGACGGCAGTGAAAGGAGTGATCTAGCAGTAGGTGAAGGCTGCGCGAAAGGTACGCAGTCAGGCGGGAATGTGTGAGATGTGAACCATGCACGGGTCCACACTCGAAAGTCAGAACCAGATTACGAAATCGCGACGATTCGATTAATGAAAGGCTGAGATCAGTGGTCGGCATGCAGAACAACGTGGGAATGTGCCGGGTACGGAGGTGGCGAATGCATCAGGACGCTAATGAGGGCGGGTACGGCCAATCCAAAAAATTTGACACTTGTCAGCAGGCCGCATAGTCGTCCTCGGACAATTTCGAGGGCGCAAGAGAGCGAGAGATCTTCCCAGTCATGCGCAGGAGCTTTGCCATAGAATAAGATGTGGCAATGACAGCCGAGACGTTCCTATCTTGGCAGCAACAGTGCCTGCACCTCTCGCGGCCCCCGACGATTTGAGTCTATGCGCCACACCGGCTGAGTTTGATGCATTCATATGCTTTAGACCGGCACGGGCTGTTGCGAGATTGCTGTCCCATATCGTGGGGGATTTGTGGTAAGACAAGGCGTTGCTTCACCCGCAAACGCCACAGATGATAGTGCCCCTCCCAGCTACCATGCATGCGACAACACATCACCCTCGGCGTTCCCAGGCCGGGGCATTGGGCAGACGATCGCCAGCACTGTGGGACCGTCTGTGTCCACTCAGGGCTGAAAGGGCCTGTGATGATGTGCTTCGGGGGAGCTTGCTGCCTGTCGATCATCAGAGAAACCCTGCCATGGCCGCACATCTAGCCAGGACATCCGGACGGCGTCGGAAGTATAGGCGAGTCTGGTCAAATGCAAGGTATAAGCGGCTGCGTCTGCATTAGAAATCGCATTTTGAGCAAAATGGTCGGCGGTTCTAACGGAACGACGACGTCAAGCGAAGATCGGCGCGTGCGAAGTTCTACGGGACTAGTCGAAGCGTGGTGCATGATTCGGTGGGAAGGCCAGTATCAAGGCAGGTAGAACGTTGTCCGCCGCAAAGGGTGGGGTCAGGGACACACGGACCCAACAGGGCCGCATTGGACTCGAAGCTTCACCGCCACAGCGACGTATGCGGCTGCATTCGGATCATCACGCTGATGAAGGATCCGCGGCAGTGCCTGGTATCCGTGCTAAGCATTTCATCGCGATGGGTTCGGGAAATGTTGTCCCCTTAGCGAACGAATGCACTGTATGTACATAGCTTTGGGAACAATGGTCGAGCTTGACAGCCGCATCAGGGTCGACATAAATTCCGAAACGCCACGCGGGACTTGTGGGCTTTTTTAGACTGTAGCTAGCGCCCCTCTAGACTCGATGGCTGGAACCAATCAGACTTCTATTCTCGAATCTGCTCGAAAGGTCGAGAGTCTAGGCTTACTTCTACCGACATTGTGAACAGCGGCAAAGTTGCAAAGCAGTCCTAGCATCAACCATGGCTGCATGTCGGACACGTTTCGGACGGTCAGACGGCAATCTTGGTGAGTCAGGTCGTTGCGGCTGTTGCGAAGCCTGCGTCACAAAAGTAGAATCCATCAATCGGCTCGAGTCCGTGCTGATAGAAAGGGGTTTTCTAAACGGAGGCGGGCAGACGTCCGACCACCGAACCACCGCTAAGTTCTTGCACGTTGCAAGCTCCTTCCTGATCCATGCACGATGCAACCTTGCCAGCTCGTCGGTCTGTCGAAACGTGAAAAGAGTTCGTCAGGTGAAAGTGGTGTCATTGTGGCAATCGTGGTTGGGCACATGCTCGATTTGGTCTCATCGGCTGCCCCACCAGTCACCCTCCATTGGTGACAGCCCTCTGTACACAGCTTTGTCTACAGTGCTCGACTCCTTTGAGTACGAGAATTCTTCTACGAATTTATCAGTATCTCACGCATCAGCCTGGTAGTCAACTAGATAGTCATGCAAAGCTATTGAACAGTTCTAGTGCAGAAATCTCTACCCATATCCAAGCTGGGTAGAAGTCGCGTTGTTTCCGCATGAACTACACATGGAGCCTATCAGGGGATTACACACTCATTGTTCAAATATATGCATCTATCAAGACAATCTCCAATCCTCTGCTTCCGCTTTTCGCTCGTCGCCATGCAACCCTTTTAGAGCGAGCCATGCTCAAGTTGCCCGACCAATCACACATGTTTCCCACGAAAAGATGCATGCCCGAAATATGTGGTGGTCGCTTTGCATGTAAGCTACGCATCATTGAGTGAGATCTAAGGCATCTTGCTGCCGATCCTTACCACTACGGAAACCATTCCGCGCGGAAATGGAAGCTCTTGCCGATCTTCAAGGTTAATGGCTGTACTGTATACTGGCTTGCAGCCCTATCACGCGACATGCCTCATCTGAGACACACCGCACTGCACGTCGACAGGTAACACCATCCTGGCCGTGCGTAGCTAACGAGGTCCGCAGTCATTGAGCTCGTTCAAGCAGATTGCAGGTCTGTTAATCTGTCTTGTATGGCTTTTCTCAAAGCTGCAGTGGCAGCGCGATGATGGTCTTCAAGCTGTTTTTGCTCTGTTCTGATGGCGGTCTCCACTTCGATCCGACATTCAAGCAATTCAGCTAGCCTTTGAAATCGAGCCTTGTGTCTCGTGGCTCCGCTGCCATGCATGCTAGTACCGTCAGCGAGAACAAAAGTGCCATTCAATGAGCAGTACAATTGTTCTTGATCTGCTACCTCGATCTTATCCCCGATAGTTTCTACTCTCGTCACATGGTTACGTGCGATCTGAACTCTTTGTACCTTTCTTTTGACGGTGACCTTTGAACAAACGATCAGCATATGATGTCTCATCTTCACTTGAAACCTTGTACCGCTTGCTGTAATTGATGCCATTTCTCAGTATACTTCATGGGGCTTTGTGAAGATTCAGGCACTTGCTCTTCACCAGAAGTCGCGCTGCGAGCCATCACGAAAGCTTGTTGCTGGAATATCGCACTTCGCAGGATTTTCGGGGCGGTGATGGCAGCAGCTTTAGAGCGTGTGCTCCGGGGGTCGTGTCTGCTATTCTAGGTAACTTGCGTGCTTGGACATTCGAGTGACCATGACCGGGAGTCGTCCGCCGCGAGTCATGCAAGATCAGTAGTGCCAAGATCACCGTCAGCTTCACAATTTTTTGTCGTCCGGCCGAATTGAAGACAGAGGTAGTGACCGTAAATTCCGCTACAGACAAGAATCTCACATGATAGCGTATCGACAATGGGTCTCGCAGGTCCAAAACGCAGAACAAAGATCTCCGCTGATCCCAACAATACCTCCTGGTCTTCGCGGACAGACCGCTTCGGACACAAAATCCTAACTTCACAAGGCTGGACACCTGGATCCTTTTTGGGGGCGAGCGATGCGAAGCACCAAGCACACTATACGGCTGCCAATGCCTCACATATCCGAGTGCTACTAAAGGACGATAACCTTGGCTTAGGTGCCAGCAGGAGCAAGGAAGGAGCAGAAACATTTGGACTGGACCAGTTCTCTGGGTTGCTGGGGAGACTGAACGGTAAGAGCGAAGAAGCGCTGGGCAAAGAGGATGATGCAAGACGGGATGTAAGATTGAGGTTATGGGCGGACAGGAGGGGAGGGGTGCGGTTTGTCTCTGCAGGATTCTTGGTGGGCGACAAAGTGGAGAAGCTCAGGAGAGAAGAGGTAGAGAGGAAGGAGGCCGAAATGACGCAGAAACGGGGCAAGAAACGAAACGTAAGCGGGGAGGTGAAGGATGCAGGAGAGATGGTCGAGGTATCCCAACAAGCCGAGGCGCAAGCCTCTACAGATGACACTGGCGACGCTTCCATCGAAGATGAAACTAGAATCGCAAAGAGACAACGAAAAGAAGAGAAGCGAAGGCGGAAAGCGGAGAAGGAGGAGCGGAGGCAAGCAAGACATTTACGGAGGGCAGCCAAAGAAGCGAAGCGAATGGGTAAGGAGGGCACGTCTTCTATTTTGCACACTTCACAAGAGACAAGCGGTACAACAACACCAGACACTGGAGAGGAGAAGGTGATGGTTGAATCGGTCGACTCCAGCGGCGAGATACAACACAAGACAATTGCAATTCCCAGACGGATGATCAGGTCTCGATACATACAACAGAAACGTATGGCTGGCCTTGATCCAAAAGCATTGAACGAGGTGAGTCCAGAATGCTCGGCTGCATTGACGTATTTTCGCCATCTGACATGGTTGAACAGATATTCATGATAAAGACACCGACGTAGAGACACTTTCCTGCGAAGTCGCTTGACACCGCTTCATAGGGCGTAGAAATGGAAGAACATGGAAGCCTAGAGTCTTCATGAAGACAATATTAGAAGAATAGTATGTCGAAGAGTCATTCTTGTAATGTGAAAGTGCGTCCCTCAATGCGAACTTTAATCCCTAATTCCGACGCCGTCAAGGCACCATCCGGCATTCACCGCCCGGCAGAAACGTATAGTTCCCATGCTCTCACTTGAATCCGCTCTTCAACTTTCACTTCCCACTAACCGATCATGTTCAGTGTGTAGATCAGGATATGTCCGCAAAGGTCCATGCGGGCCGAATCACTCGGTCCGAAGACATCGGCAGCAAGACCCTACGAGTGAGCCTCGATGGCGAATATCTAAGGAACTTCTATACATCGGCCGCGAACTCAGATGCCGAAGAACCTCCTCGAAAGAAAGTCAAGACCGAGCATGGTGACTCCGAACCCGATACAAAGTCCCCGAGACGAGTCTCTTCGATTGCCATCGCTCAAATCACATTTCGATTGGAGGACCCACCAGCATCTCCATCGTTTTCGCCACTCTGTAGCAGTGACGTTGTGGATATTTGTCTGGTCAGCTTCGAAGCAGTCAACAACGATCGAGCTGTTATAAAACTTGGGAGAGCGGCGTCAAAGTCTGCGAAAGCCGATGTGGAGATCCTGGTCGACCACACTTTGAGCGCTGTTGATGTTCAGGATATGAGGCGACTAGCACAGCTCCAGCGCCGATCAAAATCGTCGACCTCGTCTGGAGTCGCTTACTCACAAGTCGAGCTTGGCCCAGACAGCAGTGTAAATAAGAATGGCGAGCTCAACTCTATTGGTAACAGTACTCTCGTGCTCCAATGCACCATATACTGGCCAGATGGCGCTGCTGCACCTCCGGAAAGCTCCCAAAATTCCCTTGATAGAGATTTATTGGTCCGTTACTACCAATTACCCATGTTCATGACCGCATCTCGTGGAAGCACGGTCACACCGCAAGACTTCTATGAAGCTGTCCATATACCGGGAAAAGATATAGAAGTCCCCGACAAGATCAGTAATTCGGGATTGCAGACTGAGCTCTACCCGTTCCAGAAGCGGGCAGTGGCGTGGATGTTGCAGCGGGAGCAGGAGCAGGACTTGACTGGCGAGGCGGACAATACCGAATCCGCACAACTGGGTGTATCGTGGCGAAATGTAGTCGACGCTACCGGCGGTACATGCTACGTCAGCGATCTGGAGAGTGCGGTCATATCACCAAGTACCTTGCAGCAGCGACGAGATATTCGCGGCGGCATTCTATCTGAGGAAATGGGCCTCGGCAAAACGTGCGAACTGCTGGCGTTGATATGTACCAACCAAAGACAGCTCACTGTTGCAGAGTCTCCGTTGTTGAATGCATCGAAGGCGACACTGGTGGTCACGCCAAACACTATCCTTCAACAGTGGAAGGACGAGATCTCACGACATGCTCCGCATTTGAAGTGGACACATTACGAAGGCATGGCTTCTTTCACCAAAGGTGCGATGAAGAAGCGAAAATCTGAGCAAGACGTAATCGATGAATTGAAAGATATGGACGTGATTTTGGTCACATACACCGTTCTTGCAAGCGAAGTGCACTTTGCTGTGGATCCTCCCGATCGATCTCTGCGGCGAAAAAATTACGAGCAACAGCGTGCGAAGAGCCCGCTTGTGCAAATTGATTGGTGGCGAGTGTGCTTGGATGAGGCACAGATGGTTGAGTCAGGTGTTAGCAAAGCTGCACAGACTGCTTCCCTGATCCCTAGGCAGAATGCTTGGGCCGTTTCTGGAACTCCCGTCAAGAAGGACGTGCAAGATCTACGAGGCCTGCTTATATTCCTCGGTGTGCAGCCATTCGCAAGCTCCGCAGATACGTGGAAACGGCTAGTCACATACCACGAAACGTTCAAGCAGCAGTTCAAGGACTTGTTCGGCAGGATTGCACTCAGGCATACCAAGGATCGCATTCGAGATGAGCTCCGCTTACCACCTCAGCGCAGAGTTGTCGTCACAATGCCTTTCACTACCGTTGAGGAACAGAACTACTCAAATCTCTTCGAGCAGATGGCTGATGAATGTGGCGTCAATCTGGATGGCTCCCCTGCTTCTGGTCTGTGGAATCCAGAAGATCAGAAGGTTGTTGATAAGATGCGGGAGTGGTTGATCCGCTTGAGACAGACATGTTTGCATCCTCAAGTCGGATCCCGTAACAAGAAAGCTCTCGGAAAGTCAGGAGGTCCTTTACGAACCGTCGAAGAGGTGCTTTCAGTAATGATTGAGCAAAATGAAAGTGGCATCGCCGCAGAAGCCCGTATGTCCATCACCACTACTTGCCTCAAAGGGCATATTTTGGCCAACGCGAAGGACATTCCCAATCGCGCGGAGCAAGCTCTGAGCCACTATCGAGAAGCGCTTCACCAAGTCACAGGACTTGTTACTGAAGCTCGGGATGAGCTCGCAAAGATAGGGTTGCCAGACCCGAGCGATCGGCCCACTGACGAGGACAAAGACGATGAGTCTCCTGAGCAAAAGAGACAAGGTCGGCTTCGCAATCAACTCCGTAACGTTCTCGAGATGCAACACATGTGTGAGTTCTTCATCGGAACGGCCTATTTTCAGATGAAGTCAGCAGACGATATTGAGGAAAATAGCAACGAGTGGAACAACCTTGAGGCCAAAGAGGTCGAGCATTACGATAAGGCGAAAGCGATCCGCCGCGAGATCTTATACGAAACATCACAAAAGGCAAGCAACACTATGAGCGACGTCAGTGCAGCTTGCCAGAGAAGGGTCGACAGAGGTCTTCCGTCTATGCTCAATTTTGCAGGAATTGGTGGTATCGAGACTCAGAGACTCATCACAAAGGCTGATGAAATCTCAAGTGACCTTGAACGACAGACTGAGTTTATTAGGGACTGGAGAGTTAAAGTGATGGAATCCCTGCTCAAGCCACTCGTTGATGTTGAAGACAAGGACATCACTGGAGAGGAGTACGAGGATTCCACCAAACAGCAAGAAGAAGCATATGCGTACTTCGACGCCTTCCGAGCGATTGTCGCCGACCGTGCAACCTACACGACTGGCATCATCAACAATCTCGTCAATCATGAAATGAATTACAGCTACAAGGATTCCATCAATCAAGACGAGGAAGATGTTGAAGCCGGCCGAGAACCGCCCGAGTCTCGTAAGCTGCTTCGCAATCTACTCGATCTACGTAAACGTTTCGAGCAGACGGAGTCACCTTGGAAGCAGAGGAAAGAACCAGTACGATCTCTCCGAGGTCTAATCGTGGAGGCAAGGAGTCTTGAAGGTAGCTTACAATGGAACGGTAGCGACAGCGCAAGGATCCGGGGCGAAGTCGCCCTCGTCAAACAACTCATGGCTCGCCTTCAGGAGATGGTCGATGCGTATAGCGAACTGCAGCCAGAATTGGAGAAAGATCAGGAGTTGTGCAAGATGGCGATGAACCAGAGGCTCGAATTCTACCGCCAATTGCAGCAGCTGTCTGATGCTGTTGCACCGTGGAGAGAGGAACAGGACGAGACCTTGGATCAGAGGGAGTTTGACGGTGCCTCTCACAGATCGGACAAGCACGAGACAACTCTTGCGACGCTTCGTTCGAAACGTCGCTTCCTCCTGCACCTGCGCGAGCAGTCCAACGACGAAGCGGAGCGTATCTGTGTCATCTGTCAGCAGAACTTCGAACAAGGAGTCCTGACAATATGCGGCCACCAGTTCTGCAAAGACTGCATCAATCTCTGGTATCGTGAGCACCGGAATTGCCCTGTCTGTAAGCGAGGCCTGAAGTCTGCAGACTTCCATAACATTACCTACAAGCCCCGGGAACTTCGGGCACATGAGGAGACGCACACCATGACGGACTCATCTGATGAGGCAGGCAGCCCTTCAGACGCTGTCTCCGACCCTGGATCGACCGCCAAGATTTACACGAGCATGTCTGCGTCCGACTTGGTTGCTATCAAGTCTGTGGACCTACCATCGAGCAGGTCATTCGGTACAAAAATTGACACAATCTCACGACACCTGCTGCACATTCGCCGCACGGAACCAGGTTGCAAGACTCTCATCTTCTCGCAGTACCGAGACTTCCTATCCGTCCTGTCCTCGGCGCTCAGTACATTCAAGATCTCGCACGTCTCAATCTCAGCCAAGGATAGTATTGCCAAGTTTCGAACAGATCCCAGCATCGAAGCTTTTTTGCTGGACGCCAAGACCGATTCATCCGGGCTCAATCTTGTGAATGCAACAAATGTCATGCTCTGCGAGCCTCTTGTCAATCCCGGCATCGAGCTGCAAGCCATTGCTCGTGTCCACCGTATCGGACAGACGAGACCGACCAGCGTATTCATGTACCTTGTGAACGGCACGGTAGAGGAGAGTGTTTACGAGCTTAGTGTCAAGCGGCGGCTGGAAGTGATGCACCGATCGCAGCGCGACAAGCCAGGCAGCAGAAGTGCAAGTCGCGGCGCTACCCCAGCCGTGGGCGGAGATGTGGACAAAGCTGAGAGGCTCGAGATGCAATCTGAAGGAATGGAGAAGTTGCTCGGTAAAGGCAAAGGTGGCGGAGAAAACGTCAAGGCTGAGGATCTATGGAGGTGTCTCTTTGGTGTGGCGAGCAGACATGGTGCCACGAAAGGTGCTAGTTATGTGGCTGACGGGGGAGATGTGAACGCTTTCGTCACAAGCGCTGAGGGTGGTGCTGCCAGGGAGGATGTGGCTAGATTTGTGAGAGCTGAGGCTGCGGAGCAGAGGAGAAACGGCGACTCCGGCTAGGCTTTGACCTCTTTGAAGTGGTCGATTTGTTTCATACTTGCTACTCGGCGCAGGATCAGTGGTGCTTTTGCAGGATTAGATACCCAATTATCAATGCTTGATTTCCGTTACTGAAGGTCGCCGTGACCATTCCGTTTACCGGCTTCCCAGCAGCAGCATCAATCTCACCTCCAACCATGTCACACCAGATCAAGTGACGAGGCTGGCAGTAACTCGCCGTCAAATCTGCATAGGCGGCCACGTCTTTGTCGAATGCTTGAGACAAGTTCAGCTGTACTGTATCATTCAGCCCTCCCATTCCCCCCTTGATCAGCACATCTTCATTCTTCCCACTGTCAGCATTGCAGAGGGCAAACTCGTGTACCCAATAGCACGGCAGTACGTCACGCTCCTCGATGGTCTCTGTCACATCAAGAAAGCACAGTTCCCAGATCCAAAGTACACCACAAATATCGCCCGTAAACATCGAACATGGGAACGAAGTATAAATATCTGCGGTGTTATAATACCAAAACCAATACGTACGCTCGCGCAAGCCATCTGCGACCACGGTAGCCACAACAAAATGCACAGCCAAGGACACATCTTCACAAACACACCAGCCCGACCGCAAATCGACAGGCACGAAAACTCAAAACGTCAGAGACGAACAAGGATGCTGCAATTCCCAGCGCGGCACAAGCACAGATCCCATCGGCCAGCAATTCCCCTTCGAAAACCAAACCCTGCAACATCTGGAATAAAACGGGACATCGCGAACCTCCATCGCCATGACCCCCTCAGGCACATCGCCGACTTGGAAAAAGCATATGATGAGCATGGACATGTACCCCTGCCGCCCTAAGCATTTTGGGCGAGGGGGCATGCATGACCAAACCCGCATGGGATCTGCACGCAGTTTTTCACATCTACGTGCGGCACGGAGTGAGTAGGTAGGACGCGGCTGGTTCGACGGGCTGTCTGGCCTCGCTTGCCCACGTGGTCCATGCAGACACGGCACGAAGATCCAGGAGGGATGGGAAGGCTGATGGATTATCCGACGACTCGGACACGGCTGAGGGGCTCTGTGCGTGGAAAAGGAAAAGAAGCAGGATAGGGCGTGCTGCGTTGCTGGCTCGCAGACCACCTTCCTGTCTGGCGTCGGAAAGGATCCGCGCGTGAAAGGTATGGTGGGATCCGGTGTGCCGTGTGACTTCTTGGGGCGAGCTCGAGCTTGTTCGTGGGTAGTAAACATCGAATTTGTGGATTGCAGATCCTGTGCTAGGAGGGAAATTTGCATGGTTCGATGAGGTCAGTGAAGGATGCGTGATGTGGTTGGATGGCGATTCGCGGTCTGGTCTTCGATCGGCTATGGAATGGGTTGGGATTGGTGAGTCGGAGCTGAGTGCAGGATCTGCGTGCTGACGATGGAGATGGTCGAGTGGGTGGGTGGTGACAGGCAGGGGTCATGAAGGCGCTGTTTTGGTCTCACAGCAGCAGAAGCAGAAGAAGCATGTGCGATAGACGCTTGTCAGCCTGTTTCGAGCAGGGCGATCCCTCTGTAATATCGACAGCGGGGACCTACACATCGCAATGGGCTTCCGTGGAGGACGCTCTTGCGCTCTGGTCGACGAGAGAACAACTCGACGATATGTTTGGGCTGGAGCACACTCGCACACAAGGACGATCAGTGGATACTAGGGTTGCGCTGTGGAAAGTATGTAAGTTTGCGCACTTCAGACGACTCGGCGCGTCGTTGGATCAACCATGACACTCACGATAGATTACGCGATCTGTTCCTATGGCTCGATGCAGATGTCGCCGTGTATGAGCATCACGTATTCCCAGCAGCGGCAACAAGGCATCTCCCAATGGGTTGTCTTCAGAACAGGTCTGCAGACCAGCTACTGCCAACATTCTGAGCCGCTCTCAGCAAATGTTCGAGCGTTACATGCACTAATGACCAGAGTGGGACAGGTCCAGGCTCGAGTAAACTGCAGATAGGCTGGATCGTGACGCGTGCGCCTTTGTACAGTATATCAGAACCTTTGTAGTGGCAAAAGCCAGCTGTCAAGCATCATGGTGAGGTAGTGTCACTTACTGACGAGTAGTCTTTGTCTGCTGATTCAAAATTTATCAAGCGGCAAAAAGAATGGAAATTCTGGTACGTCATTGTGCTCGGCAATCCCAGGCCGGATGGGTGGCGTTGTCATGTCCAGACATGCCGTCACAGCACAGCCTCTGCGATAGCTTTGTGCTCTCTACGGCCAAGTACGCATGGAATGGTGTTCGTCCATCGACGTACGAGCGCGAGTCTCTTGCATGACACGCACAATTTCGTCACCTGATCACATCTGCTACGCCATAGTAACGTTGACAAGAAACGTCGCTGTAGACGACATTGCACACGTTGGGATAATCGATATTACTCTTTTCGATTGTCAAGACTTGATTGCATTTCATGTTACAGTTCTTTCAAGGTATTTGATACCAAGTCGATCAACCATCTTGTTCATGGCCCATCTTTCCCTTACTATTGTCATTTCCTTCAAGCCATTCCATCATAAAGTCGTCAACCTTGCAGCTCGAATCCAAAGCAGTGGGTCCAATGGTTGTCCTGCGCGGCTCCATCATACGGCGATCTCTGTAGCCGACAGGAGAGGTCATGAACGTTGCCTCTCCGAGATAGGGCGGGTCGGCGTCTCAGCAATTCAGGTCGTCATGTGTGGATGTAGGTCGCTTCCCTCGCCAGGCAAAAATCCGACCTGTTGTCTATGTGGAATCGTTGTCAGAAAATATTCCGGAGAGATCTCCCTCGAGAATGACCATGGATTTTGCGCGCTCGGCTTTTCGGGTCGATCAGGACGGATATGGTCATGAGATCTTGTCTTCAGCACTCGGTGTGCGTAACTCGAGCCGGACATTTCGCGATCTTCCGTCCCAGATCCTGATAAGGCGACTTATCGACTGAGACTACTTTCAAAGCAAGATTGTTGCGCAGTAGCTTCATACATCTCGCCCTCTGTCGAATTTGTGGTCACTAGGTCTGGAAAGAAGCTCAACCGAGTGTCGCATGATTAGTTGTCATAAGACGCATTTTCGTTATGTGCCATTCGTATGCCTCGGCACAGAGTGCATTGCCTGCCTCCAAGATGCCCCATGAAAGGATGAAAAATCGCCCGCGACGCCGTCTGTCCCCAAATGTATGGTGTTTGACATCTTTGCCCTTCTTGTTTGAAGGATCGCGCTCACCTCGAAGAGTGTGTCCCTGGTCGTGATATGTGCAACGTACGCACTACTTCATGGTACAAAGACCGCTTTTCAACCGCCCTCGTCGTCTCGCTCTTCTACCTGGGTCCGAATGGGCGGCAAGGAGAGGGTAGATCGTTCGTCATGTCCGCCGAGGGGCACAGCTGCTTGGGGTGCTGAATTCGGAGCTGATCTCGAAGCTCGAAGATAATCCGGCTGTATGGGACCGGCCGCAAAGCCTATTACCGGTGGTGGTAGTGTCCGCCGACCAGAGTCAAGTGATACGTTTGATGAGGGGAATAGCCTTGGATCGATACCTGAGTTGCGTCGGAGATGGTGCGTATCGCTTGAATTAGTCCATGAAGAGCGCGTAATAGCATGACTGATAGGACCGGCGTGGGATGGGAAAGTGTTCACTAGTGGACTGATCAGTGGCTCTCTGGGGCTTCCATCCATGGTCACTGGCCAGTTTGCGAATTGTTGACGGTATGGCATCGTGTGAGGGTCCCAGCGACGATCTTCGATATTTGGCAAGGTGGCACCGTAATGAGAAGCTGAAAGGGTGCTGCTATCGCTGTAGAGGGATTCGGGTCTCCTGACTCGAGGTGACGATGCATTGGAATGCGTCGGTCTGCTACTCTGGCCATTCACTCGATCGTTTGGGAAGCGGTCAACGAGACCTGTCTGGGTTGAGGGGGTATGAGTTGATATCGACATGCCGACCGTCTTGGGTGACCTGCCATTAAGAGTGCCTTCATCACTATTACTTCGTGTGGTTGACACATCGGTGTCGTATGCAGTCTTTGGTTTCTTCACATCTGCACATACTCGTCAATCGTTGAGAGCTGACCCAGGTGGTGGTATGCTATGGCGCACCTTTAGCTGCTTTGTCACCATGCTTGACCTTGAACTCGGCCAAGTAGGCTTGGTACACCAGATACTCTGGCGTCTTTTTGTACTCGGAGAGCTGTGCATAATAGGTCTCCTTCATGGACTGAGCCTGTCGTTCACAAGCCGCCCTTTCCTCTGGGTCCGGGTCTTGCCATTGTTCACCAACCATTTTGGCGATCTCGGTGAAGCTGAGCTCTTGACCTTCGAGACGCTCGCGTATGCCTGTTCTGACGCGTCAGTATACAATATCTCCTGAGAAGATATGTCTGGTATTGCCGTACGATTCGAAAAGATGACATAAGCCGACGGGGGCCGCTCTGGAGCATTATCGTCCGGCTTGGAAAGAGTGAGCAACGTCTATGAACAGAGACGGGGTGAGCAAGTGACTACCTTGGGGTGACGACGGTATTTGCGCTTCTGAGGCGGTCCAGTCTGAGGTTGCGCGAGGGACTGTGTCGAATTGTAAGAGTCAGGTTGCTGCTGAGATGATTGTTGGTACTGTCGACTCTGTTCTGGGCTGTGACTCTGAGGATGCAAAAGGATGCCATCTGGCGCCTGTTGATTTGCTTCTTGAATCGCTCGCTGCAGTCGCTGTGTATGTCAGCAAGGAGGGCTGCGTACATGTTGCGAAGAAGGTTGGATCTTACTCGCCGATGACCGAGCTTAATTCCTAGAGTTACCCTGGTGCGAATCAGTAATCAATCAGGACTCATCATGTCTGGAATGCGACGCACATGTCATTCTCGGTGATATCACGGAGTTGCTGCCATGTCTCGAAACCCTCGCGTTGAAGGACTTCAGTATACTCCTGGAGGCCTATAGCGTCGAGGGCTTGAGCTAGATCTGACGGAGGAAGCATTCCAGGGCCTTCCTTCCAACCTCAAGCATAGCTCGACTGACTCGGAAGCGTGTGTAGATATCGATCCGTGTCGGTAAGGTGACCCGCGTTGTGTTTCGATTCCAGCGGCGCCGGAAAACCTTTGTCAAAGCGTGACAGTCCTGGCAGCAATGTCTCGATCCCTTTCTTGGGGTTGTAGGAAATGAAGAAGCTTGATGACGTGGGGTATCGCAGTGGCTCGAGGGCGCAAGAAGAGAGGGCAATGTTCCTGTAGGGACTGTGCAAATGATCAGAGCCGCGTCTACACCCAATGTCGTCAAGCGGTAGGCGAGTGGGATGTTGTCCAACAGAGATTCCGGCGGAGCAATTGCATGCGAGGGCAATCAGGACTGCTTCATCGAAGATGGTGTCACGGCAGATGGGCGCTAAGAAGAGGGTAGACAGAGCAAACTATGTTGCGGAGCGAATTCCAGGTGTGGGCCACGAGGCCAAGCAAGTCGTCGCACGGATCTGAAGGTTTGCGGCGAGAGTGTGGACGAGATCTCGTAGGGATCAGGCCGACGTAGTTGTTGCCGGACCAATGATATGACCCGTCTTCGGGTATCTTGTCAGTGATCTCGGAGGAGTTTGCGAGAGAAGGGAGCTCAGCAAGTCGCAAAGAAGTCCGACAATGAAAAAGCTGCACGGTGGCAGCTCGTTTCCTGCCGCCCTTCCCGCACAAAGAAGACGTTACTACTAGCGCCAGGGAGCAGCACAGGACGAACAGGTTGACTCTAGAGAAGGTGTGCATCACGATCCCCCAATCAGGCAGTCATGCGAGGGTCCTTGCGTGCATCTTACGGTCCAGACAGCCATTTCTTCGGGCAGAAAATTGGCGATTGCATCGATCTTGGCTGGACGGACTGCATGATCTGCGAACAGACGGCAGACATGATGCGGCGACTTCTTCACGGGCGTGCCTGGTCATGGAATTAATCCTAGCGAACTATTGATGTGCAATCCGGATCGACATTGACAAAACACAGTGGCGCGCACGAGGATGAACAAACTCGCGTTAGCCGGAAGACTTGACACTGACGGCCTCTGAGAGGTGTCGAACTGCCAAAAGTGTAATCTCGAGGGATCGAGAACATCGACAGGAGACGTGGTAGCGTGTGGTGTGCGGAGGTAGCGCGTCGTCAGAGGGACTGCTGCATCGAGCCGATCAGCTTGCGGTTGATTCGCGTGACGTTGTTAGCGATATCTATGTCGTTCCTCGACGATTTCCCTTTTGAGCTCGGATTTCTACCCGATGTCTGGAGGTAGCCGCGTCTGCGAGATTGGTTGCACAAGAACAACGTCCATCGTACCGGCTGGTTGTTCACATGAATTAAGGCCACGAGACGCGCACAAGTGACATGCTGGTCTGTGGGCGAAGAGATTGTACACGGGTCATGAAGCTGCCACACGCAAGTCTCTATCTCTCGTGATAGAATTCGATGAGGAGCGACCATGGTGGCGTTTCTTTGGCGAAGTGCCTCAACGTCTTCTCTGTACCAGGCCTGGGGTTTGGCCGAGGGGCAACAGGACGGCAGGGCCAGGTGTGTCTGCACCTCTGCCGTTAGTGCTGTGATTCTGTCACACAGGGTCTAACATCGAAGAGCTTCGGCTGCTGCCAAAGACGACAGCATCTATGCCAAGCATCTCATCTGACGATCAAGAAACCGTCAGATCCACTTCTCATCGGCGACCAAATTTTTCATCCCCGATTGCCCCTTCCTCCTGACCGCTCTGGTCACGTACGAGCAGATGACTGGGAAACTCCGCGGTCGACTCTTGTGGCTCATCGGATGTTACTCTCCCGCCTCGGAAACGAATCGGTCATGGAGAACTGGTGGAGGGTTTCGGACTCTCTGGTACAATCACACCGGATGGCAGAGAGCTACCTGAGTAAGATCCTGTGAGGGCACTTGCATATTGCGGAACTTCTGCCCGTCGCGAAATTGGACTGTTCTGCCTGCAGGATCACATTCATACGTGCGTGGCTTGTGTTGCGACTTCTGCATCACACATGCGATGGACAAATCAATAACGCCGCGCTGACTCGTGGCAATGCATCCAGAATAGATTCGAGACTTCTGAATGGGCCTTCTCAGGTCATCCTTTTTAATTGTCGGGAGATCAAGAAAACACACCAGCACCTACATAGACCCTAGGTCGATTCTGCTGTCCCTGTCCTGGTATTGGCGGATGTCGTACGCTCATTCCCACCACAATGACCTGTCCTGGTGGTATTGATCAATCAACCAGCCGGTAATACACTCGGCTTGCAATTTGCATCCGTGACAGCACATCAGCTGCACCGAACATGCAGCGCGTCATTATCATGCTTCCGTCTTCGCGCACAACTCCGACGCCACCGCAACTCACCAGGTGCCGCCGTGAACACGCAACTTGTCCTTCGACTACCCCTCACCATTCTGCAACCCAACATACACGGCACGAATCATCATCCCTGCACCATCTACACGTCTAATTCAGGACCCGAAGGATCTTTCGAACATGCACAGAACCGAAGATGCGCCGCACCTTGCCTTGTTCCCAAAGCTATCGAACCCCTCAACATGGCAATTAGTCCCGGTCTAGCATGGGCCTTTTCCGTCAGCCCTGCGAGATACGCAAGAGACACGCCAAGACATGCATCTACGATAATCGACCAACCCTGCTTCGCCTCCAAGCCCAGAAAAAGACCTGTCACTGGAACTTGCCGACACATGCACATGTGAGCGAGCAGACACGGGGAAAGTTCCGCATCAATGCCTTTGTGAGGACATCACCTGCACGACAGCCAGTCTTGGTCAAGAAGCAGGGTCTGCGTGGTACGGAAGGCACTCACTTCCACAGTTCGGAGGAACCGCATGCTTGGTCTCATGCATGTATCTTTCTCCAGCCAGCCATGTTCCTGGCGCTGGCGTGGCTTGCATCTAAAGTACATGGTCATTCCTCCCGTCTCATGGTTGGACGGCGTTTTCACTCCGCAGTGCTCTCCCAGCCGTCCCATCGAGTGTTCGGTGTCTCCCGGCTTCTGCGTGCCATGATGGACAGGTACATGACGCACAGGCTGTACAATGCGACATAGACCGTGTCCTTGCAGGATCAGCTCTCTGCACCTCTCCAATCATCTTGCGCCATCGCGTGTCTTCCTTTACCCTGTACATGTGGGCAGAATTACTACATCGCGAGATAACAGACGACAGGGGCCTAAGATCCTCGAGGACCACCACGCCACATCGCAGTAGTCGCCTCTAGCTGACCGTTCCCTGCTCGGATCATTGACTCTATTGTGCCTCTCCACGTACCTCCCAGCCCGCTCATGTGCAGGGATGGCGCCCTGCCACCGGGCCTGGCGTTTCAACAGTAAGCCCATCGCTCCCAGTTCACCTCACCTCTCATACCGTGGCAACTCCCCCCCATTTGCGCCCGAAGCCGCCTGCCCTTCCTGTGCTTCAGCCCCTGTCTCCCTCAACTCCAGCTCATCCAGCTCACTACTACTAGGCACGAGCGGGGTATAGCTCTGCTGCTGCTGCCCCTGCACATCCGGCGGCCGACTCCCATCCTGATAACCACGCCTGGTGCCATTGCCATTGACCCTGACCGCTTGCGGCGAGACAGGCGGCGTGTCCTTGGCCGGCACAGGCGGGGGCCGACTCGCGCGCCTCTCCAGCTCGCGTCGTTGCAGCTCGTCCTTGTCGTCTGTCGCCACTTGCAAAGAGGCAGGACTACGGGGCGTGCTTGATCCTGTCGCGACGGTCAGGCCGATCTGGCTGTACCGCGGAGCCGAGGGACCCGGTTGTGATACGGCGCCAGAGGGGAGATAGGGCGACGGTGGCGACGCGTCGTTCATGAAAGATCCCAGACCAAAGTCCAGATCGAGCGACGGTGCGCTGGGAAGGGAAGCCGTCGCTGCGGTCTCGGACGAGGAAACGGGTGGTGGTTGGCTGGGCAAAAGGCGGGCTTCTGCACGTCTGGCACGCTCCTTCTCACTCAATGAGTGGTCGTCAGGCAGGGCTGGAGGCTCGAATTCCGGAGGGGCGAAGTCCGGTGGCGCGTCGTAGTCGTACCATTGTTGGGACGAGTAATCGTAGTTGGGATCGTAGCCTTCGTTGTAATAGTCGTAATTGTAATTGTATTCCCCGTTAGTGCCCGCGTCGTAGTGCTGGTTGCGGTTGTTCGGCCAGGTTTGAGCTGTCGTGAGAGGTGGAGGATCGCCGGGATAGCGCATCGGATGATCTGCAGGGAAAGGTGAGGATGGGCCCCCGGAAACGTTGGGCTCGCGCAGATCAACGTCTGCCGGCACACGTTCCTTGCCCTTTTTCCGTTCGCTGTCGTGGGTGCCGATGACGATCTCGAGAATGCACGTCACGACGCTCTTGTCTCGTCGGATCGCTGTGGTGTCGACATATGGATGTGGACCCCACCTGTCAGATCCTGAGGTGTCGACATCGATCGGCGTTGACATGGCATTCTCCGTGTTCGCTTGGGTGAAGTACTTGTCGGACCCTGCGAGCTTGCCCTGAATATCGAGTATAACCTCAAGATAGTACTTGAAGCTGATCATTGCCCCTGGAACACAAGCGATGGTCGGAAAAGAATCCTCCGGAACGCGAAGCTTGGGGTTCAGCTCGGTAGTCAACGTGTGCGGGTCGACAAGGAGAGGCATCACGATCTGTGACAAATCTTTGCGAAAGATATGGCTTGAGCCTGCTGCTGAGAGCGAAAGGCCTCCTAGACCAGTCAAGCTCCTTGGATAGTAGTCCTCAAATTTCCGCTTCTCACCATCAGTAGTGGGGCCGAGTGGCAACGCGGGATGAGTATCGACTCGTGCCTGCCTGTACAGTGTTACAACCACACCTTGCATACTCTTGACATGCTTGGTATGATTGATCACGATTCGTAGTGGTATCGTGTCGCCCCGCAGGGTGCCGCCACGTAACGACTCCACATGGACAGTGATGGTTTGATTACGTCTCGAGCCTGAGCTGTGATCATGCAGAGCACTTCCGCTATCACTCGCACGGCTGGATCGTACAGAGTCTGAAGTGTGGCGATTGCTACTGCTGTGCCGTGATCCCATACTTCTAATGCTCGGAGAAGGAGACCTAGCAGTGATGATGTATTCGCCAGTAGTGCTGGCTTGAGACCTCGCTGCGCTGTGGCCATCAGCATATTGGGAGCCGCTGCCATCGTCCTGGCGAATGCTATCGCTTTGTCCAGTCCGTCTTCTGGAAGTGGTGGATTTTGCTGTGCTTCTTTTCAAGAGCGGTTCAAGCGTGATCATCCGCGGCTTTGGCGGTAACAGCTTGGACACGTCAATCCGTTCAGCAAACTGAATCTTCTGGTCATGGTACACCATTGGTGCCATCGAGTTTGGTCGTGTCATGGTGGCCGTAACCATGTATGTGACTGTGCCTCTTTCAAACTGCACAAATGTCAGTCGCGCCGTCTACAGTCTTGCTCGAATTGACCTACATCAATGCTGCTCGGCAGCGTTTCGTCTGGGAACCGCATTTTGAACTCGAACTTGTAGTTTCCCTCTTCCAGTCTCCCGTCTCCACAGACGACCCTCTCATCCTCGAACAAAGTCGCGAATCCATTTCCAAAATATTCTCCTCTTCTCTTGCCTCGTCCCTTTCCGATGAGGTTGTTATGCGCGCGAAACCCTTCCGGCGGCGGCGCACCCGGTGTTTTGTAGACCTGCGCGAACCCATGCAAACAGACGACAATGTGCGTGACCCGTACGGCCTTGACGAGCTTGAGTATAACATTCCCTTTGACAACATCACCCGGCGCGTACCGCCGGTGGGGGTCGTCGGCTTGGACAGTGAACTCGGCGACGGTTCTGGATTTCCCGCCAAAGGGGGACGAGATGCGCGTGAACAAGCTCTTCCTGACCGTGGGAGACTGCAATGTCGCTGTTGTAGGGCTCGAGGCTTGTTGCATAGTTGACAGCTGATGATTTTCGACATGCGGGACGAGGTTGGGCACCGTGCTCAACAACTGTGCATTCCTCACCGTTCCGCGTGGTCCTTCTCCGCCGACCGTCGCCTGGGCGGTGGTGAGAATGGGAGGAGTCGGGTATGGTGCAATGTCGTCGTCAGAGGGACCCCTGCTGAGCAATCGCGGGGTGGCAGTGTAGTCGAGCGAGCCGACACTGTGCAAAGGAGGCCCTGATCAGCAATCGTCGACTTTGGCGCAATCAGAATGGAAACAGGCATCTTGACTTTGTCAAAGCAAGCGTGGGACTGTCGACAGGCGACAGGGTCGACGGGAAGGTTTGTGGACGAGAGTCCAGACCCGATATGGGAGACATACCTGAGGTAACCGGACCGTCAGCAGCAGTCGGTGCAGCACTGCCCACGAGGATGAGCTTAATGGAGGCTTGGCCGGGGAAAGCCAAGGAGCGGGAGAGATGGGTGTCTGTGGGCCAAAAGACGATGCTGAGTTTAGGTGTCTCGTGGCTCTCGTGGCTGGCCCTGTGCGCTTTGATCGACGCTAGTGGATTGATCTCGACCGTTTTGCCGACCTCATCCGGGACTGGTTGGAAATTGTGTACGAGGACCTAACAAGGGCACTCTGAAGCCAAGGGTTTCTCAAGTCGCTTGACGCTTGAGCCGCTCCGACACAAACGTCCTCCACCCCTCTCTTTTGACCTCAAGTAACGCTTTTCTCCCATAGTCAAGTCTTTCATCCGTATACCATAAAACCGCAAATCCTACAAAAATCAATTCAACACTATGCGTTCATTCACTCTAGCCGTCTTGGCCTTTGCCACCGCCGTGGCCGCTCAGGCAAAGTACGCTATCCCGTCCCCCGGACTCCACACACCGGTCGGCCAGTCCACTGACTACTGATCTACAGCATTCCCGGTCTTCCACCCTGCGCCGGTACCTGCGTCACCAGCGACTTTGGAGGATGTGGTCCCTTGAACATCACCTGCATTTGCGCAAACAAGCCTTTGATTGATGGGTTGGCGTGCTGTGTCTCGACGGCATGTGACGCTCCGCAACAGAGCAGTAGGTCGACGATATGCCCTTTCGGGCCCAGCTTGGTTTAGCTGACATGTGTTGCGCAGGTGTCATCTCCTTCGCCAATGCCCTCTGCGGCGGTAACGGTGTGACGGATCTCCCTCAGTCTGCTACTTGTGCCTCCGGTGCCTCTACCACCAGCCCTGCCTCGGCTTCCGGCGCTACCACCACCGGTTCCTCTGCAGCTGCCACTACTGGCCCAGGCAGCTCGTCTGCGCGCAGTACTGGCTCCGCGGCCAGCTCTCCGACCGGCTCAGCTACTACGTCTGCTACACCCGCCAGCTCGACGGGCTCTGCAAGCAGGATCGAGGGTGCCATATTCGGTGTGGCAGCTCTGGTCTTTGGTGCCCTTGCTGCTATGTAAGCTATGCCGCATGGAAGCAAGAGAAAGTAAAAGGACGAGCCAGGGTTCCATGGTGGTCAGGTCTGACGGAGGAATATCTGTGCATCTTCATACCCACTTTTCTATCAGTGCTTGATCTTCAGCAAGGTGTTTTTGGGTATGATTGGAAATGATATCTATGCACGCTAGTAGTGTCGCTTTCCTAATCGCTGTGAATTCATAAAGTGATCTGATGCTCCCGCGAATCGACTTCAAATGCGGGTCAACTCTACCAAGAGAGCTGCCATGACAATGGTCTGGTCTATGCAATATCCAGCCGGGTTATCCTTCACGACCTTCAAGCACAACTCATCAGCGATGTGGCGGTATGCTTTTGCTTCTGTCGCGACCACACCATATTCGATCACTCAAGATCAAACCTCATCCCTTCGAGGATGTGACAACGCTACCATAATCATCTCAGCGGACTATAATGCCGCGTTGGCGAATCGGCCAGATTCTCGTGACATGGTCGTCCATCACTCATCAGCAGCGTAGAGGTTCTGCGCCAGGATCTTGTTCATGGTGAACATGTGCACGCGGTCCGACTTGAAAACTGCGCGCAAGGGTTCGTCGCAACGTATTTGACGTTTGTCGGCAGGGTCCTGGAGGTCATGCGCCCGCACGTATTCCCATATCTTCTTGACAGTCTGAGGGCGAGACAGTTGAGTTTCACCTAGAAGTTCTGCCAGTGGTTGCGAAAGCACCATTGGTTTCTACGATTATCAGCGTTCCGACACGTTGGACTGGGAAAGACATCCTTACGTGAAAGCCTCCTTTGCGCTCTTTGGGCTCCTCATCCGCAGACTCCTTGGATGAATCGTCGTCATCCTTGATCTTCGCTGCCGACTTCTTCTTTTTCTTCTGCTTTGCTGCACTCTTGACTGGCGCCCGCTTGCGTGTCGATCCTCCCCTAGTAGGTCTTGCCATCCTGTTCTCTTCTTCCTGCAGCCGTGCTGCGAACGCTGCATCATCGTCTTCGACTGTGGTTGCCTTCCTCTTCTTCTTAGGTTTCGGGGAGTCTACGAGATCGGAGAGTTCTGACTCTTCGGAAGGCGCACTGCGCTTTGGAGGTGAATTGCGCGGAGGTGAAATCGGTGTCGCGGGTTGCTCAATTGACTTGACTACACCGTTCGTGTGATTCTCTTCCACTGCCGGCTCAATGACTGCAGCACTAATAGCATCGAAGCGACGGCCGATGAGAGCGTTGATCGCATCCTATGGATTATTAGCCCGGCCATTGCTGGCAAACATCACCGCCGTGACTTCGGAGTATGCGAACCTTGTATTCTGTGAGATCCTTTCCGACCTCGACTGCGAGCTGCTTCCGGACTTGCTTGGCCGACACACTGGTCAGGTCGCTCTTCTTGAGGATGGCGTCAATAATGGCGCTGAAGGAGGCATCTTGCTCCGATGATAGAGCTGACACATTGTTAGCCATGTCGCATGTGTTTCCTCAGGTGCTATCCCACAAGCCATATTGCACCACCCTCTTTCTACAGCCGATTTCGCTCAGAGATCTACCACTAGATCTACCGAATCTATGCGGCGCGTATCAATTTGCGGGGATATGCGAACAGTGAACGTCTTGTTCAGAAAGGAGGTTGCGGTAGTCGGTCGAAATATAATTTGAAGGTCAATTGATCTGAAACACAAATACGATGGATGTTAGAGGTAGTGAAGTTATGAGTGAAGTACTGAGGACTGGTTGACACCGCCATGTGATCGCCGTGCTCTTCGTCAGGAACCACAGACATCACACCAAGCCAACGATCGCTGTCTTCCGGATTGCGGGCGGTCCGTGCCGCTTTGTAAGGTCGGAAATTCTCACACAACCTGTCCGCCAAGACTGATATTTGGAGACGCCCACCTTCACTGAACGCGCTGGTCATTGATTTCCAGTAGACGCTCACAGTACACAACCACCCAGCATGGCTCCAAGCTTTGATAATCTCCCCGATGAGGACAACTTTGACGATGAGGAGATCGACTTCTCTGGTAAGCATACCTAGCGTGGGGGCATGGCGCAAAGCTGATGAGATTAGATCTCCACGAGCAATACCAAGTTCGCATGGAAGAGGGCCTCGATGCTTTTGTCGTTTGCGATGGACTTCCAGTCGTTCCTGCAGACAGCCGAGGAAAGCTCACCAAATTTATTCTCAAGAGACTCACAACTGTCGGGAGCACTGGCGAAGACAGGGTCTTTATGCCAACTGATGAGAACACGAACATGACTTTGGGATACGCTTTTGTCGAATATGGATCCCCAGAAGAAGCATCTGCCGCTATTAAGGCGCTCAACTTGACTGCGCTGGACAAGAAGCACACCATGAGGGTCAACAAGCTCACAGACATCGAAAGGTACGGTCGTGAGGGAAAGATTGATGAGGAGTACCACGAACCAGAAATCGAGCCTTTCGTCGAGAAGGAGCACCTTCGCTGGTGGATGGCCGATGCAGATGGCAGGGACCAGTTTGTGCTGTACAGGGGAGAGAATGTGGGCGTATACTGGAACGAGCGAGACGAGACACCGGAGCCAATCGTAGATCGACAGCACTGGACAGAGTCGTTCGTACAGTGGTCACCAAAGGGCACATACCTCACATCCATGCACGCTCAGGGTGTACAATTATGGGGTGGACCATCTTGGACCAGGCAGAAACGTTTCGCACATCCTGGTGTAAATCTCGTGGACTACTCTCCGGATGAATCGTACCTTGTCACTTGGTCGCACAGAGCTCTTCAGATTGAGGAAGGCAACCCTTTCCTGTCGATCGAGGAGGATGGCAAGAACTATATTATCTGGGACATCGCTACCGGCAAGCCTCTCCGATCATTCGCAACACTCGACATGCCAGGTCCTGCTATGGATGAAGCCGGAAATCCGATCAAGAAGAAGCTCCAATGGCCTGCGTTTAAGTGGTCATGCGACGCCAAGTACGTTGCACGGATGACTCCTGGACAATCAATCTCTATCTACGAGCTACCACGTATGAACCTGCTAGACAAGACCTCGGTGAAGATCGAAGGCGTGGTCGACTTTGAGTGGGCTCCTGCACAAGGTCAACGATACGATAACAAGAAATACGAGCAGCTTCTCTGCTTCTGGACACCCGAGCTCGGCTCAAACCCAGCCAAGGTAGCCCTGATGTCCATCCCAACAAAGGAGATCGTCCGCACCCGAAATCTCTTCAACGTCACAGATGCCAAACTCCACTGGCAATCAGAAGCTGCCTACGTATGCGTCAAGGTAGATCGTCACAGCAAGTCCAAGAAATCACTCGCCACAAATCTCGAAATCTTCCGCGTCAAGGAAAAGGGTGTTCCAGTAGAAGTCATCGACACCATCAAAGACACCGTCATTAACTTCGCCTGGGAGCCCAAAGGCGACCGCTTCGTCCTCATCACCGCCGGCGAAGTGGTTCAGGGCGCCGCCGTCGCCGCACCCAAGACCGCCGTCTCCTTCTTCTGCCCCGAAAAGAGCAAGACCAACGTGGTAGGCAACTTCCGCCACATTCGCACCGTCGACAAGAAGAACAACAACGCCATCCACTGGTCCCCCAATGGACGCTTCGTCCTCGTCGCCACCGTCCTCAACCAACAATCCTTCGACCTCGACTTCTACGACTTCGACTACGAAGGCGAGCGCGAGGAGAAAGATAAGGACCTCACCGCCAACCTCCAACATCTCGCAACAGCAGACCACTACGGCGTGACAGACATCGAATGGGACCCCAGCGGGCGCTTCGTCGCCACCAGCGCCTCGGTCTGGAAACACCGCGTAAGTTCCCCCTTTCCCCCCTTCCCCATCCCCAGAAATTAACGCCCCGTCTAGATGGAAAACGGCTACCACCTCTACGACTTCCGTGGCGTCACCCTCCGCGAAGAACCCCTCGATGGCTTCAAGCAATTCTCCTGGCGCCCACGCCCCGGCCGTCTCCTCTCCAAAGAGGAACAAAAGACGGTCCGCAAGAACCTCCGCGAATACAGCAAGGTGTTCGACGAGCAGGATCTGAACAGGAAGAACACGGCCAACCGCGCCGTGGTCGAGGAGCGGAGGAGGAAGCTGGAGGAGTGGCGCGCGTGGAGGGAGAAGACGGAGCGGTTGTTGAGGGAGGACAGAGCTGATTTGGGGCTTAAGGAGAAGAGTGAGGAGGAGGAAGCGGCGGGGCAGGAAGGGGAGGGGACGAAGGTTGTGGAGGAGATTGTGGAGGAGATTTTGGATGAGACGGAGGAGGTGGTTGTTTAGGTGTTTGCTTCTGGTCCATCTCTTGTGCGGAGGGCCAGGGATGGGGAGCAAGGAAAACGGGATATAGCATGATGCATGAAATGAGAAAGATTTCTGGTACTCATGATTGCTCGTGAACGTGGGTCTGTTAGTCGATTGATGATAGTGTGCGTGACATGAAATCTCTCCTGTTATGAGACGGCACACTCACGTCGGACCCTAAGACCATGATAGAAACCTCGTGTGTAGATTACCATTATCTAAATGTACGGGCTCATTGCCACTGTCGCCCTCGTTCTACTACTTACTCAGCAGCTCTTCTCCTTCCCCTTTTCTCTCCTCTCAAACTCTCCTCGTTCTCGCCATTACCTCTCCCCTCAGCTCTCCAAATAAAAAGCATCCGCATCGCTAGCAAAGAAACCTCTCCTAATGGTACATTCCTTCCTCCCTAATCAGAACCCGGCAGTCTCTTTTTTGGGTAACCAGTTCTCGCCAGTTGATGCAAACGTTGTGGAGGATAGAAGCAAAAATTCAGTCTTGGTCATGTAATGGTATCGTCGTCCTTGTCAAAAACGCATCGGACAAAATGAGTGTGCAGAGAATGGTATGCGTAAGGGTTGGTCAAGTCGATGGTTGTGATGCGAAGCGTGGTCGGTATGCAGATGCCGGAAGCAGAAAAGTGGACGGAGGCGTGACTGTGACTCGTGGCGGTGGATGACAAACATGGATCGTAGCTCGTCGGTCTCGGTCAGACGCCTAGTGTTCGAGACCCTGGTACAAGTCCGCCAAGTGTGCGTCGTCCTTCTTGTTGGCACGTTTGGCGCGCATGGCTTCACGTTTCTTTGCCAGAGCCGCCCAGCCGGCGTCGTCATCTTCGTCATCCTGTCTCTGTGGACGGGCAGTGGGAGTCTTGGTACCCTTCAGCTTGTCGATGATGCGGATGGTGGACTTCTGCTTCTGCTGGGTTGGAAGGGGTGGTGGTGTATTACCGTTGGTTTGGGCGTATGGCGATGGAGAGCGAGGGATGGGAGGGAGGTTGTGTGGGTTGAAGGATGTCGCAGTCATGGTCTTTGAACGACGCTCATTAGGGTTGGTGCCGTCCATGATGGACACAGGTCGGTATCGGCTGGGCATGCCAACGTTGCTGCGCTCACTAGGCGCAATAGATGGCTGATATCCTGGACCAGGACCGTTGGGCTGAATGTTGAGTCCGTACACGGATCCTGCATAACCTTGCTGTGGACGACCCGACATCGTGTTGGAACGACCTTGTGCGTTGTCCCCACCCCAATTGCTAGGCGGGTGCATCATGGTCATCGAACGACCTTGTCCAGCGAGTGAAGCAGGACGGTTGGTAGAGATCGTCGAGATGGGACGCTGACCATTCATACCGCCTCCCATACCGTTCATGCCATTCATGCCATTCATTCCGTTCATCCCTCCCATTCCGTTCATACCATTCATTCCGCCCATCTGTGGTGTCTGCAGGAAACCATTCGGGCTCTGCAGTGACTGCATGCTAGGACTCTGCATTGGAAATGGAAAGTTCATTTGAGGCATTTGCGGCATCTGTCCAGTCATTTGTCCAGCTTGCATGGCCATCATCTGCTGCATCATCTGAGTCTGCATCTGCATGAGCTGCGCCATTTGTTGCTGAGCATTAGCGTTGGCCTGCTCGACGGGTGACATTGGAGCAGCGTATCCAGGAGTTGCAGCACCCTGTTGAAAGAAACCGCCCATGCCCATCTGGGGAGTGGCCAAACTGGCCATAGAATTTGTTCGAGCATAGCCAGGCATGGGAGCATGACCTTGAAGGTTGTTGGGAAGAGGGATTGGCCCGTAGCCGCCAGTGACGGGGTTGGGGCTGCCTCTGCGACCTGCCTTGGCCCTCTCTTCATTGGCAATAACACCTACAAGCCCACCTGGAGGACCAGCTGGATGAGGAGATACAGGTCCTGCAGGCCCGCCATAGACTGAGCCGCCGCCGTTGAAAGAGAGAGACTCTCGTTGGGCTTGGTTGACGAGCGAGGCGCCAAAGTATGGATCCTGGGGCAGTTTGCGGGCAAAAGCTGGTAGACCTGCAGCACCCGACCCAGGCAAAGCGTAGCTTGGTTGCTGGCCGGCCAACTGAGTTGGTGGGCGAGTCTTGCTGGGGAATCCATGCGCCGCCAGAATGCCCAGAGGTACATCATCGTCTTCCTCCGATCCGGCTGGTTCGGCTGGTGAGACACTGCCGCTGCTAGAAGACAAGCCTGGTGCAAGATTCGACATGCTTGATCGCTCCATCGGCAAGGGCGGGCGGCCGGCTTGTGACGGGAGATCTGAGATGTTGGTGCCTCCCGCGGTTACCTTCTTCATCTGCTGTCGGTACACAGACATGCTCGCTTCCTGACGACGTCTTTGTGCCTTTATCTTTTGAGCCTTTTCCTGGTCGGACTCATCGTCAAACTCGTCAACGTCCGACTCGTCACTCTTGGAAGCTGCCTCGTCGACTGGTGCCCTGCTCTGTGCCTTCTTCATCTTGTTGTATTCTGCTGCTGAAAGCTTCTTGGGAGTATTCGAAGGTAGGGCTCTTTGCTTCGTGGGACTGATGATACTGCTCTCGGGTCCGATCGGTGAACTTCCATATAGGTATCCAACGTCTGACTCGATGATCGATTTCCTCGCTCTTGGTGTTCGGTCTGCCAAGTCATCGTCGTATGATGATCCATGCCTTGAAGGTACTACTGTATCCGACTCGTTGCTGCTCAAGCGATCCGAACTGTTGTTTTCTGCAACCACCTTGCGCAGACCAAGGCGGGATGGTGTGCGAGTTTCATGTTCTGCAGCTGGACTAGGGCGACGCTCAGAAGCCCAGGCAAGACGTTCGCGTGATGCGCTCTTGTGAACGCTCGGATCTTCTTGGCTTGGACTGCCTTCGCGGTGTGATTGCGCACTCAAGAAACCAGAATTGCTTGTAGGTGAATCTCTCGGGTCGCGCAGATCTGGAGAGGCGTACCTATTTGGCAGCGCCTCGTACCCACGAATGGCGGCCATACTGGTTAGAGCAGCAGCGCCTGTTGGCCTGGATCCGGTGGGGAAAAGCTCCGAGCTCGGTGAATTGAGCTCCGAAGAGTCGGACATGAGTTGGTCATTCGACTTGCGGCTGTCCCACGAAAAGCGACGTTCGTCGTTCTTGGGTCTTTGTAGTAGTGTTGGTGACGGAGAACCGCCAATGCGAGAGGAGGTACGGGGAGGGAAGAGGGGCTCGTCCCTTTCCTGGACTGTATCCACGGGACTTGCAGGCAGACTTCGCTCGCTGGACTTGACTTTCTTCACAGTCTGTGGGAGAGCTGGCATGGGTGGCACGTCGTTCCTCCTGCTCATACCATCAAACATGTTGCCAAAGTCGCCGCCAAAATCAGTCGTGCCGATGGAGGGGTCGAGCTGAGGAGGCCTAGCCGTGCTGGCATAACTGCTGGTGGTCATTGCTCTTTCTCTTTGCGATTCGTCGCTGTGAGGACGAGGCAGTGCAGGGACAGGATGAGCACTGTGATCGTTGAGCACGGCGAGCTGTGGTGAAGAGAGGGAGTTCCTAGACTTGCTCAATCCAAATGACAAGGCCCTTCCAGCGCGAGCAGTGAATGAGTGCTGGGGAGGTTCAGGAGTACCTCCGATGGGAGCAGTCTTGTTCTTCTTTATCGGAAACAATTCTCCGTCGGGATCGTCAAGCGAGGAAGGAAGAGTCGAGGAAGAAGAGTGCCTAGCAGATGAGCCAGAAGTGTCGTAGTATCCACTCGAGGTTGAATTGGTGGTACCACCACTACCTCTGTCAGAAATCAGAAACTGTTTATGAAGTTCTTGCTCTTGTCTTGCATACCTATTGAGATTATATCCCAAGTTGTCGGCAGATTTCACCGCCGGGTGTTGCAGTGGATATGCCCCTGGCCTCCCTGGGATGAATGTGGAAGCCCTGTTACGAGGATCTGGCCTGTCCGTCTTTTCCGGTCGCTGAAAGACCTTGAACGAGCTGCCGCCTTCGGTGACGACAGTCGGTTGTGGCTCTTGTTGTTGTTGTATGTCGAGTGCGTTGCCGGAAGACTTGCGGCGGAAATTCTTCAGAATGTTACGAGACATTATTGTTGCGTCGGGCGACAAGCCCTGGTGAAAGGACGACGCAACAGAAGTTGTGAAGTCCTAGAACGCAGTGTGTTTGGTGAAAAACCCAGCAACGAACGACGACTGGCAAAGGAGGACGTTGAGAACTTCTGCGGTTGAATCGAAACGGATGGACAAGAGTGTGCTGAACGAATGTGCGAAGAGACAACGACCGGTGAATTCTGTGATTACAAGCCGTCAGTAACGATTTCCTGGTATCTGTCAAGCAGTCTCGCAGCAGAGCATCGCAGTCTGCAGCAGGCCAGCAAGCAGTCAGTAGCAGGAGGTTGAAAGCGAGTGATTTGTGAAGATATTCGAAGGAATCAATCTGCGACAGATGAGGCTGGTGTCGGCGCTGGGGACTTCGGCCCTAAGAGAAATGCTTGCCAAGCCCCGGGATGAGGTAGGAGCGCTAAAATGAGAATTGGGATCAGACTCACCGTGTCACTGACTCGACTGACCAAGGGATGGCAGTGGTAAGCAGCCAGAACAGTGTCAACCTCCTCTTTCTGCAATTGTCGATTAAAAGATACAGAAGAAGCTCTCTCGAGAATTTACGTTGAAGATGCAGCTCGTGGAGGGACACAGAGACGAGCAGCCTGCAGGGCCTCGATATGGTTTAGTGTCTCTAGACTAAAAAAGGGCCATCGCGGAAGAGCTGGAGCGCCGCGTTTGGCTCAATTTTTTAAATAATGTCCTCCCTACCGTGTACCAAGCCAAACTAATACTACCAGGTCTCGGAGAGGTCCTGGAGGGCGCAACGGACGCGACAGAAGAACTCTATGCACGACTAACACCTGTCAGTGCTCCCTGTGGTAGTCCTCGAACAATTCTACACAGGTTGCAGGACCATCCCCAATGTCCGTCATGCTGTTTGAGGTAAGACCCAAATGGCACATCCGTTGTCGAATCGCGATCCAGCAACCGACTCTGCCGACGACACTCCCATGGCACGGCCTCCCCATTGGTCCAAGAATATCTCAATAGATTTGCCAGGCACGATTGCAGGACCAGCCTACCATCGACATACGCTCGCTCAACTCGCCGGTCAGCGGGCACTGTCCAGGTCGCTTACTTTCTTGTTTGGCCCCTTCATATGCTGCCCGCTTCAATAGTCCCGACTCCCAAGAGCATCCACAATCATGTCTCTCCCCAAAGCTTTGCGCACATGCTTCCGGCACCGTTTGTCCGCTAGGGCCTGACGTACGCCGAGTTGATGTCGATCAGAGACACGCTTTCCGCCGTCCGACATGTATCACAGCATCAGCATGAGACACGCAGAACAAGCGAAAATTCTCACAGACGGCACAAGATGATCCAGCAGGAATGACGGGGGCTGAGAGTCGGCGGCGCAGTTGACTACCACAACTGTCCGGTTCACAGCGCATGGCTGATGGGTGCTTGACCGTATACGGACACTTTCTGCCCACTTCGTGAACTGTCGATCATGCTAAGCTTTCATACGAGGATTTTCAAGCCATGATGCGCATCTCACCCAAAAACTCTTTTCCCATGCGAAACTGACATCCCTGCTTGTGACATTGCTCAATCTCCAGATGCGGAATGAGCGTGCCTATTTCGTGATATAGGTCCAAGCATGCCGCGGCGAACTACTGTCAAACCAAGTTTTGTGCTTTTGTGGAAGCCTACCAGAAAATTTGACGCCTCGTCTTGGATTTTTGTCCTGGCAGGCCCTGATCAGGCGAAGCTGGTTGCGGTACCTGATCGACCGGCAAACGACCCCTCTTTTCTGGTGCTGCCAACTTGTCGCAAACACGAGATCCTTCGTCTGACCTGCACTGGTTTACGGCCTTCTCCGCTACCGCCGTTCTTGCTCAACGTCCATGCAGTTGAGATGCATGCAGGGCTGGTAGTATGTAGTGCAGAAGCGGTTTCGGAAAATGAAGCTGTAGAGAAATAGGTCAAACATGTGATGCATGAGCAAGACCCACCGATCACGGCACGATCGACGCACAAATCTGCAAGCCCAACGGCACGAAAAGCCAACTCTGAACCAATCTGAGTGGTTGGAGTGCCCCGCTGTAGCTTGGAGCGGGGATTCGACTTCTGATGCCATTTTGTCGAACCATCATCAGACGACCCTTCATCTACAGGCCGTGTCTCCTGTAGCCAAGTAGATTCTGTCATACTCCTCGGCCTTTCAAAGCCATCCTCGCTAGCTTTTACGTGCTTGCAAGCAGCTGCAAGCACCACCTATAAAAAATTACGCCACTGTAAAGCTACCCAACCTTGCTCGGATCTGTTCGCGCCTTGTTGCAAAGCAATCCACTCACCGCAGAAACTAATAGCAGTTTGTGGGGAGAATAAACGCAGACGGGTCTAGAGTATCATTGTAATTCAGTAGCTCTAGGGTGTATACAGTGGGAGTGTCATTGCCGGTATACGCTTTTTCCCCGGCGCTACATCATGACTTTCAAATCGCAAGCTCAGACCGGATTTGCTAAAGCTGCCGACTACGATGCACATCGCCCCTCATTCCCTGATGAGAGCGTTAATGTACTTCTCGGCAATGTCCGTCTACTCGGCAATCAGGGTGCGACTGTGATTGATCTGGCTGCTGGCACTGGCAAGTTTACCGAGATCCTAGCCAAAAGGGAAGAAGGTTTCAATATCATCGCCGTCGAGCCGCATGATGATATGCGAGCTGTACTGGAGAAGAAGAACCTCCCCAATGTCAAGGTTGTCAAAGGACTATCAACGGAGATTCCTGTACCAGACGAATCTGTTGATGCCGTGATTGCTGCTCAAGTAGGCCATCCCACCTGATATCACCAAGTAAGTATCGAGGCTAAGTATTCCAAACAGGCTTGGCATTGGTTCGCGAACTTGGAGTCGCTCAAGGAGATCCATCGTGTGCTCCAGACTCATGGTGCTTATGGCATGATCTGGAACATTGAAGATTGTCAGTCATTCCCAATCAGGACTGCCAAAACAAGGTGTGCTGACTGCTAGAAGATAATGCCCCCAAGGATCACAAGGCTGCCACGTCATGGGAACAGACCATGCAAGACTTTATTTGGACTCTCGACGACAACTCCCCCAGGTACAGACACATGCAGTGGCGAGCGGTGTTCGACGAACAGATCAAGTCTAGTCCACTGTCTATCACCACGTCTGCACAGCCGCTCTTCGCGCTTCCCATTGGTGGTCACGAAGAGCGGTGGGAGGTGTGGCTTTCCAAGGACAGGGCATGGGACAGACTCAACACGCTCAGTCAGATCTCGGTTTTGGAAGGAAAGGAGAGACAAGATGCTGTCAAACTGTTTAAGGATGCTGTTGAGAAGGACGACACAAAGGTCAATGATAAGGGGGAGATCGCTGTTCACGGCGGGACATATGCGCACTTTACTACGAAGATACCGGCATAGATAGAGTAAGCGTTCATTAGCATGTTCGTGGACTGAACTGTGGTAGTCTATCATGATGACCCAAGCATGATCATAAGTCCTACATTGCCCGGTCTTGTGGCCATAGTACCAGGCGATCGTTCAGTGCTAAAATAGTCTGCACCAGCTCTGCCCAACTCTGACGACTAGTTTCGAGGTCTGCTGGACAGGGTCTACTCGCCTCATCATAGCGGTAGTTTGCCACATGTATTGCAGCAATCAGTCTATCGTCTTTCGGAATTGATGTTTGAGGCTCATGAGTCTGCCGCAATATACATGACTATGCTTCATTAGCGTCCTGCTTTCATGAACTACTTTAATTGCATACCGTTGTTGCCTCTCACGAACGCATCTCCATAATTTCGCCTCAACTTTCCATCAACAAATTCCTTTGTCTGCTCGAGCGCAATGTTCATGTAGCCGTCGACTGACTGCAATTCGCCTAATCTCCCGTCAGTATCGTCTCCCACATCACCTCGCCCCACCAACCTTTGTACACCACTCCACTGTTCAGCTTCACCGTCACCGGAGCACCAATGATCTCGCTCAAGAATCCAGAGGGGTCGCGTGCGTCTCCAGCACCGTTCGGTTGAGCGTCAGCCATCTTGAAGTCGAAGAATGTCTTATTGTCCTTCCCTGGATCTATCAAACCGAATATAAAGTGAAGTCCTCAAAGCTTCGCCTGCACCACGACGCACAGACCATCTGTTCACTTTTGTGCGCCGCAAGACGATCATAACACTCACTTAGCAAATCGTTCCTTCTCTCTCCACCACCTAGCCCCTCGCTTCGCTGTGGCAAATGCGACACAGATCCAGCAGACAACCTTTCCGCATGCTGTAATCTCAACACACCTTCTCTTTACCGCTACGCCCACTTTGCCTATTGCTAACCCCTCCTACCTCAGCAAGATGACCACCCAACCCCTCCCACCCAAGCGCAACCTCTTCAAGAAGCCCGCCTGGGCCTCCACCAGCGCCTCTGCCCCAACTACCACAAGCGACGACATCTTCACCCGCAAAACCTCCGCCCTCTCTTCCCTCGTGAAAGAGAACGAAGAGCGCCGAAGACGAAAAGTGGAGCAAGCAGCTGAGAAGACGCGGAAGGAGAAACGTCGTTCTGAGGAGAAGAGGGAAGAGGACAAGAGCGAGCAGGGGAGCGCGAAGAAGCGGAGGATTAGTGAGGAGGATTATAAGCGACATGGACTGGTGAGTCCTGCAAAGAGAGCGCAGGAGGCTGCTGAGAGGGGAGAGCGGGAGGAGACTGGAGCGAGAGAAGGGAGGGGGAAGGGGGAGAAGGAGGGAAGGCGGAGGATGTCGATTGAGGAGGAGCTGGAGGAGGAGTTGAGGGAGGAGAAGATGGAGGTAAGGACGTCTCCGCGGCGGAGTAAGACGACACAGAAGGTGATTACTCTGTCGGATGAGGATGAGCATGAAGAGCTGTATGCGCGCAGTCCAAAGCGGGCAGTGAAGAAGAAGCCTGCTCCGCTAGACGACTCGGATGAGGAGTTCCCTGAACTGGCGGCGCTGGCGAGGGAGAGGAGGAAGAAGCGCGAGCAGGAGGCAAGTGGAACGCCAGCGAGTGTGGGAACGATCACACCTAAGTTAGAAGAATTCGATCCTGTCATCAAGGTGCTGGTCACTTCGCCGATCAAGGACACCAAGCCGTTGCTGGTGCACAGGAAATTGAGTCAGAGGTTGCAGGAGATCAGGACAGTGTGGTGCCAGAAGCAGGGTTTTGATGAAGAGATGACGATCAAGGTCTTCTTGATCTATAAGATGAGGAAGCTGTACGATGTGACGACGTGCAAGAGTCTAGGGATCAAGGTCGACAGTCAAGGGGCATTGATTGGCAGCGCAGGCGGTGATGACGACGAAGGGAGAGTGCATGTCGAGGCAGTGACCGAAGAGGTATTCGAGCAGATGAAGAAACGCAGAAACGAGGCGAGGAGGCCGCTTATCGAGGGAGAGACGCCAGAAGAAGAGTCAAAGGAGGAGAATGCAGGGGCGACTGTAAAGATTCGACTTGTGCTCAAGGCGAAAGGCTACAAGGATTACAAGCTCATCGTGCGCCCAGTAAGCCCAACAAACGACCTTGGAAGAGTATGAAGCTAACTTCTGGCAGACAACGACCTTTGAGAGGATCGCTTCGGCTTTCAAGCGCGAACACGAGATCGCAGACGATGTGGATGTGGCTGTCGTACAGGACGGAGACCCCCTGCCTATGAATGATCAAGTCCAGGACGCCGAAGTCGAAGATCTGGATTGTCTCGAGATTCACATCAAGTGAGGGTCCATCATTCCACGACTCGGCCGGATTTGGAGCAAGATGACTAATTTTTCATGACTATTGAGATATCCCCGAAGCGACATCATTGTATACATCACCAAGCAGCGTACTACGCCAGCTTCTTCTCTGCCCAGTCCACTATCTGTGTCAAGAGACCCGAAACGCCACGCTAATCCCACAGAGCACTCAGCAAGCACCTCACTTCTTCCTCCTCTCATTCGCCCTCTCTCTTCTCTGTTGCCTCCTGATCCTCTCCTTCCGCTCCTCCCTCTTCTCCTTCCTAGCATCACCGGCCTCGCCTGTCCTGGTCTCCTTTTCGTCATCAACCTCCACCAACCAATCTCCCTCTCCGTCCTTATTCTTGCCCTTGTAGCCCCATTTTGGCACCCACTCCTTCGTCGCCGGGTCGAACACCAACTTGCCCTCCTTGGCCTTGGACTTGATGCCCTTCTTCTTCGCAAACTCTTCCCATTTCGTGAGCGGTTTCGGCTGTGGGACGTGTTTCTCTCTCGGCAGCGGGGTCGAGGGTGAAGGGAGGGTGAGTACCACTGAGGTGAGGTCGGAAGACTTGGTGATCGGGCAAGTCGACAGGAGCTGGTTGATGAGACCTTGCGCGCAGTCTCGCGCCGTGGAGGAGAGAACTTGCTCGTCGAGCTCAGAGTCTGGTGGGAGGGGATTTGCGTCGGTACAGAGCAGGTTGCCCAGGTCGAAGGTGAAGGGAATCGGCTTTGTGACTGTGACTGGAAGGCGCTTGACCTGGGAGGTGCCGTTGGTCTGAGGGCTGTCTGCCATTTCGGTGTCCGCCATAGTTTCTGTCGTGGATTATACTTGATAGATTTGCTTGATGCGGAGAGGAACTTTTTTGCGTGCAGGTGAAATCTTGGCGGGATCGACGCGGGTGCTGCCACTGGTGTGAAGTCTGTTGCGGACAGCGGAAGTGTCCGAACTTCCATCACTTCACTACCTTCTTCATGCAGGTATCAGCTTGTCAGATGGTGGTAGGGAACCCCGCCGCATGATGGATGCAATCTACAATAGGATGTACCCGTCGTCAATGTCGATCGACAACGACATAGCAGCACATGGGATGAGTGCCTGATTGTCTCTGATGATGGTTGTCCGAGTGGGGATCCGGACTTTAATCTATCAATGCTTGGTATACACATGGTGTGGTGGATGTCCGAGGTGATGCTTCGGCAGGATCTTTGTGGTTCGCGAGAGGTAAGTGGCATTTCTTGAGACTATCTAGCAGGAATATATCTTCATTTGGGTAGCTTCTTGATCACCTGCTTTTGCTGCCAGCCTCAGCGTTTCAGAGTACCCTGTTTGGACACTTCTTCATGGCAGTCAGCGTTGAGAGGTCAAGTTCTGGACAACATCATCAGCCCAACGAACAAAGCTTCCTCGGCGCTCTTGCGTTGGTACCAAATCAAGATCCCAGTTGGGTTCCGAATCGCACAATTCTGACGAGCTCCCGTCAAGGGCAAAGCCAGCATCATGGCTGAACGACCTCGATCGTACGTGTTGACGCCAGAAGGTTTGTGGCAGGAGCAGGAGGTCAATCTGGAAAGTCCGGCCCCATTCTTGCAGCCAAGTCCTCATACTGTCCACAATAATTATCCACCTTACCACTTTTCTCGTCCTTCTTACGACACCGCTCGATCCTTCGAGATGAGACAAGAGCAGTCTGGCGTGCCAAATGCAGCGAGAAATGCTGTTGAAGCGAACTTCTATCGTGGCGGATCACCTCCTGCACTGGATGTCATCCCGCAGTCGAGACCAATCATGCCAATGACTGGACACTCAAGTACTACCACTCACCGTAGATCACTTCGGACACAACAATCTCATGACTCCTTTAATAGTCAAAGAGCTAATGGTATACCCGTCTCTGAACGCCGTGCTCCTAGTGCATCCCGCGGGATTGCCGGGCATAGACGTCCCAATCCTTACAGGACTGGCTCTACCCTCGCAGCCAGCAGCCGTTCATCATCTAGATCTGGATTCCACTCGCAACAAGCAGACCGCCATGATACGGCATCTGAGCAAGCAATTCCAACGCCACAATCCTCAGATCTAGGGACCGACCATATTCCTGAGGACGAAGTCGTCGGCCACGTTGCGACCCAGACGAGTGAATATCATCCTGAATGGCCACTTTCAAGGACGACATCAGCAGTAGTACCTGAGTCAGTGCTGCAGCCTCAGACTTCGACTCCAAGCTTGCGGCCACCGAAGCCCGTGGTAGTGCCCGAACATACATCACTACGACATACTTACCAGGGTCCGGTATACGAGAAATCCTATAGAGCATACACAACTCCTGAAGTCTCGGATGTCTCCAACAACGGGCTGCCACCTCGAAACACAGCTCCTATTCTAGAAGCTCCTGTGGTCAACCTGCGGCCTGAGCTGTACCCACGCAGCAGTTCGCGGACGTCGTGGCGGGAGTCACTTCGGCAATCATGGAATCTTGGATCCTTCGATTGGGAGAAAGGATCTGCCATGACGAACAGTACATTTCCACGCTTCTCACAATTTCGCTTATCTGGAGTCGATTGGGAGCACGACAACTACGATCAGCAACGTGGTGTATCCGCACTGTCGTGGATCAACTCGGAGCACTCGGGGGATAGAGATGCCGATGAAGCAAACTTCGGCTGGCCTTGGGAAGAGGAGGATCGTGGTCAACAGCACATTTCAAGCTCGTCGAGTGGAGACGATGCGCTCAACAAGGATATCAGTATCGCTATGGACGAGGCTCGCAACGTGCGTGTATCTGCGGTGATCCCCGATCCCAACATCGTCTTCTGGGACGGACCGAGTGACAAGGAGAACCCAATGAACTGGTCAATCAAGAGGAAGAAGGTGGCCATCATCTCACTGGCACTTTTCACCTTCATCACACCACTGGCGTCCAGTATGTTCGCTCCCTCGGTACCACAGCTTTTGAGAGAGTTTGGGGTGAATTCACGACTTCTCTCTCAATTCGTCGTCTCAGTCTACGTGTTTGGCTTCGCCATCGGACCTCTCATCGTGAGCCCGATGAGTGAAGTGTACGGTCGCTACCCTGTATACATCGTCGGCTACATTGGCTTCATCGCCTTCACCATTGGCTGTGGCTTAGCAACAAGCATGCCTATGCTCATCGTCTTCCGCTTCTTCGCCGGCTGCTTCGGCGTCACCCCAGTAGCTATTGGCGGCGGCACCATTGCAGACCTCTTTCCGAAAGAAGAAAGAGGCAAGTTCATGGGCTTGTGGGCACTTGGTCCTATGCTCGGACCCATGATTGGACCCGTCGGCGGCGGCTATCTTGCAGCCGCACTAGGCTGGCGCTGGGTCTTCTGGGTCATCACAATGGCAGTAAGTCCCTCATCCGTACTCCTCTACACACCAACTAAACCCCCAGTCCGGCGTCCTCTTCCTCATCTCCACCGCCTTCACAGGCGAGACCTTCGCCCCCGTCCTCCTCGCGCGCAAAACCGCTCGCCTCCGCCGCAAAACCGGCAACCCCTCCCTCCGCTCGAAGATGGACAGCGGCCTCCCCTTCTCCACCGTCTTCTGGCGCGCCGTCCAACGACCCACACACATGTTCCTCCGCTCCCCCATCGTAGCCGCGATGTCGATCTACGTCTCCTTCGTGTACGGCATCCTCTACGTGCTCTTCACAACCTTCACCTTCGTCTTCGTCGACAACTACGGCTGGACCCCCCAAAAGTCCGGACTAGTCTACATCGGCCTGGGCATCGGCACCATCGCCGGCCTCATCATCCTCGGTTCAACAAGCGATAAACTCTGCCAGCGTCTCGCGGACAAACACAACAACGGCGTGTTGAAACCAGAGTACCGCCTCCCGCCTCTCATGTACGGCGGCGTCACCGTCCCCCTGGGCCTGTTCCTCTACGGCTGGGCGACGCAGTATACCCTCTTCTGGCCCATCCCGCTCGCGGGCACCGTGTTGGTTGGGCTGGGGATCATCCAGACGTTCATGTGTATCCAGACGTACCTGGTTGATACGTTTGGGATGCACGCTGCGAGCGCGATGGCGGTGAATACGGTGTTGCGGTCGGTGACGGCGGCGTTTTTGCCCATGGCGGGGCTGGACATGTATGATGCCTTGGGGCTGGGGTGGGGGAATAGTTTGCTGGGGTTTGTGGCTTGTTTGTTGGTGCCGTTACCGGGGTTATTTTATGTTTATGGGGAGAGGGTGAGGACGAATCCGAGGTATAAGATTCAGCTTTAGTCGTGAGGACATGAGGGCGAGATGAAGGAAATAACATACAAGACGGGATGGCAGGTAGATGTACAGAGCACAGATCATGACGTTCATGTTTCATTCTACATACTGTATGTTTACAGATCCTTCCGAACGTACTCCACTGGTCCGACATAGCGCCCTCGAGCTGCCAGACGGTAGTAGACCAAGCTGAATCCCACCACGGTGCCGAAGATGAGGATACTCCAGTTCATTCCCTGCGCGTCTGGATTCGGTCCGGCAGGGAAGAACATCATCACGAATGTCAGACTCAGCCAGCACAGGGCGATGATATTCGTGGCCCATCCGAGTGGTGAGGGGAGCTTGAATCTGCTCTTGGGCAAGGGTTCACCCTTGACACGCTTGGCGAAGAAACAGCCTATGGCGATTGCGTAGGAGGAGATGAGGCCTGTGAGCGAGAGAGTAGTGATGTTGGCCAGTGCAGTGGAGGAACCTATGACGATGAAGCTGAGAATACAGGTGAAGCCAAGCGTGACCAGGATGGCGTTGAGAGGGATGTCGAGTCCAGGTGTGACGTGGCCGAGGAAGTCGGAGAAAGGCAAGCCACCGTCGCGGGCGAAAGCAAAGAGCTGGCGCGACGAGGTTGTGACTTGGTTGATGGCGCAGGAGACGAGAAGGACAGCGACCACGGAGGTGAGTACGCAGGTAGCGACATAGGATCGGGTAGCTTGCTGCAAGACGTAGACGTAAGGTTGACCAGTTGAGGAAGCCAGGGCGGCGCTGACGTCGCCGAGGTTCATCATCAAGGTGACGGTCATGAGGAAGCCAAGGGCGTAATTGGTCGCCGCAGTGGCGACCATCGCGCGGGGCAGGACCCAGGAGGCGTTTTGTAGCTCTTCGGACAAGTGGCAGGACGAGTCGGCGCCGACGAGGGTGATCACCGGGGAAGAGATGCCAACCAGACAGGCAAGCCCAATGTTTCCCCAGCCTGCGTTGTCCTCAAACTGTGTAAAGACTTCGCTTGCCTTTGCACGTGGTCCCATGATCCAGAGGATAACAAAGACAGCAAAGAAGCCAAAGATGTGTAGGATGATCACAATTCCTTCGAGCAGAGGTAGTTTGCGGACCAGGAAGATGTTGAAGACGATGGCGAAAGAGGTGACGGCGATAATCAGAAGTGCTGTATGCCACCCTTGTATGATGTAGTCAGGATTGGCGAGGGCGATCAAGGCTGTGAACTGGGAGGCTGCGACGAGTCCAACTGTGACCATGCAGGTCTGCCATCCCAAAACGCACAGCCAACCGACAATGTAGGATAGAAGCTTTTGGTACTCGGCCGGTGCAAATTCTGATACCCAGTGGTACTGGCCGCCGGCCGTTGGTGCAATGGAGGCCATCTCAGCCATCGACAGCATAACGAAGAACATGCCGAAACAAGTGGTCAAAAACATCCATATCGCTCCAGCTGGGCCACCTTGGGTAAGCGAGAGAACTCCTGTGACAAGTGCGAACTCCCATGTATTTCCCAAGATGACCGCATAACCCCAGATGGAGAAGAACTGGAAGTTCCGCTTGTGGTTGTTAGCAAAGAAGGCTGGGTAGGTTTCTCGCAAGACTTACCTTCATCTCCTGTTTCTTTCCCATCCTTAGCATATCTTGTCTATCATGCTCCAATGTCATCTTATCGGCATCTATTGAGTCCACACTGGGCTTATGGTAGCCCGGCATGAGTTCGGTCGAGTAGACCTCGACATTGTTCTTCTCGGCGTCCGCCATACTGGCAGATGCAGTAATGCAGGGTCGGCGCGCAACAGAGACAACTCCTAAAGATTGTATAGATGCAGAAACACATGTAGACACGGACAAGGTATCGTGTATTGTACTTACCTCGAGGGCGGGACGCGGTGAGACGATTGGCCTGGGCTGGTCGCCAAAAGTGGCAGACCGTTGTGGTAGATCGTGTAGCGCGTCCTGATGGATGCATGTGCCTGCATAGAGTATGCTTCTCCTGCAGGGAAATTGCTAGTCATTATTCCCTGCCGGTGCCACGCGCCCTTGGAAAAATCTGCAGCTCATTCAATCGTTCGGGCAATGGTAGGCAAGAAGGTGGCATGCCGGCAATCTGGTGTAGCATCTTTTGATGTCTGGCTAATCGTGGGTGTTGCGATTGTGTAATAGTGGAGGGCTAAGGAGGGGCGACTCCAAGCTTTGTGGCTCCTCAAAGTCAATCTGGCCCCCAGATGGCGTCGTCTGAGGACAGTTTGTGTTGTTCTGGATGCTTTGTCGGATAATCGAGCGCCATTCCTGCACCGAGCCCCTTGAACCACGACCGCTAGTGTCAATCCGCGTAGGACCGGCACGTCAACGGCACAACAACTTCAATCGGAATTTGCCGTGGGCAGCGAGCAGACTTTTGAGCATCGCCGTTGAGCAACAAAAGAAGTCACGCCACCAAAGCGCCGGCAGATGGCCTGAATCATGCTGATCATTTGCGTGCATGGTTCGATGCAGAAGGTCATGCATATTCCTGCATGAAAGCAAAAAAAAAAAATGCAGATGGAGGAAGAGGACTCACAAAGCGAAGAAGGACGGGAAGAGGCCAGACTTTGCCCATGACTCGGGGACACAATCTGACTCCATCACCACTATAATGCAGAATAGTATCCCTTCCTATCGCCATACCACATATCATCAGGACTCTCATGTCGCTGTCATATTTCCACCAAGGCGGAGCCAGGGCCGCTCGCAAACCTTGCCTTGAGACATGGCCACTCGCTTGGCGTGACGACCTGCGTCTGCATGCCCGTTTGCACTCTAATCGCCCGTTTGATCTTCTGTACCAACGTGGTAGTTGAGCAGGTAAGCGGATGAGTATCGACATTGCAGCTACCTGTTTGCCTTCGTGTTTGGAGAGTCTCTGACTCGCAGATGCACCAAGAAAGTGCAATGTTGATTCCCAGGAGTCTCTAGCGATCTTTGCAGTTAGCGGTGCGACCTTGTTTGACCCTGCTAGGTATTCTTTTCTCTTCGGCAAAATGCCTACTCCATGAATATCGCCATATTCTTCAGTCCTGTACTACCCAAATATTACTGACCGAAGTCATGCGCCCACCATGACCGATTCTCCAGATGTGCATCGGTCGATGGAGGTCACTGCCACAAACCACAAACCATGGCTTTACATAGCGACTTTGTTGTCGATGATGTACGCCCTTTCAGTTCTCGGAATACGTCTATTCGTCAAATACGGAGTCTATGCATTGGATGATGTGATCTTGGGATTGGGCTACGTGAGATCTGTCCACCACAATATATGCCACGGCGCTGATAGGCATCCGCAGGGATTTGGAATCATACAATGGAGCTTGACCCTTTCTGCTTTGCAACATGGACTTGGTATGGCTCCAGGCCTGGTGTCTGGCAGTCAAGAGGCTTACGCCGGGAGGGTATGCGTTTACCACATGTTATCTGCATGAGACCTGACATTATTTCAGTTGATCTTTTCCGGGCGGGTCACCCTTCATCTACTCCTCGGTATGGTCAAGATCTCCTGCTTGGTCTTACTCCAGAACGTTTTCACGCGAGAGCATCGAAAGGCATGGAACATATGCAACCTTCTCATCTGGATTTGTGCAATCTGTGCTGTGGTAGCATGTCTCGTGGCCACTGTAGACTGCCACCCATCAACGACTCTGATCGCCGCGCATGGAGTCACTTGTCATGCTATGAAAGCTAGAGCCACCACTCTGTGTGTACTGGAAGCCGCCACCCAACTTTTCTGCGGCCTGATGCCGGCATATCTCTTCTTCGACATCCAAATGGCCACCAAAAGACGCCTGGTAGTCTGCAGTGCCTTTGTCTTTCCTATTTTGTGAGTCTTTGCCTTCTTTCGCGAACAATCAGAACCGTCGGCAATCTCTTCCGTTCCGCTGCTGCGAACAAACCCCTTGACTACCGGCCGTGCATAGCTAACGGTCAAACAGTAATGGCGTTCTCTTCATCTGGCATGTCTATGCCTACTCTCGCTGGATTAATTCAGGCCCCGAGCATTCCAATATAGGACTCGTTGATCCCCTTATCATCCAGCAGGTGCTGGTTTGCTATGCTCTGGTCTCAGCAACCGTCCCTTGCTTGAAGGGGTTTGCTGCTCGTTTTGGCACAGGCGGCATTCATGATGCCATAGGTCGTGATAGCACTCCCCGCCACTCGTATCCTTCCATTGAAGCTTTTGCTTCGCGCGGCAGTAGATCTGGTCGCCGGTCAAGTATAGCTCTGGAGATGGCCGAGCAGCATCATGCGCACCAGCAGGGTTGGGAGCACAAATCATCACACAACAAGCTGGGAGACTTTGCCGACATCCCTGACTCAGCATATCTCCTTCCTTCGATGAAAGATGACAAGCTTCGTCCCTCTCCAGCATCGAGCATATCATCATGCGCCGAAATTGCTGATCGAGCCACTTTGCCACCTTTCCAATCACAATCCGCAACCAATACCACAAGTCGTCTACCCAATTCCAGAGGCCAGAAGCAAAGCAAAGGGAAAGCAACTGGGTGCTTCGACTGGACCTCCCTAAACGACTACCACTCCTCCGCCCAAGGCAGTAACCTCAACCCACTCGAAAGCCCCCAACCAGGCCCAACAGACCGCAAACCCTCCTTCGTCCCCTTCAGCATTAACACCACCCCACCACTCAACCGTCTCTGCCCCTCCAACGACTCCCCCAAACCCCCCTTCTCCTTCCTCAGTCGTCCCTCCTCGCCCTCCCGCAGACCAAGCGACGCCCTTTCCTCCCGCCGCGCCAGCTCCTACGCCCCCTCCCGTAACGCAAGCGAAACCCCCGACCCCCTCCGCCGACCAAGCGGTAAACACGCCGACCTTCTCGAAGCGCAACGCCACCTTTCCCTGCGCCCTGATGTAGATCCAGTGTTCGGACTCGGCAGCGTTGCAACGGCGGAAGCCACGCCCGTGGACGCGCGGAGGGAGAGTTTCCCATGGGCTTTCGATGAAGAGATTCTCACTCCAGCTGAGGCAGCGGGGGATGTGGATGAGAAGGAGGGCGGGAGGAAGGATAGTAGGAACGAGCTCGCTTCCTTCCCGGCGCGGAGCAGGCAGGGGAGCAAGGGAGGTGGAGACGGGGAGAGGAGAGGGTCAGGGAGATGCCCGGTGGGAGTGAGGAGGGCGCAGGAGTTGTTGGGGGATAGTGTTCCCCCGCTGCCGGTGGTGGGGAGTGATAGGAAGATGGTACGTGGGGCAAGGTCGGTGGATGACATGCGGCGGATGAGTGTGCCGGAGAAGCACGAGATCGAGGCAGGAGAAGAGGATGATGATCTGGGAAATTTGGACGAGGTGGAGCGGGGAAGGCAGCATAGCGCTTCTGTCGACGTGCCTCGTACCAAGACAAAGGTGAAGCGGAACAGAGCAAACTCGATACTCGTCACGAGAGAAGTGAAACTCGAGACGTCGGCTTCAGCACCGGTCTCTGTGATCGGGAGCAGGGCAGGGAGTTTCGACTGGCGAGGAGGAGGCGCAGAGCGATGAGATTGTCGTCAGAAGTGAATGATCATGATTCTATGTACATCCAACATGATCCATTCGGGGTATATCATCCTGGTCCGTTGATCGTCACATCATAACACATCCCATACCGTACAAGCCCTTTTCAACATCTGCTCGAACGGCGTACCAGTCGGCTCGTCGCTCAGCAAATTCGAGCACTTCTTCGGCGCCAAAGATGCCTTTGTATCGTTCGTTGTCGGCGATAATGGTCGCTAGCTCTTTTGCTCTAGCATTACGCTGTTTCTTGCTGTCCCTGGGGTTAGGGGTGCAGTCCACTAGATATATCTGGCTGAGTTCTCTCAGAGCGGTGAAGTAGGGAACCAGAGGCTTCTGTTTCAGCGAGGTGATGAAAGTGGCGTAGAGGTTGATGTCGCTGTGTCACGTCAATAAGTTAGGTCATTGTTGGGGCCGGAAAATTGGTTACCTGATCAGCTTGATGGCGCCATCCACACCGATTCGCTGTCTCTTGACATGCTTGCAGATAGCGCCAAACAACCTCAAGCCCACCTCTTGGTAAAACACATCTAGCATGGTCTTCTCCGTGGATCCAACGAGCATTGCAGTGTGGCTGTCAATCAGCTGGACAACATCTCTTGCCGTCTTTGTTGGTCCGATATCCATCATGCCACCAACACTGCCGTCCACGCCTGGATTGAAGTCTGTTGCCGCTTGGGTCGTGGCGCACAGATACTCTACTTCGTCCATCAGAACATCGATACCCTTACTCATCCCCGCAGCGACTCGCTCGTCCAACATCTGTTCGAAGCGCTTCTTCTCCTTACCAGCAGGGTTCAGAAAGTCGTCCCTATCCGTTAGGCCTGGCCCAAGCAGTTCTTGTGCATAGAAGACATCCACCATCTGCTGAATCAGGTCCCCAACATTGACCAGTTCCAGGAAGGTGACGAGCGGCTCAACGCCTCGCTCTTGCTCAACGTCCTCGCCCTTGTTCTGTCGGAGCTCGCGAGGATTATAGGAGCCAAGATGGTTGACTGCCTTGTCAAAGCCAGCCTTAATGTGACGGTCACCTAGAATGTTCAACAGAGACATGAAAATGTTCTCGCATTGTGTCTTGGCGTCTTTCTTGAACTTGTCTCCATGACGTGCAAGAATGGCGATACGTTCGATCGAGGCTTTGGCATGATGCACAATGTTGAGAGCAACCTCGATACTGAACAACGATTTAATATTCTCGAGGCGAGATGTCATGAGTGCCGCTTTCGCTGCAAGCTCAGTCTGTGGCGGTTCTGTGACTGGCGTCGTGCTACCAGCGTGCGGAGAGAATGGAGAGCTTGCAAGTGCTGGCGTTGTTGGTCGAGATGTCTTTTCTGCATCTGACGGGGCTAGCTGTGCGGGTTGTCTCGATGCGCCAGGAAGCGGAAATGCTGCCACTGCGTTTACTGGCATCATTACAACCTTCTTGAACGACGACAAGAAATCTCGCTTTGCAGCTTGTCGGTTGATGCCGGACATGAAGAAAGTCTCTGCACGAGACTCTTGTTCGGAAAGATCTCGTTCCCAGTTTGAGACTTCTTCCGATGCTTTACGGTCAAAGGTCTCCAGCTCTTCGTTCAGATATACCTGGATGTGTGGTTCGAACGCACGTAGCAGGATCGACTGTGCTATTTCCTGTAGATTTTTAGGCGATGCTTTAGTGGGTTGCAATGATATGCAGAAGCGCATGCATTGCTCAAATACACCTGGAACAGATTTGAGGTACGTTTCTGAGCCTCGATCTCTCGTCAGCTGGAATATTGCATCCACGAATCCTTGTATAACCTTGGCGTTGACTCTCCCCAAGAATGGCGTTAGAACATCGAGGGTTGGAGGAAAGATCTGGTCAATCAGGGCAGACTGCTCGGAAAAGACCACGGCAAGCCGTTGGAAGAACCTTTGTGATGGACTCAGGTCGACATGACCAAAGGCGACACCTTCTATGCAGTCTTGGGCATTGGCAAGCCGCATCGTGCCCACGATCAAAGGATGATTGTCAATAAAAGCATCTACCGCTGATCTTCCACCGTCGAGGATAGCCAATACTGCGACGCATTTCTGCATCTCAGGGGCGTTCTGGTCTTCGTATGCCGATCTGAATTTATTGGCGATGCGGTTCTGAAACAGCTCCGTCATATATTCGAGCTTGTCGATTCGGTCCTGCCGGTGCGATGCTGTGTCGACATTGCTGAATTTTGCAAGATTTGCCAGGACCTGAGCCTGCTGCATAGATGCAGCAAAGACTCGAAACACCATCGGGTCGACCGAATTGTTCGACTTAGTGATATCGACATAGAAAGGGTACAGTGCGCCATGTATCTGTCCGTACTGTTGCCTTGCTTGCCCTCTTATCGACTTAGCTGTCTGTATTATAGTGGCAGCATTCGCGGTAGGCCCTTGCATTTGACCAGCAGCAGAGTTTGCAGAGATGGTGAGATCGTCAAAGCCGTCTACGAGGCTTGTTCGTTGTCTGTGGGAGTTGGCCCTTTGGCGCGACGTCTGCTGTTCCATATCCATGTCGAATAGCGTAACACTAGGTGTCCGATCTGTTCCTCCGTCCATGATACCATTCATGTTGCCATTCTGATTTGCGCCTATCCTAGGCGATGGGCCTGCACTTCGAAACCTTTGAGCCTCCATCTTCCTACGCATTGCCTCATCATATCGTTGGCGAGCCTCGTCCTCGTTCCAGACTCCGATAGTTTGCAGCTTTTGTATCCACCGCGAGTCGTCGTACACCATCTCCTTTAGCTTTCGTGAAACCTGGGCACATCTTATCTGGTCGGCAGGCGGCAGGTAATCAATTATGACAGATATGAGCTCTAGTCATGCTTGTGAGATACTAGACACAGCACACGTAAATGAAGAGACTCACCAGCAGGCAATGCAGGCTTCTGAGCGACAATCGAAGTAATCTTGAGGCTCGATAAGACACTATGCCTCTTGACATTTTGCTTCTTGACTTCATCGTCGAATATACTAGCCCGCTGATTGGGAAGTCGGCTTTTGGGATTCTTCTGCATGTTGGGAATTGCTTGAGGTCCCTATCGCAGGACCTACAGCATCTTATGAGGGATTTGGACCAGTCATTTCATCTACACGCGATTGTCTCAAGCAGGAACAGACACGAGATGGCTCGCGTGTGAAGCTCTCGGTCCCTGTGGATCCCCAGATTTTCCCGCACAGCTTCCCGTTTTGGCGCGGGTCGCAAAGTGGGAACCATGACGTCCTGGTTGAAAATCAGGCCCAGGGAGGATCAAAACAAATGAAAATGGAAGAAGGACTCTACAGCTTCACTTTCGTATCCCTTTTTGCAATTGTCACAGTATCAAAACACGAAATCCTTTTACTTCGAGTCTAGCAGTCGTCCACCTCCGCGGAGTCACCTCTGATCCCAAGGCCACATGATGATGGTTCGATTGGACACCTGCCACGTCTTGCTGCCCGACCTGGAACCTTGGAACCGGCCCCCACTCTGCACTCGGACGCAACCAGATTCTCATGACAATCAGGTTTGTTGCTGAATCGCATGATGCCCTAGCATCGTTCATGTGGTCTGTATTTACATTTGTCTGCTCTTTCTCTTGTCTTTTCATCTTGACTGCAAGAACAATACCTCGATGAGCTACTACCACTAGCAGATCATCAGTTACCGTCTCAGGCCTCGTTGTATCTTTATTCTGTTATTTGCTCTGGTCGTCTTTCAGTACTGTAACAATCATGTGCTTCGTTTCGGTGGAAGAGGAGCCCGAGTACCGTCCAACACGAAAACGCTACGTCTCGAGCAAACGCTACTATTCACGATCACCTACCAGAAGAGTAGTGTATGAACGAGCTCCTCGCCAATCGACCACATATGTAGTTCAAGCTCCTCAACCACAGCCTATCACGATCCAGCCAGCACCAGCTCCAGAGCCAGTCCGCGAAGAGATCAAAATCACCGAGACAACTACAACGAAGAAGGAAGCTCTTCCTCCTCCACCTCCCGAAATGGTCGAAGTCTTCGAAACAGCCTCTGTCCACAGCTCAAGCTCTTCAGGAAGCAGCACGACCAAAGCCAAGAGTCGTAAGTCAGGGAAATCAAGGGCATCTAATGCACCATCACACCACTCGCGCACATCACGAGCGACTTCTGTGACAGGTACAAGCGTGACGAGTGCATCGACAGCTCGACCGAGGAGCGAGTACGACATCAAAGAGCGAGAGTGGATAAGAGATCGGAGTGCACCGAGACAAAGTGTGGATCGATATGAGACGTACAGGCGGGTGGAGCCAACACGAGGGGGATACGACTATGATCCCAGGCCGAGCAGGGACAGCTATCATCGACGTGAAAGGGTGATCGAGGAGGAGAGGAGAGGTTATCGATAGGCACGACACACGAAACGATTATTTCTACGGCTTGCATAGCACGGCGTTCGGGCATCGACGACAGCAAGCGGCATAGCGCGTCGCGCATCTAGCATCATACACGGTAGCGAGCATCTTTTCAACACGACTTTTGCATTCATCCACTCGAGGGCGGCATCTACCTTCCACATCTGCTCGCATCTCCCCAACCGTCAACCACCATCAAACCACCCCTCAAGCCTCCCAAGTAGCCGCCCAAGTAGGCATACCCTCCCCACCCTTAACGCTCGTCACCCTCGTGACCTGCGTGACCACCAAATCCCCCTTCCCCGTCGGCCTCGCCCCGGTCCCCATCAACGGCGTACCCGTGACATAACTCTCCCAAGCCGTCTTGCTCGACCCGCTGACCGGCGCGCTCTTGGTCTTCTTCCCCTTGTGCCCGTGCCCGTCACACTTGACCTTCTTGGTGTACGGCGCCTCGCTGCTCTTGGTGACGTGCTTGGCTTTGGCCCTGCAGCTGTCGCCGTCGTTCATGCACGCGTGGCGCGGGTTGCAGATGATCGGGCGCGTGTGCCCTTCGAGTCCCTCGATTACGCAGGTTTGGTTGCCTGCGAAACAGGTGCCGTGGAGGTAGCGGGAGAGGTCCTGGGGGTTTTAGCGTGGGGGATTTGTGGCGGAGAGGAGGGAGGAGAGGAGGGGGATGAGGAGGGGGATGAGGATGGGGATGAGAATGCAAATGAACAGGGGTATGAAGAGGGGGACTAGGAAGGGAATGAAGAGGGGAATGAGGAAGGAGATTGACAGGGGATTAAGGATGGGAATTAGGAGGGTAATGAGGATGCCAACGAGGATGCAGATGAGCATGCGAAGGAGGATGCAAAAGAGGATGCGAATAAGAGTGCGCAGGAGGGTACAAACAAAGGTGCAAACGAGGGTGCGAACGAGGAGGAGAGGGAGAGGGAGAGGCGGGGGGAGCGATGAGTGGAAGGGAGGGGAGAGGGTGAGGGTGGAAGAGCGCAGGCTTACCATGGCTAAAACTGCGGTCGTGCAGACCGCAACGAAGGCGATGCTTGAGATCTTCATGGTTGAGGTCGGAGGGATTTGATGTTCTTGAGTTGAGATAGTGGACGTGGAAGAGGATGGATGGGAGAAGTGTTGGCGGGTACAGACGTACAGAATCGACCTATTTATATTTCCATCTGTGTGCGTTTGTTTTGCGAATATCGTGATGCTTGCGGGTGTATCCATCTTTGTTGAGAAGTGGTCTTTCCCAGCGCTGATGCTATATCTGCAGTCAAGTGGCTATGAAGCTTAGAGACTCGGTGCTAGCCAACGGCATTGCTGTAGAAGCCGCAACTACGAAGTATATTGCCAGTAATCTGTGCCGATCCCGCATGGCTTGTGACGAACTAGCGTCAGATATGAGTGCGGTTGTCTCCATCGAGCCCTTGATAGAGTTGATAGAGGTCATGGCTATGAACCTTCATCGTCGCTTTTTGGTCGAGTGCGATATCGGCTTGTACTTCAAGTCCATCTCTTTGCCGTTGACGCTGCTATATATGAACTTAAGGGCCGCAGTAGCAATGCCCATGACCACTGCGCTCCCAGTGAAGATGATTATCCTGCCAGTAAATCCCGCTTCGTCGAAGAGTGGATACGGATAGAAACCATTCTTTGAATAACAAAGCTCTACCCAGAAGTAATATGAGACAGCGATAAAACCAGAAAGGGCGAAGGAAGGCAGTGCAGCAATGCTATATGGCGGTGAGAAGAAAAGCAAGTCGATGATCAAGAGCAAAGCTGGTGCCAGATGGAATGACATGTCCGCTAGTAGTGGCAGTTGAGGAAGATCTGGTGGAATGACAAGGCGAGGATCAATAGCCCGCAAGCCCCAATATAACAGGCTGATGAGCACTTCCATAGGAGCGCTGGCGATGGACAAGGTGTTCTTAATCGTAAAAAGATGTCTGGATAGCGTAAAATCTGCCAAAAGACCAGTGATGAACGTCGCGGTCGTCAAGGACAAGCCGACAATGGTGAGGTACTGAAAATGCCATCCGTAGCTGTCATTGCTTGGGAAAATTCAGCGATGGTAGATCATAATTTGAAGTTTTCAACGTACATTTTGTTTGGATGCGTGACCAGCCAGTGATAAGAAAAGGCATTGCTCGCAAGACCGGCCACCTGTGCTGTCAGATAAATCCAGCCTTAGCCTGACTCACTTACATGAAGCAGAGCAGAAATGCCTTGAGATGGCGAATTGAGTCTCTGTAATGGATGCCGTTGCGTGATCCTATCAGACTTTGACATTGTCTGTTGTGATGGTACAGTAAATGCGAAGGTTGGTGGTAGAATCGCAAATTTGCCCCCAGAGATATGACCTCAATCTCACGTCAAGTGTAGATACGGCACACTCGATTGGTGCTCAAAATCGGGAACTCAAGGGCAGAATAGCAACTATGGTCTAGGGAAAGACAGTAAACAGAGATGCAGTGATGTTGATGTGGCGAGAACAGATGGCTGAAAATGATGAAGTTGAACCGGCATTGCACGGATCCAGGAGCCAACGTTCAGGCCTTGACCAATCTTGTGACGCCATGTCTTTTCTGGTCGTCGTGTCGAGTTTGTACTGCTTGAGAGCATGATGGGCGAGCTCAGATATTGCTTCATCAATGAATAAAATTTGCCTTTGTAGTGTATACCAGTAATGTGGTAGTATCGGCAGTGGTAGTCCTACATGCTGGAAATTCTCGGAACTACCATCAACAACGACATTACCACCATCTTACCAATCAGCCTGCACTATTCTCTCAACCTGATTTCCGACCCTTTGTGTTCGACTGCGAGAATCCAAGAAAAGGTGCCTTCGAAGACCTGCCTGTTAACGAAGTATGCGATCTGTGGATTTCCCGTCGTCAAGCCATCTACAAGCATCGATTCCTCGCAAGCGGCAACATCAGCTGACCCGAGGTCGCTGCCAATTGCCCTCGATTCAGTGGTCACAGGTGACCAAGGCAATCGCTGCGCCGAGAATACTCTCTATACCTTCACCATGTAACAAATGACAATCAAAGACCCCGGCCACACCCTATCAGGGATGAGCTCGTCTAGTCTCACGTCAGACTATCGAATGACTGTCGCCGAATAAGATGCTCAACATGCGCTCTACTTTGTCAGCTTGCCTGAATCCTCCTAATCCCTCTCGCGAGCTGGACCCTTCAGCTTCGCTATCTATATCTAAATAGGTCAACCACTACCGACAACCAGGAATATGCTCTTCAACACCACGGTCGTGAAGACGGACCCTATCGAGATGTCTGAAGTGCTCAAAATAGTCGCCCCCGTTCTCTTTGATTGAAGCTGCGCAAAGCTGAGATGCGGTCCCTGCGCCCACAATGCTGCCTTCTTTCTGCCCTGGTAAGAAGACCATGAGATATCTATATGTTCGCAAGCCTCGTCTCTGATTTCGGCCTTCTTCTCTTGTTACTATCTCATCCTTTCATCTCTTCCTAGACACAAATCAGCAAGATGTCCACCGGGCAGTCGACCAACCTCCCACCATCGCAGTCACTGCCGCTCAATCCAAACTCCATCCCTGTACTACCACCAACAGAAGAACCTACATTCTACAATGAGAACATTGTACTTTTCTGGAACTTCGCCGCCATAGACCTGAACCGCCTCTCCACCACTCTCGGTGGGCCGGGCGCAGCTCCCACTGCGGCTTCTCGCTTCCTTGCCACCCTTCACATCGCCATCAATGATGCATACTTTGCTGTTCGTCCAGATGCGAGCGGAGTCAACACCACTTACTTGCAGCCCAACGCGCAGAACGCTGCTTTTGCTCTGCCCTCAACAGCTGATGCGAACAGTCCCGTTTTGGCCATCTCTGGAGCGGCCAACACTGTGTTGCTTGCCCTCTACACCACTGCGAGCGCTAGGTGAGTAGATGTTCATGAGAAGTAGTAGTGTCCTACTGACAGCGCAAAGCGTTCCACGAGCCACAACTGCAGCCTTGAATTTATACCTTAGCTCTGTTGTAGACCGGTTCCGCACTCAATTCGGAGGCGCTCTCGATACCCTGTCACCGTCCTACAGGTTTGGCGTTGCCGTGGGAAATGCAGTCCTTGGCTTGTTGAGCATTCCTCCAGGCCAGCCCGGTTTCGACCAGGATTCATACAGGCCCGACACCGACGTGAACGAGACCACCCGTTACCTCAAGTTCAACTCTGATCCAACAAACCCGATCAGAATTGTTCCAGTGGATCCCAACAACCCAGGTGGCCCGCAGATGCCCATGGAGGTCTTCAACTCGCCCTTCTATGGATCAACAGCCAACCGTATCGCCGTGCAATTCTCCGTAGATGGCGTTCCGAACGAACATATCATTGCCGATCCTCCTGTAGGCTTTGGTACGAATGATCAGGACGAGTACCAGGCATCTGTAAACGAGACTATTCGCCTCGGAGGTGCACCTCTCCAAAACACTACCAGGCGTAGTCCCAGCCAGACCGCCGAAGCCTATTTCTGGGCATATGATGGAAGCAACCTTGTTGGAAACCCCATCCGTCTTTACAATCAACTCCTGAGGAAGATTGCTGTGGAGCGAAAGCCAACAGTCCCTCTAGACAGTGAAGAGTGCAACGCTGATTTTGCCCGACTGTTCGCACTTGCTAATGCCGCTATGGGAGATGCAGGCATCTTCTGCTGGCAAGAGAAGTACAACTTTGAGTTCTGGCGTCCTTTGTCTGGTATTCGTGGCGAGCCAGGCCCGCAGGGTGATCCTTTCTTCCTTACCCTGGGCAGTCCCGAGACAAACAACAAGTTGGTTCCCTCTCCCCATTGATGCTCCCCGCACTGACAAGACCAGCGGCATCTCCTTCAAGCCTCCTTTCCCATCCTACCCCTCCGGCCACGCCACCTTCGGCGCCGCCCTCTTCCAGTCCATCCGCCTCTACTACAGGCGCCGCGACAACCTCACTTTCGGCGACGACGAGCCCGACAACATTTCCTTCGAGTACGTCTCCGACGAGCTCAATGGCGTGAACCGCGATTTGCGCGTGCCATACAACCCCAACGTCCCCATCCAGGATCAGCTGGGCACAGTGCGCACCCGCGTCGTTTCCAAATACGCCTCACTTTGGGAGGCAATCTTCGACAACGCCATCTCCCGCATCTTCCTCGGCGTGCACTGGCGCTTCGATGCCTTCGCCTCCAAGGATGTGTTGAATGGCAACCAGCCTCTGCCTGATGGGAACAGCGACTTCAAGCCGGTCGAGGATATTCGCTATGAGACCATGGGGACAAGGTCGGATCGACCGGGGAGATTCTTCCCTATTGGTGGTGTGCCACTTGGTCTGGGTATTGCTAAGGATATCTTCCAGTCGAATTTGAGGCCGACACCGACGGAATTGCAGCCTACTCGTCGCTGATCATTTGGACGTTGCTCTGGTTCTGGCAACCATTCGTTCTTCCGTACCTGTTTTATTTATGTACTACCACTACTTACATGTTCAATTTTAGTCCATGCTACCCTATTGATCGTGATACATGATCACTTTGAGTAAAGCAAGTGGTGTAGAGTGCAACGGTTCTGCCACACCAGAGACTGCTAGTCAACATGGGCTGAATAATCAAGTAATGGTCTTGTGCATAGCTTTTGGTTGCCATAGAAGAAATGATGAAGACAGAGAGAAGAAGCCCTGCATCCTGAACATCAAGTCTAGGCTTGGAATGGTCAATCCACCTGCTGGCGAACGTGTGAGGTCACCAGCCACTGTGCCTGGAAATCCGGCACCATCTTGCCGAATCCACCTTGTCTCATCTCACCTGTATTTAGACTCCTACCTCGCAAAGTCTGGACGGGTACAAGTGCCTTTAACTTTCATGCAAAGAGAAAGCCACCGGCATGAGCGGCAGGGACATGGAAACCGCTCAGCAATTGCCCAGCTCTTGCTTCCAGGTTTCTGCGTCTCGACGCCTGCCGCTCCCTCAAATGACGACAGGCCTTGCGTAAGCTTGGTATACTCCAACCAAGTCTGCGACAACCGTACAGGTAAAGTACTTTGAGACTGTGGACACTCTATTTCATATCCTATACCTTATCTTTCCTCCCGGCTGCTTTCCGATTCGTCTTCTCTTCACCCTTCAGCGATGACCGTCTCCACAATAACTGACAGCGTGCAAAAGCTGTGTCAGGCCAACAGGTCTGTCACGGCATCAGTATCCAGGCAAGAAGGTGTTCGACATCCGCAAGCCGCTTCCGAGGAACTCTTCTCCAGCCACATCCTCCACTCTCATCCATCACCGTCGAAGCATCCAAAGGACTACGAGCAGATAACACCCGACGACCTCGACAAGGCCCGCAGTTGCGGCAAATGGGGGGATACAAAGCCAAGTGATCTGTTTTTGAAGGTCTGGCATGATGCATTGTACTGTCTCGATCATGACCCGCTAGCTGGCGCCGTCAGCCCGTCGCTCATGGGCAGTACCGGCACCTTGCCTTTCACAATCATCGCACCACTACCGGACATCACGAGACATATGGTAGGTCAGATACCCTGGCAGCCAAGATGATCTGACAATCTGTAGTCGAATTTGATGGCTCGCGCACAACACGAAGTGATCCTTGCTACCAATTACTGGAAGGAGTCCCAGGCAAGCCAACTCATCACAGATTCGCTAAGGGAGCTCTCAAAGCGAGCAGGTGAGCGCGGATCGAGGCCGGTCGTGAAGGTCATCTATGATCGTGGTAGCATCAAGCAGATCTTCAACAATCATCTTGGAGTCACTGAGGCAGAATATACTGCAGCTGGTGTTGCCTTGCCAGATCAAAAAGACATGCCCAATGTTGATCTTGAGGTTCTCAATTACCACAAGCCAGCGCTAGGCACGTTTCACGCAAAGTTCATGATAGTTGACCGCCAAGTGGCAATAGTACAGAGCAACAATATTCAGGTACACGGAACTAACTCTCTCTTTCTTGTCAAGCAGCTGCTTACCGTTTGACAGGATAATGACAATCTCGAAATGATGACCCATCTGGAAGGTCCAATCGTGGACTCACTGTACGACATGGCGTTGTTGACTTGGAACAATGAGTTACAGCCTTCGTTACCGCTGCTGGTACCCGAGAAGCCGATCGCCACTAACACAGCTACTTTCGAGACGCAATCGTTTCTAGACATCGCGAACAACTTTCCGACATCTGTCTACCAGCGAGCGAAGGATATCAATGAGAGCTCCGGCCGACTTCCACAGCACAATGCGAGTGCCCCACAGTATGATGCTGATCTAGCTGCGGAAATGATTCGCATGCAATCTCAATTAGTGCCACTTGCTGGGGAGACCGTCGTGGATCTCGTAGCAGGTCATCTGAGTACGGAACTCCAGAGAGGTGTTGGAAGAAAATTACTAATACAGACAGACTCATCAACAAGGCAATCTCTCGCAGCGACTGCGCCGCCATGTTCAATAGCCGACAGTATGACACCCTTCCTACCACACGCCGTTCATTCTCCTTTCCCGATCGCACTAGTCAATCGCAAGCCTCATGGCGCACTCAATCACGCAAGTGTCCACACACCTCAGAATGAAGCGTGGCTAGCAGCGATTCGTAATGCTCAATCCTCCATCTTCATCCAATCACCCGACGTCAACGCTGCCCCACTCATGCCTGCTCTCCTCGCCGCAGCCCGCCGAGGTATCGAAGTGATTGTCTACGCATGTCTAGGCTACAACGACCTCGGCGAATTGCTTCCCTATCAGGGCGGGACCAATGAGATGATCTCCCACAAGATGTATACTGAGCTGGAGCCAGAGTATCGGAAGAATCTCAAGTGGCATTGGTATGTGGCGAAAGACCAGATCAAGCCACTCCACAATAAATTCAAGCAGAGAAGTTGCCATAGTGCGCCGTACTCTCCATCTGTCCCCGAACGATGAGCTAATGAGGACAGTCAAACTCATGATTGTCGACGCACGCATCGCCATCCAAGGCAGCGGTAACCAAGACACGCAAAGCTGGTACCATAGCCAGGAAGTCAACATCTTGATCGACTCGGAGCAAGTCTGCAGAGATTGGCTCGCTGCACTGAAGCGGAACCAGAACACGCATCTGTATGGGGCTGTAAGTCAGGAAGACGGAGTGTGGCGGGATGACCATGGAAAGGAGGCGGTGGGTGCCATGGGTGTGAATCCGGGACATTTCTCATGGGCGAAGGGGGCTTGGGGTGCAATTCAGAGGGTGAGAGGGGCTGGAGGATTCTGATTGTCTGCTGCGGTATTGTCTGCCCGTGAGAGTAAGTAGTGCTTGATGATGTGGTATACCCACTCTGTCACTTCCACAGTCTGGAATTGCTTTTGTCTGGCGCTGACAATTCTTTCCAGCCAAACTAGACTCTGAGTTTGCTTTTGCACGAGGACAACAAATTCAATTTACCTTCAAACGCTCTTAATTCCATCCTATTTATTCATTCTACACTCTATCATCTTGTTCACCAGCACAACTCCTACCATGATTCAAATCACCCAAGATACACCAAACAGTATAGAGATCAGGACTCGATTCTACATCATCTCAGATACACACGGCGAGACTTTGCCAACCCAACATCTTCCAAAGATCGACGCCGGCATAGATGTCGCTATCCACTGCGGCGACCTTACGGATGGCTCAAGATTACAAGAGTTTCGAAACTCGCTCCGAATGCTCAAAGACATCAACGCACCACTGAAGCTCGTCATCGCAGGCAATCACGATTTTACGCTCGACATACCAGTGTTCAAGAAGAAGGTTGCAGAGATACAGCCTCCTGTGGAGCAAGAGCTCGTAGATAGAGAGTATGGTTATAATGGAAAAGTAAGGGAGCTTCTTACAGCAGCCAAAGCGGACGGGGTTGTATTTCTGGATGAAGGTATCCATGACTTCGAACTTGCAAATGGCGCAAGGCTTACTGTATACGCTAGTCCATACACGCCTTCTACGAACGACTGGGGCTTTCGGTACGCACCGCACGAAGCCCACGAATGGAGGCTCGGCAGTGCCGACGTTGTTATTACCCACGGCCCGCCTCATGGAGTCCTTGACAAGGTCGACAAGCGAGTCGGATGTCCAGATCTCTTTAGAGCGGTAGCGACATCACGACCGAGACTGCACGCTTTTGGCCATATCCACTCTCAGTGGGGGGCTAAGCTTATGACCTGGAGAGACAATATTGAGACCCCGACGCTCTTCACAGCCTTCGACAACGATGCCTCGACTACTGTCCAGACCTTGGCTGGTTTGACTCCTGGGGAATATGACGACGAGGAAGAGCAAGCAAGCTGCTTACGATGCACTGCTGGACGTCGGAACCTGCTATACCTCCCACTGCGCAGGAGATAACGAGCCGCTTCAGGCTAAGAGACAGACACTGTTCGTCAATGCTGCAGTACAGGGGACCTTGGATAGACCATGGCAGCTTCCGTGGATCGTAGACATTGAACTACCAGCCAGTAGCACTCGAAGTACTGTGATGCCTTGATGCCTTACTGAGGCGCTCACAAGAAGGACTCGGGGGAATGCAATTCTGCAATGTGAGAAGGACAACTTAGACTGAAGCATTGAGCATGATAAGCGACAAGACACTGCTAAGGGCATGTCTCCTGAACGACGAGTGTGGTAGTGTTTGCCTGGAATCCTGACGCACAGATGAGATGCTGTGTATGGACTGATACTCTCGAGGACTGTCCACCGGGTGGTCTACCGTTGATTGTCCCTACAAAATAACTGAGATGTTCACAGGCTAGAACATGAACACGCAAGCAGCACGTCCCCTGATTCTTCTGCTTATGCCTCTGGCTGTTTGTGATTGTGCAGAAGTGAATAAGAATGGAGATGAAGCTTTCGACGTGGCTTGTGCCTCTGGCGCTTGTCTACATGTCCCGTGCTTGTTGACAAATGGCGACGAACCAAAACAAAATTCTAGTAGTGATCACTTCTGATCGTTTTGATATTCTGGAAAATTATATCAACATCTTCATCGAAGAAGTGTACCCGACCGTTACACAAAACGGTGTATTTTTTGACATGCAACTGCTGACACGGCCACAACCGAGGGTTGTACAGACAGGGTCATGAGGTGAAAGTCATGGCAGTCGTCTTTCGTCGCCTGTCTGGGACACGTGGGGCGTCAGTAGAAGCAATTGACGAATTGGAAGAAGACGAAGAGAGATCGCTTCCAGGGTTCCCTGAACTTCTCTTGTCCTGAAGACCTCGAAATTTGGATTGACCATGACGGGCCGCCGGGAAGATCCGGTGCGACGAATCATGTCGGCGCCCAAACTTGACTTGTCGGCCAGCTTCGCCTTCTGTCCAGAACGCTCTCCAGTCTGGAATTATTTCATCTACCCGATAGCTTCAGAATAGCCTCACCCAACAGCACATCAACAACTCGAGCGACGCGCGCAAATTGCTTCACACGTCAGGCGTATCGAATAAGGAGAGGATCAGCCTCGCATGGATTAAGTAAGTACAGCCCAGCGAATTGTTTTACGTGTCTCTCTGCGTGTTTCTGGCGCGAAACCTGCCCGCCGCCGTCAATCCGTCGCCCGCCCGCCGTCTCAAAGAGTCCCTGCACCATGACGCTTTACCGCCTGTCTCCTCAGCCTCAACGCATTATTCTCTCCTGAACTTCATTCTTGGTCAAGTCGCAAAACCTCGCAGACTCTGGAGAAGATCTTCCTACGACCCGTCGCATTCACTTCACTCGACGCGAGCTCCAACGATACCCCTGGACAATACATGATCTCATCGTACCGCGGAACGGACCCTGGACGACGGGACCAACTGGCCTACCAACCCAGAACAATTATCGCGACATCTGTCCTCGACGAACAAGTCACTAACACGTACATGTCAACAGACACAGATAGTATTGTATAATGGCCGTCGTGGCTGAATCTGTGAATCACCTCTTCACCCCGACACACCAGACCGGGGATTACTCCGACTACCACTCTTCTCGTGCGGCTTCGTCGAGATCAGGCAGAAGTACACCACACAGTGAGCGCATGCGGGACGTGGCGCATTCATTTGTGCCCATGTCCCGCTCCTCTGGTAGCCAGCAGAGCTATCAGTCTCAGGAAGACGATGTGACTTCGAGACGAGCTCAGACGGCAGTCGACAGCACTACCTCAGAAAGAGCACGTTCAGAAAGGCACACTTCACAACCCAGTAATGCGCCGGCATCAACATCAGCCTCGACCTCAGAAATGGATACTACCTCCCAAGCCGAATCCCGCGAACATAATGTTTCAATGTCTTCTTCGACCGTGTCGCTCCCCGCCCCACTTTCATCCCCAGACGCTACCCAACGAGTTCAGGTTCGCGATCTGGCGCACATCCAGTCACTAGCAAGCAGCAGGCCCGGTAGCGCCCTAAGCTCAAGAGCAGGGAGCAGACGAGATCTGAATGTGCAATATGAGATTAGCAGCATGCCGATTGAGCACATCATTGAGATGGTTGCTGGTCTTCTCACCAAGATAACCACCACGAACGACATGCAGCATGAGCATTTGCACAGGCAGATGCCGCCAGCAGATAACAGCACCTCGATCAGTCCTCAGACCAGTAGTGTCTTGGCCTTTCACGGCAAGAACGTGCCCAGCATAACGATCCTGAGCTACCTCAACCGTATCAACAAGTACTGTCCGACGAGCTATGAGGTCTTCTTGAGCCTGCTGGTCTATTTCGACCGCATGACCGAGAAGGTCAACTCTGGACCAATTCAAAGCATGAGAGAACAGACTCAAGGCCGACCCGCGCAGGAGCGATCGCAGGTCGAAGAAGGCGTTCAGATGGCTGGCACAAAAGAGCCAGAAGCAGCACAGACTGTGACTCCACCGGCATCAGGTAATCTGGACACAGCTGAACAGCATGGTGCTATTCCAGGAACACCCCACAGCAGATATCAGGAATCCCCACCAGCGTCGACCAGCGCAGCCCAAGATCAGGACCTGAATCTCTCCCACTTCTTCGTCGTGGATAGCTTCAACATCCATAGACTGGTCATTGCTGGCGTCACTTGTGCAAGCAAGTTCTTCTCCGACATCTTCTATACCAACTCGCGCTATGCGAAGGTGAATCCAACTCCCCTACTTCTATTGTGCCAACACTGACATCTTCTAGGTCGGAGGTCTTCCCTTGCCAGAGCTGAACCATCTTGAGCTCCAGTTCCTTCTTCTCAATGATTTCCGTCTTTCGGTGCCTGTGGAAGAGCTAGAGGCTTATGGGACCATGCTGGTTGAGTTCTACGCAAGAGAAGTGGTCGATTCGGAAAGAGGCACAGATGTGCCGGCTGATGCCAACCAAGCTGAGAATTGAGACGACACACACCACACACACCTATACCATCCGCTGAAGACGGGCCAAGCAAGCAAGATTGTATTTTAGAAGCACGACTGTCTGGGCACGGCCGTGCTATGATGACGACACGAATACTGCACAAGACGACGCAACACTTCTCAAGGGGTATCTCCTACAGGCATCATAGTCGATGCGCGACGGGATACTTCACATCTAGGGACAAGGGGACGACTTTGAGATACACCGATAGACTTATGGAGACCTTCGGGCGGCAGCTGGGTTGCGAGATGTCTTCTCCTTTCGATCAATCCTCTTGACCACCACCCGTTATACCCCCTTCAGACACCAATCCTTCACCAATGTCCAACACTTGACGGCCGGAGAATACCTTTTTACTGCATTTGACAAGCGACCTGAATGAAGTTTCATTTGAGTGTATCCCCTTCTCCTTTGTGATTATATGCCAGACCATTCCATTCTCCAGATCATGCAGAAAAAATAGTTGAACGACCCTTGCAATCATGGGGTCGATCGACCATGGTCACACTGCACTCCACTCTTTGCACCACAATGCCGATGCATGAAATTTCTCTTTTGTCGCACATGTCACATTCGGTACAAAGTAATTCAATGATGCACAAGAACGTCTCTGCACGCCAACAAGAGGATGAGGTCGCTACTGGTCTGCGGGAAAAGCAGGTGTCCGGCCGCCCCGGCAAGGACCCGGATGCTGGGCGTCAACCTCAAAAATCAACTGGACGGGGATATACACATGACAGATCCGGCTTCGAGAGCGGCCTATCGATCTTGCTGGCATTGATATATGAGCTGGTCACAGCATGCTCGTGCCCTATGAATGGTTTCAGTATTCCAGGTTTCTCATGGACTCTCTTACGTGGCATCCCCTTGTGAGCGGTAGTTCGGCCCCACCAGCGACTTATAAAAACATGGCATCACAGCAATTGTGTCGTGAGACGACGAGGACTCGGTCTTCTTCCAAGCTACTGTGGTATCGGCAGGTGTGTCCCTTGTGCCTTCCCTCCTCGATACCAAACCCGCCAAGGAAAGAGCGGCTCTTCGACCACGACCATATACTAGCTTCATTGACATGTGACACTGACGACGACATTACGAAGGTCAAGTCGGACAGCTGGCATATTGCCGATCACCGCCGCCAACGCACATATCCCGCCACCAAGCTGGCCTCCGCCGCCCTCGTATTCACCTAAGCTGAATACTTCCACCGCACCTTACAACATACCTACACCTATCACACCTCTTTCACGCTATCCACATAGAGCACGAATATCTATTCTAGTAGCGTTACGAAGTCGTCAAGATGGTGGCCATCGTGGTCAGCATGTAAGTCACAGATCAATGCGTTCCCTACCTGCACCTCGCTGATACACATCTCACCAGCTTCCTCCCCTACACCGTGAATTTTCACGACTATGAATTTCACACATCGAGAGACAATGGTAGAGCAGAAACAGCAGATGACGGTTTGAGTTATGCAGGATCAGACGAGACTACATCTGAAGTTGGTAAGCAAAGTTACTTCCACACTCTTTTCAACGAGGAAGTCGAGGAAGAGGCCGCTCCCATCTCTCCTCTGTCGACACCTCGTGCGATTCCAGCCAAAGGCACTGCCGTAGCCAATGCCAATGCCGCCGCCGATCGCACACTCACCGGAGGTCCGCCTACACGCAACCAAAGCTCCCGGAACATCAAGGATCTCTTCACTTTACAAAGTACGACTTTTCGTCAGGCTGGACCTTACCGCATACCGGATGGTACGAATGTCAGCAACTGGATCTCATCTGGATCAATCGCTCGTCCAGGAAACAGGGTCGACTCTGTCATGGCCAGCTCGGCTGCCGAGAGCAGCGTCAGGAACCTTTCTTTCACAGATCTCAGGTCTTCCACAACAGAAGATATTATCAACAAACCGGGTCACACCCGCCAAGGCTCCCTCGTCTACGTCAAGCCAAAGACCCCCGAAGCAGAAGTCTCGACCTTTGATGACTCGAAGTGGTCTGTTGCACCCCCTGTCTTGACCAACGGAGCATTGGTCAATGCTGTACTGAGGAGTCCAGAGGGTAAGCAGCTCGACAAAATTTGGATCGGGACTCTCGGTAGACTTGAGATTGACCGCATCACCACTGACCGCAGGAACGAAATCAGTCTCAAGTTCGAGCAAGACAGTAAGTGCGTCATTTTATTCATCTCCGACGAAGACGCCAAGAACTGGTATGAGCACTACTGCAAGCTTGTGCTCTGGCCTGTCTTGAATTATCGCATACCCGACTGGCCAGCCAGCAAGGTCTATCAAGATACCTGTTGGGACCACTACAAGCGTGTGAACAAGGTGTTCGCCGACAAGGTCATCAGCAGTTACAAGCATGGCGACAGCATCTGGATCCATGACTACCATTTGATGGCTGTGCCAGGCTTCATCCGCGACAAGTTTCCTGAGGCCAAGATCGGATTCTTTATGCACACCAGCTTTCCGTCCCCTGATGTCTGGCGCACGATCCCTGCTCGTGAGGAGCTACTTCGCGGGATCCTCGGCGCCAACATGGTCATCTTCCAAACTGAAGAGTACGCCACACACTTTCTCCAGTGTTGCAATCGTTATCTCACAGTCGACATCCGCGAGGATGGTGTTCAGCTTGAAGGCCGCTTTATCAACGTGGCCACCGAGCCTATTCGCTTCACCCGCGAGTGTATCGACGGACGTCTCGTTACCAACAGGTCGAAAGTCGAGCAGTCCATTCGCGACATCAAGGAGGGCTCTGACGGTCGATTCCTCATCATCGCCCGCGACAAGCTTGACAACGTTCGCGGCATCCGCCAGAAATTGCTTGCATTCGAGCTATTCATGAGGGATAACCCGGAAGTTCATGGCAAGGTGACTTCTTCTATCACATGCCTACATGACGGCGCTAATATGCATCCAGGTCACTTTCATACAATTCGCCAGTTCAACCACTGAATTGGTCGAACGTCAGACCTACCTTACCGATGTCATCAGCCAGTTGAATTCCGAGTTTTCAAGGATGGAGAATACCTGCATTGACTTCTGGCTCCAGGACATGGCATTCGACCATTATCTCGCTCTTTTGTCGTCCGGCGATATCATGATGACCACTCCCCTGCGTGAGGGCATGGGCATGACGCCGCAGGAATACATCTACTGCCAGGATGGATCAATCAACAATGAGAAGAAACATGGCGTTCTGATCCTCAGCGAGAATGCCGGCACATCTGCACTCCTCCAGGGCGGCGACCTGACGTGCAACCCCTGGGACATTGGCGGTACTGCTGCTCTTATCAAGAAAGCCTACTATATGTCCGCCGAGGAGAAAGAATCCCGCTACAACAAGATGCGCTCGGCAGTCATGAGCAGTACTGGTGGCAAGTGGCTACTCGCCATTCAGCGCCGCCTTGATGAAGCATATACAGCACAGATCGCTCGTCGTCCATCCAAGGTTCCACGTTTGGATCAATCCTCCCTCGTCAGCAGCTACTCCTCCGGTGCGACCAGGTTGTTCATCCTCGATAATGAGAACACCTTGAGCACTGTCCCTCCCAGTCAATTGAATTACGAAGAACTATGTGCTGCTCTCACCACCCTCACAACTTCTCGTCAGAACACTGTCTATGTCACCTCAGCTCTGGATCCACCAGAATTGGAAAAGTTGTACAAGGATGTTCCGAATCTCGGTCTCATCGCTTCCAATGGCTGTTACGTCCACCATCCTTACGCCCTGAATACCGATTGGGAAGCGGCCGAGACCACGAGGTTCGTCAGTGACTGGAAGCAGGACATTCAAGAAGTACTGAAGTCTTACATGGCTCGCATGGACGGTGCGGTTGTCTACGAGGACTACTGCCGTCTTATCATCGACTACACGGACGCAAAACATCCTCGTGCGGCTCAAATCAACATTAGCGAGCTGTGCTCTTTCATCAATTGCATCTACGCCTCACAAGGCTTGCATGCATCCTACTCCTGCGACTCACCAAGGCACAATTCTTCCAAAGACCACGTACCGAAGAAGCTGCTCGTCATCGGGAGCTCGAAGACCAACAAGCGCACGGCCGTTGAGAAGATCTGCAGCGATAACGCATGGGACAAATGCTCCTATGATTGGATCATGGTTGCTGGAGATGGTCCAGAGGACGAGCCGGTCATGCAGTGGGCCCACGAAATGGAAGCGAAAGAGCTTGATGTCGCCGAACGTAGGCGTAGAGCAAGCAAGGCCGCTGAAGCTGACATCGCTGAACGCGAGGAAGCTCGTGCCAGAGCCAGAGCCGAAAGCAAGCGCCTCGAGAAAATGCCCGCTACCGCCGGCGCCAGCTTCTCTCTTAGTGATGATGAGGACGAGGTCGTCAACCGTCTCGGTAAGATGCGTCCACTCGGTGACAGGATCCTCAGCGCTGAAGACTTTGGCAAGTCTTTCCATAAGAAAGCGAAGACTACAGGGCCTCCTCTCAAGGTCTGGTCAGTCAGTCTTGGTCCGGCAAACGTCGAGACCCACGCTCACTCTACGCTGTCTGGTGGCCCTAGTGCCTTGACGGTCGTGCTTGCCAAGCTTGCTGCTGCAGAGAAGGCCGCCAATAATGAAGACGACAGAATTGACCAACATGGCCACGACAGAGACGACAACATGCCTGGCGATGGTAATGACGGTACTTTAGACGATGACGCTGAGTCCAGCTTCAGTGATCGCCCCTTTGGCAAGGCCTACGATGATGGTCACGGCGATGCCGGACATGGTGGTGATGGAAGCCAGGCACATGAAGGCGGCCAGCAGAACTTCTACATGGCACCTGAGTACCCAGTCGCCAATGCAGAACAGCCAGTCGAGTATGAGCCGGCGGCTGGAGCTGCTTTGGCCAATGCATACTTCGAGAGGGGCGGCGTGAACACGGGTGATGGGAACAACAACAGCGATAACGACGCCGACGCCGACAGCCATCACGACAGTCCCCCAGGTTCTATCATGCTCACTCGTCGCTCACCTGCTATATCTGCAGCTGTACCATCTCCAGAGTCGTTCAGGATGTTGTCCAGCCTCAACCCCAGTACCGTAGCGAACAGCGACACGGCTGGCTTCTCTTCACGCGACCCGAGTCCACCACCAGCTCACTACAATCCTGACCATCCCATCAACAATCCACCAGGTGTTACGATCATGCCGGATCCTCACCGCAACCAGAACATTCACTGGTCTAACCGCGCTCCTGCGCTGCCAGTCCCGATCCATGGTGAACATCTGGACAGGATGTACGAGACCGAACCCAATATTGTGGTGTCGTCATCAAGTCACTCTACCAACAGACCTGTACGCTCATCAAGCGTTCGTTCCACCGGCTCAGACAGCACAGTCGTCTCATCTGCTCTCTCCGAGCCACAGAGCGACATTCCAGATAACCCCAATGTTCGCAAGGGTAGAGACCTTCCCAACATCATGAAAGCACTCGAGGCGACACACAAGAACTCGTATGCTCTTCATGAGGGCGAAGACATGTACGGCGACAACTTCCCGGCTCTCGATAGCGACAATGAGAGTGAAGGCACCTATCGCCGCAACCGAAAGAGGGAGCTCAAGGAAGCGGCTGAGAAGAATCATAGGAGGGAGATCAAGGTCGCAAGGAAGGCTGCGAGGGAGGGTATCACCCTGCAGGCTTTCCTCGAGCGTTTCAACGAGAAGGGAAAGAAGAGCATGGTTGACCATACCAAGGATGGCTTCCACACTCTGACCAGCATCACCGAGGAGCCCGGTCTTGGATCTGTCTCCAAGCTCACCGACGCCGATTTGCAGCCTGAGTATATCGGCGGTCCGATCTCGGCACTCAGACACATCGCCACCGTCCAGGACTTGACCAGCCTCCTTCACACCGGACGCAATTTCGACCACAACAAGACCAGTTCTCTCATTCCTCAGGTCGCTCGCATTAGCACCGGAGCCAAACTCGCTGTCACCACATCGTACGAGACCAAGGAGAAGATTAAGAGCTTCCTCCCACGCTCCCAGTCCAGCCCGCACCTGTCTAGTGTACTCCACACCACCAACTACCACGCCGGTGCCACCCTCGGCGCCGTCCCCTCTCCGCACACCGGACCCATCACCTCCGCCGCACTCAAAGTCGCCATGGCTCAAGCTCCCCGCCTCTTCGACGAGGACTACGAGCACGTCAACGAGCGCGCCGAGGTCTATCGCACCCTCCTCGGCATTCCCTTCACCGACGACATGAACGACTATTTCGGCACCGAGAGCTTGTTCAACCTCATGCGCGCTCGCGAGGCGACTCACGACTATGAGGCGTACATCAAGCAGCGCGAGGAACGCGAGGAGAAGGCCGAGCAGGAGCGTCGTGAGGCTGTCAGGAAGATGTTGAGGGGCAACACTGCGTTGCACCCCGTCAGGGTCCCGAAGGCGCCGGAGAGGGAGGTGACGCTTGATGATAGCGGTAGTGATGAGAGTGAGGATTGGCTTGAGTTCTAGAAGGGCTTTGAGCAGGTGAGGATGGTGGGGGAGGTTATGGGGTGAAGAAGGGATGAAGCGAATAATGGCAGATGGCACGGGGCAGTGAGGGAAACGGGAAGAGTCACAAGTGAAAGTGTTTGATTAGCGAGGCGTTATGGTAGGGGCTGGTGGAGTGTGAACTACTAGCAGTGAATAGTCATCGTCGTCATGTAGTCATGGCGATGGAATCTGAGACTTTTCAGATTAAGTCTTGTTGTGAGTTTGTGGTAGTACTGACGGTAGAGAGGCGTTGACTACCAGCTTGACAGCGCCTGGTAGGCTAATGCTGACTACTAGATTGACTATCAGATCGCCTCCTGTACACTGATGGAGCGTCCTAGTGTACGAATCTGGTCATCAGAAGTAACACTACCTACCAGAAAACCATGCACTGACTGCGACGGAGATGCCGCATCATACGCTTTCAAGTCCGTTGCGGGATCTCCGTTGCCCTGGGATGAACCCACATGCCTTGCACAGTAGTCCCACCAGTACGGACGCAACAGTGTGAGAACTACAAAATTGATCTTGCATGGTAACGAGTCTAGACCCTCAGTCCCGATTCTCTGTCTATATAGATATCTATTGAGTCCGCCTACCAGTACCTACGCTAGTCACATACCAAGACTTGCACCGAGTCCCGACTCCCCCCCTTCGAAATCCAAAGAAACACCCAACCACAACCACCATGACAGTCATCCACATAGGCCCGTCCCCCGTCCCCCCTCCCTTCCCTCCATCAACTAAACCCTTCCAGTCCTGTTCCAATTCCGCCCCGACGTCTCGGACACACACAAACAGCTCTTCCTCACCTCTCTACGACAACTCAAAGACCTATCCTGCGTCAAAGACGACCGCTTACTAGTGGGCGGCCCCTCCATCACAGACCCGATCGAGCGCAGCAAAGGCTTTGAGATAGCGCTGGTGAGCTATCATCAGGATCGGGAGGCGCTGGGGGCGTATCAGGCCTCGAGGGAGCATCATCTGTTAGTGCTGGGGACGAGTTATGGGGAAGGGGATGCTGACGGGGACAGGGTTACCGAGGAATTGTTTGTGCCTTTCAAGGAGGATTTGTGTAGGTTTGATTTCGAGGTTGAGGGGGGGGATGAGTGGATGTGTGATTTCGCTGGGGGAAGGGGGATGGGTGATTGGGCGTAGGGATGTATAGCATTCGTGCCTGCGGAAATATAGATGGCAATACAGAGGTGTCTTTTGAATGGACATGTTATATGCTGGATAAGAAGGCTGATCAAGCAAGATTGTGGTGCGTGAAGCGTCTTGCTCTCATTGCTGGTCTGTCCATGATGAGACCTTGAGCGGGGGAGCGCCGACGGCTTTCGCTTCCTCGTTGAGAGCATCGATCTCTGCTTTGACGAAGGGTATGCCACTCTTCTCGCGCTGCTTCTGGTAGTTCTGCTCGAGCTCACCAGGAAACAGAATCTCATCAACGCCGGCCATTCTTGGCGAGTTTACGACAGTCTGGTAGAGGTGTTCCATGCGTTGACGAAAGCCTTCAGAGGACATGAATAGGTCCGGCTTGATCGCAACCAGGAAGTGACCAACGTCTGCCTTTTTCGAGTAATCGTACGGTCCCGTGACTCCACCGGCAAAGGCGGAACCAGTCAAGACTCCAGAGAATACATCCATCATTATGGCGAGGGCAGAGCCCTTGGGACCACCCATAGGAAGCATCACACCTTCGAGGGCTGCAGAGGGGTCGTCTGTGCGGCGACCTTCTTTGTCGAGCGCCCACTCTGTGGGAATCTTCTCTCCTCTACGCTTTGCTTTGTAGATTTTGCCTCTCGCCGCTACAGAGGGGGCCATGTCGAGGATGAAGGGGTGCTCAGCGCCCGGGGCTCCTGCGGCGATAGGAGAGACGCCCATAAGTTTGGATCGTCCCCCCCAAACAGGCAGGGCTGGGGACGAATTGGTGAAGACTAAGCTCATCATACCAGCATCGATAGCTTGTTGGACCAGCCATGCTGACATCCCAAAGTGATTGGAATGTTTGACTACCACGAGGCCTATACCAAAGATCTGGGCCATTTCGATTGCCCGCGCCATACCAAGCTTTGCTGCAACGAATCCGAAGGCATTATGCGCGTCAACCTGCCCAACGGCTGGAGTGATCTGTTCGAACGTAGGTTGAGCTTGAACGTCGATGAGACCTTTCCTTACTCTGGTCATGTAAGATGGTAGTCTATTGATTCCGTGAGTATCGACACCCCTGAGATCCGCCGCGACCAGGCACTCAGCCACCGTCTCTGCGTGTTCCTCAGCCAGTCCATTGCCGGTCAGGACTGCTTTGGCAAATTCTCTGGCATCAGCTGCGTCGATCAAACCTCGTTGCGTTGTCTCATCACCCATGGTCGAGAAGATGCATGCTGTCCGTCATTTCGCATGATCGGACTTAGACTTATAAGCGGCGGAGTCGACCATGCTGGTAGTTACGGGAAAGGATCGGATGAGCCGCTTATGGACGGAAAAGCCGCTCGATTGCCAGAGCAAAACAGGCGATTCTGTGTGGGGGAAAACCCACACGGATTTCCCGGCCACCTGCCTTTCTTGATCTCCGCTCCTACTACTCCCTAACATCTATCCACGCCAGTCTTTATGACGGAGGACAGCATGCCCTCTAGTGTGGTAGAATCGCATGGGAGACTTACGAAGGCACGCAGACGGCAGACAAGACGGCTCCGGATTGCATGTGTCAGGTGCCAGCGTCGCAAGATTCGATGTGATGCGACATCCCCTGCCTGCTCAGCCTGCAGCAAAGCAAACAGTCAGTGTGAGTATGAAGGTATACTACCACATCGTCGCAACTATCCCTCCGCAAGCACTCCAGTTGAGTGAGTCTGTGCATCTTGCTTTTATTGCAGCCACTTGATATGTGAAAGCAGATCGCACGATACGTCGCATGAATCTCAATTCAACACAGGTCACTTCGATGCTGTGTCAGACAACGGTGACGTCCCCTTTGCTCCATCTACCGAATCAACAGGCTTGTATCGATCGGATTCAAGGACCTTAGACTCTTCAATCGGCACAGTCTTAGAATTCGACCGGGCTGGCTCGTCCTCACGACCGGAAGTATCATGGCCAAGCGGGAATGCCACATCGTCTACGCATAATCCTGGAGATACACGAACGAGTCACCCGGCAACCGCAGAGCCTATGGCCACTCAGAGCTCTCAGAATGGAAGCTTGTCACATCAAGTTGGCCTGGTGTCGCTTTCTGCAGGGACGGACCCAAAGTATGTAGGCCCATCTAGCGGATTCTTCTTTACACAACTCTTTGGTGCGACTCGAGCAGAACCTGCTAGAATCAGCTCCTCACTTCTTCAGGATCACATACTACCAGACCATGATAGTACGCTGTCGTCCCGCATCTTCGGAGACATCTCCTATGCGCTGCCCTCCTCAAAGGAGCTGACGAAGCAACTTTCGAGTGTCTACTTCCAGACAGTCCACCTCCAGTATCCGTGTTTGCACGAAGAGTCCCATAGCAGCCTCATAGATAGCCTCTATGATTCTGACGGGACAGATGACGAGATCTTCTTCCAGGTAGCAATGGTCCTGTCTATTTCCGCGCTTGTCGTTACAAAACGGTCACGCGTAGAGCTTCCCGCCAGTGGATGGTGCGCTACCGCCATGGCACGTTTCTCTCATGCTCATATAGAAAGCTCCAGACAGGGTTTGCAATCGCTGCTGCTACTCTTGCTGTACGCCATGCATAGTCCATCCTCTCGACTCAACGCCTGGTCGATCAACTATCAATGCATAGCCATGGTGCTGGATTTGGGCCTCCAGCGAGATCTCAGTGGATCCGGTGCGCTTTCTCTATTCAAGAAGGAAATGGGAAATCGACTGTTCTGGTGCGTCTACTCGTTGGATCGGCGACTGAGCACTATGATGGGCCGTCCGATCGGACTTCGCGACGAGGCCTGCGATCTGCGCGTAGGTCTACTGGCCAGACTTGCTAATTGAAAACATCTGACAGACATAGCTACCAGCAGACATCGATGACAAACTCTTGCTAAACGCTCAAAACACATCGAACCCTGAACCAACTCACATGAGCTTCGCGATCCACCTATTCAAGCTCTCCAGGCTGAATTCCGAGATGAAATACATCTTACACAGTGTCCAGCGTAACACTCCATCCTACGCTCTTCCAGCCGTTCTCGACATCCAGACATGGCAGCAGGAGATGGTGCAGCGGCTCGACGACTGGAAGGATACTATCCCTTCAACTTCTCAGACATGCTTTATCTACGTACAAACATTGTGCCAGATACAGTATCACACCACCAAGACCTTCCTCTTACTCCCGAGCCCCGGCATCCCTCGCCCGACCCCCGAAGCACGACGCACATACTACCAGTCCTCCCTCGATGCAATCCGGCTCTTCAACAAGCTGTACCTCAAGAATCTGCTGATGTACGACTGGAGTACCTGCCACTCCATGATCCTCAGCACCTTCTGCGTAATCCATAGCGTCATGTCGATACCCAATCTTGCGCAGGAAGTGGTCTTGACGGACCTAATGGCCGACTTGCGCGCGGCGTCGAATATACTTAGCGCGATCGGAGAGCACTGGTCGGGCGCCAAGCGGAGTCGTGATCTTTTGGAGGAGCTTGGATCGAGGGCGATTAGGCTCGTTATCGATCAGCGGGTCATCGTGCCTGGGTCTAATCCGCCTTTGCGGGAGTCTGCGACCACCACCCACGATAGCAACGTCGTGCAGGGTACGGACTGGCTGCCGGACCAGCAGGTCAGTGGTACTGTCCATGAGAGGGAGCAGAGGAATGATATCTTACCGTCTGATTTTGGAAACTTCTCACCGCTACTGTTCGACAGTAATAACTTGTCACTTGACTATCTTGATTTCATCTCAAACGACTTTGATATCAGCTACTTGTTCAGAGAATAGATTGGGGTCGTCAAATCCCCGAAGTACCAGGAGATGTGCAGGGTGACAGGACACTGCTTCACTCGGCTGGCCAAGGGGAAAGGCGCTGTTATAATGCAATACAAACTGAATGCACTGAGACACGTCCTTCGTCCTGATATCTTGGCCATTCCCTCCTCTCACCTGGTCCCTCACGCTTCCGCTCCTTGACTTCATTCGGGCTGGCCTTCGCTCTGCTCCGCACCGCAGCTTCACCTCCACCACGAATTCAATGCCGCATTGTCCTACACACAATGTCCTCCTCTCGTTTGACCGTACAGTCATACCTATCCTTCTTCTGATGTTCGGGAATGTACCGGTGTGGTTTCGCTGGGTTGTTGTCGAGTGGTTTCTATGCTAGAGAGGCGAGCGGTACGTCTCATATCGTATGCGTCGGAGAATCCCATGACCATGCGGGCGAGATCGAGACATATCCGATCCACTGACTGGCTCTGGTCAGTCCATTAGCTACAGCAGCAATAGTAATCGATCAATGATGCACCTTTTCACCATCCATGGTGTGCATGTCCTCCGCTCTCTGTTACGTCGAGATGATCGAGTCTGGCGCTGGTAGTTCAATCGGGTTTCTAGATGTGATGGTGTAGTATATGCCAGCCTAAAAAACAAGGACATCTTGGGGTATACCGTCAGAAGTGTCCTTAGGAGGACCCGAAGATGAGAGCGATGAAAGATGTGAGCCTTGGTCAATAGGAGACCGATTCAAGAGTGATGAGAAGAGCGCAAGAGAGTATACTCAAAGCTTGTCAGCCATAGACTTTAGTCAGAGGCAGTACCCACCAGAAGCGTGAGCTCCCGGCGCAAACCAAAGACCGCAGTCAGTGGCAGGTTGTCAACTCGGACGTGAGTCTTCGTTGTTCACCAAAGACCGCGAAATCGGCGCAGATCGCTCCCGAAGACGCAAGCCTCCGATGAGGGCCAAAGACCGAAGTCAGTGGCATATTTTCAACAGAGACGTGAGTTTCTGCAGCGACCAAAAGACCGAAATCAGTGGTAGTTGATTTTCCCAACAGAGACGCGAATCTCTGCGGTGACCAGAGACCAAAATCAATGCCAATTTGTCAAGTAGGACGTGAAGTCTTCGTTGTGACCAAAGACCGAAGTCAGTGGTAGTTATTTCTGTCAACAGAGACGTGAGCCTCTGCTGCGACCAAAGATCAAAGTCAGTGGGAGATTGCAGACGAAGACGAGAGTCTCCAGCTTTACCAAAGGCAGAGCCAGTGGTTGCGATGTGGTAGACGAGGACGTAAATCTTTGTCTTGCCAGTAGCTGAGCTAGTGGCAGTGCTTGGGGTTCACTGTCGGCAGGGCCGAGGCAGCGTAGTTGAGAGGGTTTGCCAAAGGCTGAGCCAGAAGCGGTGAATGAAGTTGCTGTTGGCAGAGCCGGGCAGCGTGAGGGGGTGAAGGTGCTACTGGCAGAGCCTGGCAGCGTGAGGGGGGGTATGCCAAAGGCTGAGCCAGTAGCGGTGGTAGAGGGTGCTGTCGGCGGAGCCGAGTCAGCGTGATGCGAGAGATGCCAAAGGCTGAGCCAGTAGCGGTTTAGAACAAATAGAAGCATAAGCCTCTATACTTGCCAAAGGCTAAGCCAGTGGCGGTGAAATGTGAAAGAAGATGCGAGTCCTCATTCCTGCTGCTGACAGAGCCGGATCAGCGGTATATGGTGAATAAAAGCGTGAGCCTTCATCCTCGCCAATGGCAAAGCCAAGGACGATGTAGATGGCCAAGAACGTGAATACTGGGCATATCAGAGATAGAGCTTCGAGGTGGTGAGGGTACAAGGAGAGCTCGTCGTTCGTTGTGGGTCAGCTGTGGCAATGCCTAGTGATGTCGAAGGTGGTAGTAGTTTTGGAGAGCTGCTGCGCCGAGGATAGTAGATGTGATCTGCCGGTTGTTGGCGTGAAGAAGTGAAGTTGAAGATTGTTATAGAGGTCACGAATAAGCGTAAGAAGTTCGGCGGTTCTGCCTATCAGAGATTGGGCAGTGCGTGCTGACTCGTGACTTGGCCAACCATGTCTTCAGTCAGTATCACCGACGATTCATGTGGGGGAGCACGTCGGATTGTCAAACTGCTCCGACAGATGCCAATCGACTTTACGTCGTTCATGGAGGCATTCGGTATCGACTTCAAAGGTTGTCTTGCAGATATAGGTACACCATGTCAGATGCAATCATATCTGTCAGCGATCTACCTATACAAGATCTTAGTCCAGGGCATTGGTGACCTGATATTGCTTCGACGACAGTGGAGCCGGAGCGGAGTCTGAATAGTGTGCTTACATTGGCATACTGAGCAATACCAAGGTCATGGCGAGGATATGCAGGAGAGGAAGGGCTGCGACTATGGTATGGCGTTCTAAGCGTGGCAAACGTGGAAAATGGCTGCCCCTTCAAGAAGTCCATGGCAGTCACGAACAATCATTCGTGGTTAGTCGTGGTCGCGGCTGTGTCGACAATATATCATGCATTGCAGTCAATTACGGTCACACAAGCATCGAAGATAGAGTTGACTGCTCACGTGCTTGAAACCATGTCGCAAGAAGTCGACAGGGACGCGTGAAGTCAATCAGCTTGAACAGGGTCATTGTCGTGAACGTGTTCTGTTCGGACGAGACGGGCCGCCGATGTGGGGGTCATTGATCCGCGTGAGTCCCAATTTTTTGACAGGTGAAGGATGCCGAGGATTAAGCAGGGTGCTGACCACCTTTCCGGTCCTGGTTGGCCTAATTGGATGTAGGTAGGAAAGAATGTCTTGACGTCAGTTACGCGTAACGAGATTGAGAAGAAGGTGAAATCGCACGAGGACATGTTTGACAGAAACTTCAAGAAATGCATCCCTGTGGATCCTCGATGCTTGTTTGAATTGATGGAAATGAGCAATCTGGACCCAACGGAGCGCTCGACCACTGACGGGGGATGATTTAGTCCTCAGAAAAAAAAAAGCAGTCGGGGCCCGGAGCTTGGTCGGGACCCAATTGCCCCGGCCGTTGGCTGGTTGACCCGTCGACAGCGGCTTGTGCTCTGACAAGCGAGAAGAAACGAGTGACTGAATCACTCTGCATCTCGATCGCTGCAGGCTTGATTGATTCATCGACATCACAGCACATGAAAAGACGGTGCACCTGTCATTCACTAATTTGGTCATAAGAAAAGAGCACTGCACTCTTTGTCAGGCATCCGTTCGCCTACCATTGACCAAGAACAAGTCAAGACAATCACTGTGGATCACATTCCTCACGACTAGGACACAAGCAGTCCTCAAGCATTGATCAGGCGAACTCAAACATCAATCCGCTTGGCGCCAACTTAATATACTCGCTGGACCCCGTCCTTCGGTATGGATCCAACCTCCGAACAATCAACTCTTGCTCCTAGTCAGAACAACAGTCAGACCCCCTCCATGGCCGAAAAGCGAAATGGTTCAACTTCAGATGTCAATTCGACTGTCGAAGAAAAGCAAAGGCCCGAGGTAGCGGCTGATCCAACAGCCACTGCCAAGATCGATGCAGAAGACGAAGAGGACGACTCCAATGTGCAGTACCCGAAAGCTTTTAAGAAACTTTTGATCACGCTGTCATTATGTTTCTCCATCTTCTGCCTTGCTATCGACAGTAAGTTTATAAAACAGAAAAAAATGCGGACTACTGCTAACCACTCCTTCAGACACAATCCTCGCCACAGCCATCCCGAAAATCACTGACCAGTTCAAGTCTATCAACGACATCGGTTGGTATGGATCATCATATCTCCTGTAAGACTCGTCCATAGTTGGCCGGGGACGATCGCTGACTTGTTCTCAAAGAACCACTTGCGCTTTCCAGCTTGGCTTTGGAAAACTCTACACATTTCTCAACCTCAAATGGGTTTACCTTGTGGCTCTCGGCCTCTTCGAACTCGGATCCCTAGTCTGTGCAGCGGCTCCAAATTCTGAGGCCCTGATCATTGGTCGTGCCATCGCTGGTGTCGGTTCAGCCGGCTTGTTCTCTGGAGCCATCTTGATTATAGCCGCGACCGTGCCCTTGGCCCAGAGACCTTTGTACACCGGTATCATTGGAGGAATGTACGGTATTGCGTCAGTCGCTGGGCCTCTCTTAGGTGGAGTGTTCACTGACAAGGTTACTTGGCGGTTGTGCTTCGTGAGTGCCAATTTTTCTTGATCGACAAGACTACCAGCTGACTTTTGCAGTACATCAACCTACCGCTTGGACTGCTTACCGCAATCTTCATTTTCTTCTTCTTCCACCCTAGCTCGACCGCTGGTGGCAAGCGCCCGACCGTCAACTCGTGGAAGGAATACTTTATCATTTTCGATATTCCAGGTCTACTTGTCCTTCTGCCAACGATCATTTGCCTTCTCCTGGCTCTGCAGTGGGGCGGCAGCAAGTACCCTTGGAATGACGGCCGTATCATCGCTCTTCTCGTCCTTTTTGGCATTCTGGCGTTGTGCTTTGCTGCGGTTCAGTGGCGCATGGGAGACAACGCAACAGTCCCAGCCCGTGTTCTTCGCCAGCGAACTGTCGGAGCTTCTGCCTGGTTTGCTACTATGCTCGGCGGTAGCTTCTTCGCTCTTCTTTACTACATCCCCGTGTGGTTCCAGGCCATCCAGGGCGTCTCCGCCACCCAATCCGGTATTCGCAACCTTCCCCTGGTTCTAGGAGTTACAGTCTTCTCTATTATGTCCGGCGCAGGCACCCAGATCTTTGGCTACTACACTCCGTGGCTTATAGCCAGTAGTTTCTGTACTGCCATCGCCGCAGGCCTCATGTCGACCTGGACAGTCAACACACCCGTTGGGCATTGGATTGGGTATCAATTGCTCTATGGAGCAGGTGTGGGCTTTGGTTTGCAGCTAACTTTGATCGCCATACAGACTGTGCTACCCAAAAAGGACATTCCTACCGGTACCGCGGTCATCGCCTTCTCTCAAACTCTTGGAGGCGCAATCTTCATTTCTGTGGCCCAGAACATCAACACCAACAAGCTCCTAGCGAATCTCCAGCAGACTGTGCCTATGTTGGAGCCACAGGTCATCCTCCGCACCGGCGCCACCGAACTCAGGAATATTGTGCCGCCAGACATGCTCCAAGGTGTTTTGCTAGCATACAACTCCGCACTTACGCAGACCTTCTACGTGGGAGTGGCGACTGCAGCCCTGAGCATATTCGGCTCAGTCTTCATTGAGTGGAAGAGTGTCAAAGGGCCCAAGAAGGTCGATACTCCTGCTGCTTGAGCTGGTATGGGCTGTACGGTTTAGACTTTGCATGTTTATAGCATTGCGTGGTAGGGACAGCACTCCTCTCCCTCTTTCTCAGTATAGAGGATAATGCATAGATTTGAGCGTCAGAATATTTTATCCACTGTCAAAGCATCCAATCTCGAGTGATATCAGCATGCTTTGTAGGAAGTGTCTTCCGAAAAATTGTGCAGTAGCGAGAGAACCCACACATTTCTGTGCACGGCAACTTATTTGCCAGTCTGACCTCGACCACAGCAAGACAAATATGTAAACATTCGACAGAACTATACTAGATCCACTGGACCGACTTCGCCGTCAGCCAGAATCATCGTGTAGGTCTTGTGCATCTTCCCCCTGACCACGGAGCTGAACTACCATAACCGGCAGTTGAGAGTTCGCAAGGGTTAGAACAAAGCGCCAAGGGATAGGGGCGTGTTGGAGATGGACGGCCAAGTGGTTCGCAATTATACTGGACTATCTCCCATAAATTCTTCGAGCATCTTGTCCACAACCGTATCCTCGGACCCTGAATTCAAGCTGATCGCCAGCCGCCACGCATCCTCCATCAGTCCACCCCGATGCATCCTGTTCTCATACCATTCTCCAAGCCATCGTTCCTCGGCATCCAGACCTCAACACTGTCCCATAGATGACCCTCAATCTGTCAGACGTCAGCAACTTGTCCTCATCGCAAGACCTCGAGCATCGTACCAGAGCCCCGTCAGCATCCTGGACCCATGTCCCCAGCCTATTCCCATGATCATCCCTGGCCCTACATTCTCCGCCATCCATATCCTTCGGCCATCCACCTATCCTTCGCCTTTCATATCCTCTGCCCATCTCTATCCTCAACCATTCATGCTCTGTATGCATCGGTATCCCATTCTTCTCGCCGCCCTTCTGCTCCAATCACACCCCAAAACCACGTACTTGATCCTCCACCTCGACCTGATTGCCCTATCCAGCTCTCAAGCAGATCTAAGAACCTGTCAGCAAGATCCTGATTTGCGACGATCATTCTGACTCACCTCGGCCCGATCCTCCTGCGTGCCCATCGTCCACCCCATTTTCATTCGTGCCACCACTTTGGATTATGTATGACTACCACGTCGTGCGCCATCCATAAGCTATATGAAGATCAGTAGTAGATAAGAGCCGAGCGTGCCAGTCCAGAAGAGAGCCGAGACCAGCACCCAGCGACCAGCGACCAGACCAGGACCAGCATCAGGACGAGCCACCCACACGACGAGCGCGCAGGCGACGCCGAAGACGTGTGTCTCCGGCAAATTCAGCGCCAAGGACAGAAGTCCTGGCGATCCTATCCCGACCGACGGTCAAGACCGAGGCGGGTAGGGCGCGATCATAGGCGTAAACCGTATGAGCGCTGCCGTGAGGGAACGAGTCCCTGACGGGGCAGTCATGTCTCTAGCCATGAAGCTAGAGATCTTGCCAGAGATCGAAGGCGGAGTGGTAGTACCAAGGACGTGGATCGGCTTGGAGGGGCGTGAAGCGTGAGTCTAAAGTGGGTGGGTATGAGCCTTAAACGTGAGTCTAAGGTGGGTATGAGCCTTAAACGTGAGTCTAAGGTAGGTAGGGGCCTCAAACGTGAGTCTAAGGTGGGTATGAGCCTTAAACGTGAGTCTAAGGTAGGTAGGGGCCTCAAACGTGAGTCTAAGGTGGGTAGGGGCCTCAAACGTGAGTCTAAGTTGGGTAAGGGTGGGCCTTAAACGTGAGTCTAAGGTAGGCAGGGGCCTCAAGCGTGAGCCTGAGGAAACTGTATATCGAGGACGTGGATCTGCTCCATCTGCTCCAAAAAGAGCCTAAGGTGAGGACGTAACAAGAATCAGAGTCGCTGTTACTGATGGACTAAGGATGCGAGTCGGTGGAGGTGGCGAAAGATGTCCAGAAACGAGAGCCAGTGGAGGTGTTCGTGAAGCTATCGATTGACTGCCAGCGGAGTCCGTAATACTTGCGTGATCACCAGCTGTGTAGGCGACAGTCCATGTATGTGGTAGTATGGTGGATAATGGTTTTGTCTCCAATCTGGTGTGATGATGTGTTTCAGATGATATGTGAAGTTTTGTATGATTGTAGTGGGAGATTTGGCCGCCAAAATGCTGTGCTACTTAGTCATCACAACGTCACATGTCACGATTAGCGCGACACCGGACCAATGAGGCCGGCACCCGTGCAGTCGGACAGGATGCATGTGAGATGTCGCCGGATTGTACGTGATTGAAAGTCAAGACATATGCGTTATGAGGGTATCTACTTATCGTATGTCTTCCTTTGCCCAGGGGTCCATCTATGTTACGTAGGTCACTGCGACATTATGTGTATTCGCAGGAAATCGTCTATGTAGTGGAAGTACGCCGATTCGGCAACGGTGTTGTTGTGGTCGCCGTGAGGCAATTCGCGCCAGACCTTTGTCTTTGCCCGGCATAAGTTGTACAGTTCTTTCATGTGCCACGGTCTGTCACAATTATTAGCAACGATCTGCATGATATACGTCCCTAAACACTCACGGTACAATCTCATCCCTCAGTCCGCTCAGGAACAGAATGGGCGTGTTTGTGATTTTTGGCAAGTAGTCCTCGCTGGGCCATTTCTCGTGACATAGGGGAACAAGCCACTTTGCCACAGGCATTACACTGGCTCCTGTCAGCCCAGAAGTGACAAAAAAAAGCAAGGGATTATTACCTGGGTATCATCTTGGCGATGGAAAGGAACGTATTCTCAAGGATTAGCCCCGCGACTCCCTTCTCTACATTTGCGGCCGCTAGACCAATGGCGACAGCGCCACCAATACTCTGACCATAGATGACCAGCTTAGTATGTTTTAGATCGTCTCGCTGCTTAATGTAATCGAAGCCAGTTTGAGCATCTATGGTCATACCTTTCTCTCCTGGATCACCTGTCGAGAGACCGTATCCTCGATACTGTAGCATGAGAACATTACAGGCCAAGTCGTTCGATAGCACACGCGCAATCGGAAGTCTGTGTCCGATGTTCCCGGCGTTACCATGCATTAACAGAAGTGTAATGTTCTTGGAGTGTTGGGGATTCGGTGGTTTTACAAGATATGCATGCAGAGTTTCTTGATCCGGAGTATTTATACGCAGATCTTCGTATTCAGATATGCCAAATTGCTCTGGCTTGGGTACGTCTGTCCTTGCTCCTGGTGGCAAGTTTCTCGGATAGATGAGTTCACTGCAGAGTTCAGTATGAGCAAAGGACTCTTTGACCGACTCGATACTTCTGGTAGTAGTATAACGCTGAGCTCAGGACTCCCACGAGCCCCCCGGTAGCGAAGAAGGGGATTCGTGCGTACGACCACAACAGGCTCGCCATCGTGGCTCGGTAATCGTTGTCCGAGCTCGGTCGTAGATGATCAAGTACAGCTTGCCTCTCCGTACTATCGCAGTACCGTAGTCCGCTGTTTCAAAGACCACATGTCACGAATTCCTATCGACATTAAAGACGATAAGTGGGTAAAGGATGGATCGGCGTCGTACTGTCTGAAGTCTTATCTAATCACATCTGATCTCTGAGGAAGCTCGGGCCGGGAAGCTTGAAGCTGTTGGAAACGCGACAGCACCGGATGCCTGGAACTTCATCTTCACCACTCCATCATCTCTACACTTCAGCTCATTCGACTTAGCCCAAAGTTCACCTCTTGGCACTTTCTCAGACCTCGACTGCTGGACATTAGAGAAATCTGCATACCTCATCAACCATGATTCAAGGACATGCGACAGGCATGCTTGGGGAGGGTGAGAGCTGCTGATACTGTCAAAGGCGCTCCCGTACTGATTATCATTCCAGATGGCATACACCTTGACATGAATCACCTCAAGAGTGGAGAAGTAAAGTACGAATATTATTCTATACAAATTTGGACAAGAGCTAATGTGGAGACAGCCTGGGAACTTCGATGTTAGTAGAGACGGTAGCACACTTGCTGGAGGCGTATCATTAACATTCGGTAGCATGGCGATCAACTTCAAGGACGGTGTGATTCTCGGTGCAGACAGTCGAACGACAACCGGAGCCTACATTGCCAATCGGGTTACCGACAAATTGACACAAGTTCACGATACTATCTGGTGCTGTAGGTCCGGGTCCGCAGCAGACACACAAGCAGTCGCGGACATGGTAAAATACTATCTGGAGCAGTATGGAGTGGCGGAAGATGAAGCCCCGACAACACAGACTGCTGCTGCGTTATTTCAAGAGATCTGTTATGGAAACAAGGACATGCTGAGTGCTGGCATCATCATTGCTGGCTGGGATCACAGACACGGTGGACAAGTCTACAGCATTCCTCTTGGTGGTTCGCTTCACAAGTCGCCCTACTCGATCGCAGGGTCTGGTTCCACATACATCTACGGTTATTGCGATGCGAATTGGCGGGAGAGCATGACAGAGCAAGAGGGGATTGATTTTGTGAAAGGGGCACTGCGAGAGGCGATCAAATGGGACGGATCATCAGGTGGTGTGATCCGTCTCGTCGTTCTGACGGCGAGAGGAGCACAGCGACACTTGTACTTGCCCGATAATGGTTACACGGGTCCGGGGCCGAAGGAGCCATGAGGGAGGGCAGGGGTCTAGGGAGCGATATAGTGGTACGAACCCTGAGGCGGACCAGAGCGTTGCCCGCCTCCGAAGCATAACAATCGGACCTGCGGCATGATGTACTCAAAGTATGGATGGAAATGGCACTTGCTATGCACTGATAAGTAGACAATGCCTGATATGCTATGCACAAAAATTCTATGGACGCTTGACGTACTACTTACGCCCTGCCTTTGCTCTCCGCTTGCGTGCCTCTCCATTCGCGTTGATGCTGGTGGCTGCTTCTACAGCGTTCTCCTCCGACGGCGTGTCGACAACATCGAGAAGATTCTCGCCCTCCCCATCGACCAGATCCTTGTTGATGAACCTGCCGACAGCTTTGTTGTATGCCCACTTTGGCAGCTTAAAGAGAACAGTGTCATAGACAGTCGGCGGAGCGATCTCGTTGGGCTGATCATGTTAGCCTGCTGTCAAATCAAGAAACAAGTCTGATACTCACGTCAAGCAAGAACTCCTGCACATCACCCTCCTCGGTCTCCTCTTCTAGCCAGACGTTCCCGACACTATCCACAATGAGGACCTTGCCGTTCTCTGCCACAGTCCTCCTCTTCGCTCCGACTGGTCCGTCCATCCTCGCATCCTGGGGCTCGCTGACACCCTGCTCCTTTGCCTTCTGCGCCACCTCCTTGCTCTTCTTGGGGCGCTTGTCATCCCTCTTCTTCTCCTTCATGGCCGCTCTCTTCTCCCTTCTGTTCCAGTTCTGGACCTGGGGCTCATCCTCGCTGTCTTGCGGCGTAGGCAGCCCCTGAGATCCACTTCCATTCAGGCCCGGGATGCCAGCAACAGCACTATCGTTACCCCAAGCCATCCTCCTGGCATGCTTGATATACCTCTCGACGAACTCTCTCTGCTTCTTCCAGCCGATGTACAGTGCCAGGTAGTGGAATCCCCCGCCAACGAAGACGAAGAGCCCGAACAGCACTGAACCCAGACCAGGTCTGAAGCGAGCATAGTAGTATCCAGTTCCTCGCCACTTTGGGAAGCCATTATTCATGAAGTGGTCATATCTCTCCCTCTCCGGCCCACGCAGAATATTTGTGACGACACCCAATCTGGCAAAGCGAGCTGAAGCCTCCTTGTTGAAAGCCTTGATCTCTCTCTGCGTAGGCTTCTTGTGCACAGTCGAACCGGGCTTCTTCTTCTCGCCTGCCTTGGCCTTCTCTGGCTTGCCAAAGTTCGCGACCCAGTTTGCCCTGGCTTTGTCAGGGTGCATCAGACGGGACTGCTTGCGGTACGCGCGATTGATGTCGTCCTGGGAAGCAGAAGGCTTGACGCCGAGGAAGTTGTAGAAAGTGGCATTGGCGCCCTCATGCTGGATCAGCTCGTCGCGGAGGCGGAAGATTTCGTGGTCCTCTGCTGACCATGCTGCCACCAGGGCAAAGAAGGAAAGAAGAGAAAGGATGAGCTTCATGGTATCGGTGGCCTGTAATCACAGGTCGACTGAGGTGCTCGTTGTGATGTTCAGTCAATTGGCTCTTTGAATGCCATGAATGACATTCAAGTGGGCGCTGGGCTGGAAAGAAAAAAGTGGTAATTGTTGACAGCTAGCAGCCTCTCTCCTGCTCCCTTTTCGTGCGTTCGTCTCGGCTCTGGCCTTGTCCCCACTGAAATTTTAGAGTTGAGCCTAGCGGGGAGATCTCCTGCAGGGCGAAATGGTTTTCGAGCAGGAGTACAACTACAGAGTATCTTTACCACACTCACAGTGCGCCTTGGAACATGAGAGGTACGACAGAGAAGGCAGTTCACGGCTCTTTCAAGAATCGACCTTCTTCGGTCACATTTGAAGACCTGGTAGTATAATCATGGCATGGGATGACCAGCCAGTCCAATGATTGAACAAGAATTGCAGTACAACTCTTCACCATTAGTCTTGTATGCTAGAAGCAGAGCACTCCAGCAGGCTCTGTGATGTACCTCGCAGGTAATGGAATTCTCTTTCAATATAGTACCAGACTGCTCTGCATGCCACGCCCTGGCTTTCGTGCTGGGTGCTTGATATGCATGAGCTTAAATTTAGGCACATGCCACTAGGCCAAATTTAGCTTGATTGGGTCTTTTGGATCAAACACGCGGCAGCCAGAAATGTTGACCTGACCGCAAGGAGTTCTTGACCGTAACCTCGATCTTTTCTGTGCCCTTGTTCATCTGTCACCTTTTTGCTTCTCTGTCATCATAACGCGGTCGCTCTTTGTACGACGTAATACACAGCCGTCAACACGCTCTCTTCCGCCTCACGTTACGCCGTTCAGCCGTCGCTGCAGCCACCAGATAACTGTAAGATCTCCTTAATTTATTTCAGCACACAAGCCGCATCCTTCTTTTTGTAGCCTGCGCATGCCCTCTACAATCTCACCATGCCAAAGACTCGACACTGATATCATTCTTCAGCCCAGCGCATTGCTTCGTCGATTTAATACGGAATTATAAAACCAAGCATCCAGAAAAGATGGCCGCAAGACTCAATTTCCCGATGGAGGCCTTGACCTCGCGAATCAACTTCTCCCGCTTCGAGGGTATGCGAAACCAGAGCCTGTCAAACCGCTTCTCCAACCTCAAGCCTATTGGCGAGTTTCTCGATTTCAAGCGTGTGTCGAAGCCAGCAAACTTCTCTGAAGCCCAAGCCCGGGTCAACTACAACCTCAGCTACTTCTCCAGCAACTACATGGTTGTCTTTGCTATGTTGACCATCTACACCCTCTTCACCAACTGGCTGCTCTTCTTCGTCATCCTTTTGGTTCTTGGTGGAATGTGGGGAATCGGTAAATTGGAAGGACGCGATCTGGACGTTGGCTTCTTCCGAGCGTCCGTCTCGCAGCTCTACACTGCCCTCATCTGCGTTGCGGTCCCGCTCGGATTCATCGCCAACCCTTTGGGAGCAGCTCTCTGGCTTATAGGAGCCTCAGGCGTTTCGATCCTCGGCCACGCTGCTTTCATGGACAAGCCGATCGAGTCGGCTTTTTCCGAGGAGGCGGTCTAAGTGGTCGTCCGCGAGCTCCACAACCCTTGCCCTATGGGGGAAGACCACATGAGAGACTGTCCGATTTTGACGGTCCTCAACTTCGAAGGCGGCGCAAATTTTGGGAGAACGGAAAAGGTGGCTTACAAATGGTTGATGATGATGATACTGTTCACTTGGATCCGGCGTACCTCCTGCAGACAGCGGGCGAGTATGCTGGCTTTGTTGGGGATCAACTGAATTTTACTGGTTACGATTTGGGCAGCGCAAGGCGTTCAGGAGGGCAGGATACATTCGATGACGGTGCTTCAATTGCGGAGTATGAGGATCAGTGGGAGATCGAGCGTCAGCGGTACGCCTCACATCTCCGAGCCATGAAAGAGCGGGACAAGGCACTTGTCAAGTCTGCCAATGACAAGATGAGACGGGCTAGGGAGAAAGGCAAGTCTAACGCTTCTCTCAGCCCAGATGAGATTGAGGCGTTGGAGCGACGACGACTTCAAGAGAAGCAGGAGTCGCCACGATCCTCAGGGACCAAGGACAGACGCTCCTCCTCTGGCAAGAACTCTCGGTCTACTTCTGCCACCAATCTCGCTGTCGACAAGACCAGGCGCAAATCGGGCTCTCGTTTCTTCTCTTCCCCTGCGGCAAATTCGTCCCGCACTCGCATTCCAAAAACTTCTCCCAAGCAATCACGGCACGCGTCGCTAGATGGCTCTCACGATCCCCGCGGTGCACCTGGCTTTGTCGTTCCCGGACCTGATGGTCAACCCGTATACTCACCTCTTCCTTATTATCCTCCATCGTCATACTCCCGCTCCGACGCCCGATCGACCTCGACCAGCTCTGTGCACCATCACCCGCAGAACTTCGAAAACGGCTATGTACCATACTCGCCTCGCTACGCATCGCAGGACTACCGACCCACGTCCTCTACGACCTCACGCAGAAGTCCGACAGATGAGCTCCATCTGCCCCGCGCTAGAGAACGTGCCAGCAGCTCCTTGCCGTATCCCTCTGAGCATCTCCGAGCCAGTTCAAGCAGTCATGCCCGACGCAACGTCAGTGGTCCTGCAGGCATGAGCCACGATCGACAACGCCGCACACCCACCAGTCCGCTTGCTGAATATCCTGCCCGCGGTGACAGCTTGGGCTCCCGGGCAGAAGACTTCGAAGTGCATGACGACGAGGATAGTGAGGGTGTCGTGGTAGTCAACGATGGGCCCGAGAGCGAAGAGAGCAGCAGTGACGGCGAGGGAGTCAAGGTCGAGGTCAGTCTGGAGGGGCAGGATGGTTACCGGATTCAGCGCGTCCCAGTGGGTGGTAGGAAGGACAGGGAGAGGGAGAAGGAAAAGGATAGACGGCGGAAGAGGAGGTAATGAAGTACTGTACTCGTAGCAAAGCACTTGCATCATTGGCGTCGGGATAGACTATAAATGAAGCTTTTGTATTCGTACATTGCTTACTCCTGAAATGCCTGGTAGTCATCGCTGTCGCGTGATCGTATGGCGCCCCTCAGCCCTCTGCTCTTTGCCCCTGGCTGATCGGCACACTGTCCATCCTGCTCTGCTCGATCTGGTAGTATCATGCTCGTTCCCTGACTGCCCAGCACGCTATTCGCTCGCATATCTTGCAACACCCCGCTCGGTACTACCACCTTTTTCACATTGCTCTTCGAGAGAAACATCTAGCTGAACCATCCCTGCGCCTGACCAAAGATGACCCGTAGTAGCTCAAACACCAGTCCACCGCAAACAACAAACAGCAACGCGATTACCCAGAACTGGCTGATAGGGCTCTTCTGCGGCGCCTGCTTCTTCTTCAATGTGCCCTCGGGCTTGCCTCGCTTGTTCGCCTCTGCTTTGGCAAAAGCCTCGTTGGCGCGGCGTTGTTGAGGAGTTTGGGCCTGGAGGTATCAGTGGGAGCCTGAGCGATGTCCGAGCATGGGGATCCTTACCATTGTGTGTGTTGTGAATGATATATGTGGTGCAGTAGGGGCAGAGTAACTCGGGAGAAGCGAATTATGCAAAGCCCTGATTCTTTTATCCGGAAGCTTATGAGTCAATTGCACAATGACTGTCCAGATCGAAGCCTCCAGAAGCAATTGGGCTGGTGGGTAAGGTTGTGGTAGGATTACCTGTTCATTACCATGCGCTACTTCCGCAGCACCCCCAGAAGTTTAGAGGACAGCTGGAGCTCGCCTCAGGGTCCGAACAGATTAGGCTCGTGCCGGGTAGGGTGGGCGAGATAAGGAACAGCGCAGGAAGACGGTGGGCGGAAAGCGGGGATGTGCGGGCATGTGAAGTTTTGAGGGTCATGGGGTTGAGGACAGCCGATCAACTCACCCGATATTGACGCAGACAAAAGAGAATTACATAGTGACAGCGTGCAAGCATTGTTGGCTCCGTACAGCGAGATAAAGTCATGGCGAACACCAAGGCAGTAGAAGCTCTACCGCGATTCCTGCTACCTCGCCTATCTTGGATCCCTCTCAGGACCTCAGAAGCAACCAGGAGAGAAATTCAGCGCTTTGCGATACAGCCATCACGAGCGCATGTCCAGTGCTTGTCGGCAGTAGCGGTTAATCGCACATCTGGCATCCGAGATAGCAGGCGCACAATAGACAAGACAGGCGCCCGACAAGATCGCAAAGCAGCATGGCAACAACGCTGGTTTTCCGCCTCTGCGCGTCGGACAAGGGACCACCACTTCGACACACTCAAGTTTGTGGAGCGCCTGCAGGAAGAAGGCTTCAGTGAGGAGCAATCAGTGGCCCTCATGAAGATCCTAGGCGAGGTAGTGGAAGAGTCCATCTCGAACCTGACTAGGACCATGGTTCCGCGCGAAGAGCAGGAGAAAGCGACGTACACTCAGAAGGTGGATTTTGCGAAACTGCGATCGGAACTGCTGTCTGCGGATAGCACCGAGTCGGGATTGACAAGGGCGAGTCACGAGAGATTGACGAATGATCTCACGAAGTTGAATAGTAGGTTAAGGGATGAGATCCAGAGGACACAGGCCAGTGTCCGACTGGACTTGAACTTGGAGAAGGGGAGGATAAGGGAGGAGGCGAACAGTCAGGATCTGAAGATCAAAGAGGTGGAGACGAGGATAGAACAGGAGACGGCGGCGTTGAGAGAGAGGTTGGAGCAGGTCAAATTCTCGACGTTGCAATGGTTGATGTGAGTATCTTGGAGTACATTGGTGGACGACAGCTAATGATGGACAGGGGCGTCTGTACTGGCACAGCAGCCATCATTCTCGGTGTCTGGAGATTGCTGATGTGATGGCGTCGTCGACGTGCAAGCTATGCGAGGTACCGGAAGATCGCATACCTTCAAAACATCACTATACGGCATGATGCTGCGGATGATCGGCCGACTTTCTGCCATGGCTTTTGGACAAAATGAGGCGGCACGTATGTCTCTCGCCACTCAGCTTCACCTCCTGAACACCGTCAGGGGAGAATGCGTCGATACGGTGGGAAGGCACAATCAGGGGTCTGCGCAGGAAGCAGACCTGTTCCTCTTGAAGCCCTTTGCGTGAGAACGCGTGAGTGGCGGTAGACTTCAGGGCTACTGATAGACCGCAGTATGAGATAGCAAGGAGATCCCTAACGAATTCTGCTAGCGAATCACGACCTTGTCACTATCTGTCGCCGTACTCAATACTGATGATTGCGACGAAAATGCTCGCTTGCTGTCATATCAGTTGGACCACGTCCAATAGTGGCATATGCTGTGTAACAATCCTACAAAATAATCCTGGTCTTTCTCCTACACGCGTGTCACATGTTGTCAAGACTCATGTCAACAAACAGTGGGTAACTATTCCCAGTTTTCTCCAAATTCACCCAATGAGGCGGAGTCGGCAGGCGGGACTCTTTCTTTCCCAGTGATTCGCGGGGGAGACGTGATTTCCTTGGCGCTGCTCTGGGAGCCCGTTGTCACTGCAATCTCCCACAACGAACATCACCTCTTCCAAAGCTCCCACTTACCTCACGACATATCACACGATCTTCCAATCCATTCTCACCTCTACTCCATTGCAATTCCCCTGATTCCCAGCGCTCATAACGATGGCATCCAACGATGTAAGTTTGTTGTTCTCCCCTTTGTCCGGTTCAGCTGGCTTCACCCACGTCAATCCTCAACAAAATCGCTCATATTACGCACAACTGCTATCGCAAATGCTGACATGTTCTTTCACAGAGAGAAAGGTATCGCCACCTCCAGCGACAGTTCGCAAGCTATCCGCATATTCTAACACCCCCACAGCAAGACTTTTCTCGCTCGCCTTTGCGAGCAGGCTGAGCGCTACGATGGTACGTCAATTGATACCCAAGCTTCAGGCAGAACCAAGCTAACGTCCGCAAAGAGATGGTCACGTACATGAAGGTCAGTCAATCGCACAACACGAGCTCGTGAATCATGGCTGACAATTTTATAGGAAGTCGCAAAGGTATCTCACACCGCAAACTGCGCCCCGCAGTCGGCATGACCCACATGGCAGCTACTGACATACGGATTCAGATCGCCGGCGAATTGACCGTCGACGAGCGCAACCTTCTTTCCGTCGCCTACAAGAACGTCGTCGGTACCCGCCGTGCCTCCTGGCGCATCATCTCCTCCATTGAGCAAAAGGAGGAGCAGAAGGGCACAGACAAGCATGTCGGCATCATCCGCGAGTACCGCCAGAAGATAGAACTCGAGCTGGAGAAGGTCTGCCAGGATGTGCTCGATGTCCTTGATGAGAGCCTCATCCCCAAGGCTGAATCCGGCGAGTCAAAGGTCTTCTACCACAAGATGTAAGGAGTTCGGAATTCTGGACAAAACACATTTCTGACGCTCCTCCAGGAAGGGCGACTACCACCGTTACCTTGCCGAGTTTGCCAGCGGCGACAAGCGCAAGAACGCTGCCACTGCAGCTCACGATGCGTACAAGGTACGTCTGATCAGCAAGAGTGGTGTCCGTTCAAAATTGACTGTGCCCAGAACGCTACCGACGTCGCTCAGACTGACCTGACCCCAACACACCCAATCCGTCTCGGACTCGCGCTCAACTTCTCTGTCTTCTACTACGAGATCCTCAACTCACCCGACCGCGCATGCCACTTGGCCAAGCAGGCTTTCGACGATGCCATCGCCGAGCTCGACTCGTTGTCTGAAGAGAGCTATAGGGACAGCACCCTCATCATGCAGCTGCTGCGCGACAACCTCACCCTCTGGACCTCCTCCGACGGTGCCGAGCCAGAGCCTTCTGGTGACGCTTCTGCTCCCAAGGAGGAGAAGACCGCCGAGGCGCCGGCTGAGGTTGAGACCACCAAGGAGGCCGCCCCTGCTTCCTAAGCATGATCCGACCACGATTTCTGTCCTAGACGTCCGCAGACTGGTGAGGAGGAGGCAACGGTCCGATTTCTCAACGTCATGGATAATTCGACAGGAGTGCATGATGCAGTAAAGTAGTCTGGGTGGGACCTAGCAAGAAGGATTGCTGCGGAGCGTTTCGGCGTGGAATATCAAGTCTTGATTCCCCAAATTTTCCCTCTCGATCACACACCTCATACACAAGTTGCCGGCCAGCGCGATTCTCTCAAATACCACAAACATCTTCTTCGACAGCCCTAATTCTCCCGTGCTGCCAAACTGGTCAATCGCCAGATCTGCTCACGGGCTTTCTGTGCTGGACTCTCGCCTGGTCGGATCTTGTCTCTCCCTGTTTCATTGTTTTCCATGCGGTTACAGATATCACCCAAGTCACTCTCTAAACAACAAAACAACGTCGGCGCTTTCGAGCGTGGGCATGAAATTAAAGAATTTTACAATTTATGCCTTGTCCTCGTCTGATCGATAATGTAGTCGTGCATCGATATGTGCCTTTTATCATCCAGGCTGTGCGCTTGAGGCTCTGGTATATGGCGTTATCGCCATTGGACGGATGCAAGCTGGTTGATACCTTAACATCAATATCCCCCATGCGTCGACACTTCCTCCAAGAACACTTACTTGTACATCTGCTTTGAACAACAAATTGTGGTGAAAAATTTGTACCAATTGCAGCTACAGTACGCACATGTGATGGCTATCTACACAGCATATAGTCGTCCCATGCTGCCTTTCGATCTGGCTGTACAGTCGGAAGTGGTGGCCAAAAAGTGGCACGATATAATTTCGGTCAGCAAGCACCAACCAGACCTTTCTGATTAGCACATAATAAGTATACCAACACTTCATACGACCTTTTCTTCACATGTGCGCATACAAGAGTCTATTTCCCAAGAAAGACTACGTAATTTTGCTCTCGGGTCAATTGATGCTCAAGGAGACGCTCTCAAGCTCCGTCTTGCTCGCGGCTTTTTCTGACCACCAAGACTACCAATGACACGTACAGTCACAATCAGCAATGGCGACAGGTCATCTGCGAGCGCGAAATCTTTCATGGTGTCTGCGCCTGGAAAGGTGATCGTTTTCGGTGAGCATGCGGTCGTCCATGGCAAAGTAGCATTATCCTCAATCCATTATGCCATTCAGCTAACATTGCATTAGGCAGCGATGGCAGCTTCAATCTCATTACGCTCATACCTCCATGTCGAGCCAGGACAAGCATCACCTGAGCCGTCCGTGACACTCAACTTCACAGACATTGCTTTGTCGCACACCTGGCCCATCTCCTCACTTCCTTGGGAGATCTTTGCTTCGGCTTCAAGCAACCTTCTCAACTCTCCACTTCCACGGACTTTAGACCAATCCCTCGTCTCCTCCCTACAACCTTGCCTATCTCCCATCTCTCCAGATGCCGACCCCAAAACACGGAAGATCCACGCCGCTGCCGCGTCCACCTTCCTCTACCTCTTCCTCCTCCTCTCCACCCCCACCAGCCCAAGCACAACCTTCACCCTCCGCTCCACCATCCCCATCGGCGCCGGCCTCGGCTCCTCAGCTAGTATCTCCGTCTGCCTCTCTACTGCGCTCCTGCACCTCTCCTCCTCCCTCGACCTCCCCGCCTCGGCCGTCAGCCCAGCCACCACCCTCGATCTCATCAACGCCCTCGCCTTCCTGGGCGAGAGTCTCATCCACGGCACCCCCAGCGGCGTAGATAACACCGTCTCCACCCTCGGCAAAGCGGTCGTCTTCCGCCGCCCCACCCCCGGCTCCGCCCCCGTCATCGAATCTCTGCGCAAATTCCCAGAACTCCCCCTCCTAGTCGTCGACACGAAACAAGCCAAGTCTACGGCCGTGGAAGTGGCCAAGGTCCGCACTATCCGCGAACGCCACCCTTCCGTCGTGGAACCCCTGCTCGATTCAGTGGACCGCATCACGGGTGAAGCGAGACGCTTGATCGCCGAAGCGGAAGGGGGTTTCGACGAGACTGGTGCTGCGGGGACCGAGGGGGGAATGGGCGTCGGGCCGGAGACGGTGGAGAGGTTGGGGGAGTTGATCAGGTTGAATCATGGCGTGTTGATCGCGTTGGGCGTGAGTCATCCGAGATTAGAGGAGTTGCGGGAGGTGGTGGATGCGAGTGGGGCGGGGTGGTTCAAGTTGACGGGCGCGGGTGGGGGTGGGTGCGGGTTTGTGTTGTTGAGGGGTGATGTGGAGGAGGTGAAGCACCATGGTGCGGAGGGAGGGGAGGATCTGAAGCGCTTGAGGGCGTTGGAGAAGGAGTTGGATGGGAGGGGGTTTGAGAGGTATGAGACAATTCTCGGGGGTGATGGAGTGGGGATACGCTTCTTTGAGCAGGGGCAGGAGATAAGCCTGGAGACGTTCCTGGCTGCGAAAGGGACGGAGGGCGTGGAGTCATTGTGTGGTGGGGATTCAGCTGGGTGGCAATATTGGAGACACACTTAAAGAATCAGGTCAGCGCGGATAGGCACGAAATCAGCGATGTCAGGTAGCATAGAGATTGAGACATAATGTCCGAGTGCGATCTCGAAGATGCTACACTAGTTGCGAAAGACAAGTTTTCGCCTTTTCCCGTTTCCTTGTTTACGCCTGACGCCAAACATGTTGTGGCAAGGCGACTTGATGCACGTTTCGGTCCTCGGTCGACCATTTCGCAGAATATTTGCGGAGATCTGCAGCTGCAGCTGCGGTCCTTCTCCACCTTACGAGCATCCTTCCAGCTTGATCGTGGGTATTGTGCTGGTGGATGAGCCGTATGACCGTATACCGTCGTTGTATTCCTACTATCCTGTCCTTGTCGTTCGTTGACTCAATGCTGGGATTCAGTCCTTGTTTCAGCGACCGAAGCCTGGTGGCGGGAAGCCACGTCCACCACCGGGAGGACCTTGGAATCCCTGTGGAGCGAATCCGGCTGTACTAATTAGCATTGTTAAGGGAGGAGATGGGGAAGGTATGCTTACGAGGAGCACCACCTGGTGGAGCACCAAACCCTGGAGGACCACCGAAACCACCTGGAGGGCCCGGCGGGCCACCACGACCCATGAACCCAGGTCCTGGAAAGCCTCCTGGAAAGCCGCCTGGTCCAAATCCAGGTCCACCCACACCAACCGCCGGACCTTGGAGTCCTGGCCCTGCTCCTCTCCCTGCTGGCTTGCTGATACCTGGTCCCGCTGACATTGCCGCTGGTACTCCAGTCGCACCTCCTGGTTGAGGCAGTCTCGATGCTGGGTCTGCAGGTGGTGGACCTTCTACCGTTGTCGCGACGATGTGTGCCCCACGAACAATCGCCAGACCCAATGTTCGCTTCTCCTCAGTCTCAATGAAAGATGGCTGATCCTCTCCTGGTGCTGCTTTCGCTGGCCGCCTCTTCACTCTGCGGAACTCTTCACAATCTGCGAGAACCATGTTCATGTGCTTGTCGAATGCCAACATCTGCCCAGCCATTTGACGACCGTCTACCATGGTGATCCTGAGTCTGTAGTTGATCTGTTACATGTCAGAGCTGTTTTCGCAAACTCCGACTTTGTTGACTACGCACCAGACCTTGCTATAGGAAGTTAGCGATTGATGTATAAGCCTTTGCGCAAAGTACATACCATCTTCCCCTGCTTGTTCATTGAGGACGCCATGATGAGTGAAATTGCGCGCTGACGCAACTTGGGACACCTCTGTGTCTCCCTTTATCTTTTGTTGAAGAACGACCGCTTACGTCTTGTCGCGATCTAGGCTCGAATGGTAGTCGCGCAGTAGAAAAGTTCACCTGAAGCTCGAAGATGTTCAGCCGGACTTTTCCCGGGCATGCCAAGCCGCACACACTCTAACCTCAAATCCAAACTTCGACAAATCTTTGGAGAAGATCACGCCCAGCCAATTCTTCCACGACACACCCATTTCTGCCATAACAATCGACAAAATGGTAAGAGAGACACAAAATGATATGCAGGCACATGAATGGCTGACAGTACACTTCTCAGGCCGAGTCAAAGGACAAGTCCAGCAACCCCATGCGCGAGCTGCGCATCCAGAAGCTCGTGCTCAACATCTCCGTCGGTGAATCTGGTGACAGGCTCACTCGTGCTGCAAAGGTGCTCGAGCAGCTGTCTGGTCAGACTCCAGTCTACAGTACGGACCATCGCCAGCGATATCCCCTTCGATATAGCTAACTTATAATTCAGGCAAGGCCCGCTACACCGTCCGTACTTTCGGTATCAGGAGGAACGAAAAGATCGCTGTTCACGTCACTGTCCGAGGCCCCAAGGCCGAGGAAATCTTGGAGCGTGGCCTCAAGGTCAAGGAATACGAGCTCAGGAAGCGCAACTTCTCCGAGACTGGCAACTTCGGCTTCGGTATCAGCGAACACATCGATTTGGGAATCAAGTACGACCCTGGTATCGGTATCTACGGTATGGACTTCTACTGCTGCATGACCCGTCCCGGCGAGAGGGTTGCCAAGCGCAGAAGGGCACAGAGCAAGATTGGCGCGTCGCACAAGATCAACCAGCAGGAGACCGTCAAGTGGTGAGTGGACATCCGCTGTCCTGTGTCAACGGTATGCTGACAACTTATCAGGTTCAAGAACAGGTTCGAGGGTATCGTCAGGTAGATTCTGCTCACCAGAGTCTGCATGTCCGTTTTCCTTCCTCTAGCATTTTCATCAGTCCCATGGCGGCTAGGCGCACGGGGAACCAGCTCGAATACCGTAGCTCGATAAGCAGAATGCTACATACACGTTTCATGGCCTATCAGAGAGTACGCAAGATCTCATAATGGAGGCGTCACAAGATGACCGCCGTGCAACCATTGATCGGTGCCGTGTCTCTTCTTTTGGTGTCCTTGCACGTCATGTCAATACCACGACTACGAAGAGTCTCCTTCTACGACCCTTGCACTTTCGCCCGACGCTCTCGAGACCTATACTCGATCCCGGATGATCGTCTTCATAATTTCACGCCCTTGCCTGCCTCGATCATGCACGCCTCGCCCAATGCACGCACCCAACATTTTGATGTGAAGACGTGCGCCTCCCAGCATACCTGGACACTCGTTAACGTGAACGTGAACGTAAGATAGTTTCTGCATTTTGACTCTACTTGTCTTTGAATAGCGGCAATTATCGTTCGCCACAAGAAATATGTTATCCTCAAACTCCAATGCTGCATGATCTGCTTCCCTTCAACACATAGCTGGTTTCGCCACTGGTTCGATAGCAACATCAATCTAAAATTCTCCATCCATATCATCATCCTCTCCAGTCTCAATGAACACCAATCTCGTTCCCTCAGCCGCAGTCTGCCAAATCTGTACACCATCAGCACCATTCCCTCGTACATGTTTCCTAGAAGACTTACGTCAAGATCAGCATACTCATCCAAACAGCCCTCCAATTGCTGCAACGTGAAGCCCTTGGCCAACACCCTCTCCCTAACCCTCCTGAGATCCAACTCACCACTCCCTCCACCCTCCGTAGCAGCCGCCCCACTCTCCTTCATGCCCCTGATCAAATTGAAGATCCGTGACGAGACACTTACATCCCCTCTGCGTCCCTTGTCATCATCGTACAAACTAGCCCTGCTCACCTCAATCAGCCGCAACGCCTCATCCACGTCCTCCGTGATGACCTCGTTCGCGAACCGCAGCCGCGCGAGAGCCTGGGAGAGACGCAGCACGCCGAGGAGTGTACGCGGCGACGTGTGCGTGAAGACACGCTTCGTGCCTTCGTCGCGCTTGGCCTGTTGGCGCATGCGGACGTACGCGCCTACGAGGTAGTCCGTGACGCTCTTGGGGACGACGGGGCGGTAGGAGCGGGCGCGGGCGACCCATTGCCGGACTTCGGCCGGGGAGAAGAGGTAGGCGCCGCCGGCAGGCTCCGGGTGGGCGTTGTGCATGTGCACGTGGGTCACGTGGCGAGCGAGTTCTTCGTCTGTGTCCCTGGTGGGTGTGTCGAGCATTAGGAAGAGGATGTCAAAGCGGGAGAGCAGGGCGGCGGGGAGGTTGATGTTTTCGACCGGTGAGATGCGTGGGTTGTACCTCCCGTACAAAGGATTGGCCGCTGCGAGTATAGAGGTGCGCGCATTGAGTGTGGTACTTATTCCAGCTTTGGAGATTGAAATTGTCTGCTGCTCCATGACTTCGTGTATCGCAGTGCGGTCCTGATCGTCCATTTTGTCAAATTCATCAATACAACATAGCCCGTTGTCTGCTAGGACCAGCGCCCCGCCTTCGAGTACCATCTCATCAGTTACGGGGTCCCTCATGACTGCAGCTGTTAATCCTACGCCTGAGGATCCTCGGCCGGTCGTGTAGACCCCTCGGGGCACGACCTTTGTGATGTACTTGAGGAGTTGTGATTTGGCGACACCAGGGTCTCCCATCAGGCATATATTGATGTCGCCGCGGATACGCATGCCATCACCGACCTCCTTAGTCACACCGCCGATCAGCTGTAGTAGTAGGGCCTTCTTTACATCCAGATGTCCAAAAATCTCAGGGGCAATCGATCGCGACAAGGACTCGTACAATTGACCCGATTGTTCCAGATCAGCCATACGTCGCAGTGTCGAAGGACCGAGTACCATAGACTCGTATGCCTTTTTGTGTTGATGTACATATTGTGCCTCCAGGTACGTATCGGTCAGGAGTCCAGCACGGATGGCCTTGAATCCAGTATATGGGGTCGGCAGGAAGATCCCGGCAATATCCACAACATCTCCCGGATTGATCTGTCTTGTGAGTGCTCCATGAAGTTGTACCGTCATCATTCGAGGGATGTGGCCGACTGGTACCTGATCCGCTGACTCCTGGATTTTCACTTCCTGAAACGGCAAGAATTTCGAGGCCCTGGTTGACAAGAAAAGAGTGCCCTTTGCGCTGGTCTGCTTGCATACCTCTGAAGGACACTCCACCAGTGGCGTGAACTGCTTCGTTGTCACGGGCTGAAAGACTTCTCTGCCGCACCGATCACAAGAGTACGCATTGACTTGTACCGCAGGCTTCACGTCCGATACCCTAGTCGTGATACCCTTGACCGTGATCAATTGCCCCAAGTGTTCGCCCTTGACCTCTCGTACCGCAAGAGCCTTGCTAGACTTCTGATTGCTCGCCCCTGACGGCATCCTCGGCTTGAAGTTGAGTGTGTACCTTCTTGTAAGCGAAGGCGGGAACATGTCGTCCTCCTCACCAGCTTCGCCCGCATCAGCCAACGCCTCCTGAGCTGCGTTCCTTCGCGATCGCTGGGTCAAGATGATGTCCAGCACGTCGTCCTTGAAAGTCAATTCCCGTGTCGGTTCCGGTATTATCTTGTCCACTGCCCGCGAGAAAATCTCAATGTAATGCTGTGTGTTCTTCTCGATGGACGAGACAAGCTTCAGCTGATCCGCTTGATCGCCCAGTGACTTCTCGAACTACCATATCATCAGCGCTATTCCCCTGCCAGTGAACCAGCACTTACCAGCTCCACATCATCCAGCTCGATAAGAATGTTCGATATCCGTCTGTCCGCCACATCTTGCAGCATCTTGACATATTTGTGTTTCGACCCTTGTCGCGCTTCGCCATTCTGCTGCGCACCACCCTCTGCGTCATCCATAAAGTCGTAGTCGCTCTCGGCGTCGCCATTTAGACGTAGATCCTGCAGCGCATCCGCTGTGTCTGCCGATGAGGTCGCTTTGAAGTTTTGGAGAAAGTCGGAGAAAGCAGCTACACCATGTCAGCCCCGGCTCGAGTCTCTTCCATCATGAAGCGCCTACTTTGCTGCGCTTCGTAGTCCGCGAGCGCGCGGTGTGTGAGGAGCGCCATTATGCGCTCAAGGAGATATGACAGGAAACAAACAACACTTCGAAAGGCGCTTGTGGGAGATCTGTATATATGGGAGGGAGAATGAGGGACTGCGAATGGTATGAGGTGATTCAATGCTGCGACACAAGAGCTAAAGCTGGTATGGAATTCGAAATCGAAGTTCCAGGGGCAACGCGTAGAAACGCGCCAAACGCGAAATCCATTTCGCTGCGGGACGATCCGTACACTGTGGCGCATGAGATGGGCGCTAACGAGCATATCCATGATCGACAGCGAGTGGCTGGGACTTGATCGTGTCTGAAGTGGTAAGTCGACTACATATCCTGAACGTCGATGCCTGAATGACAACGTACTACCAGACTGATAGTAAGTAGCTCCATGCTACTTGTGACCAGGGATACTTACGCACATTGCGGTGCAGTCACCAGGACGGGACAGCAGCGAAATCTCGCAAGTCGATCGACCCCATGAAGACTGTTCTATATTCATGTCTCATTAAAAGTTACACTAGGTACAAATGTTGCCGTAAACCATTATCTCTTCGTGTTCATCCCCTTGGCAATATTCCCGCCTATTCCCTTGGCCATCATGCGCCCTTCACCTGCCCGGCCTATCCCTGTCTTCCTTTCTCTCACCCCTAAAACCGCTCTCCTTTCCTCTTCTGTCGTGCTCTGTCGCGCTTTATTCCCATAACCATATCGGACCTCCTAAACCCTCTTCACAAAAACCGGAACATCACTCAAATCGACCCCATAACTCTCACTCAGCACCAAACTCTTCCTATGCGCCTTCTCACTCGCCCCACTCCTCGTGCCCGCACTACCCGTAAACCCATTCCCGCGATCCCAGCCATAGTCCAACCCACCCCCGAAGCGATCAAAGAGACTCTCCGGACTCGGCGCCGCGTCACTTGCGTGGCTCCAGCGCTTCTCCCCGCCTTGCTTGTGCGGGATATTAAGGCGGTCCTGCTGGACTTGGTGCAGGGGCTTGTCCACTCTTGCGCGGTGCACGGACGGAGGCGCGCGGGGGCTTTCTTTTGTCGGAGAGGTGAGTTTCGTGATGGACACGGCGTCGCTGATGCGGTAGGCGCGGTAGGTGCCGTCTGCGTCTTGCTCTACGGTCTGCACGTTGGTGGAGATGCTGGTCAGGGGAGCGGCGGTGCGGGGTACGGCGGACTTGTTGTGCTTGCTGATCGGGGCGTGGACGCTGGAGGCGGAGACGGCGCTGTCATTGCGGGACACGGCGGTCTTGCCTTGGATGGACGTTGGGGTGGCTTGGCCCGAACGGGGCTTGCTGGGTGTTTTGTCTGCTTCCCATGGGATGGTGCGGGGCTGAGATGAAGCTAGTCTGTTCGGGTCGGGTGGTGGCGAGGGAAAGCGAGATGCGATGTACGCGGGGCTGTTGACGTCGGGGATCTTTGGTGAACGGCTGTTAGACCGACTGCCGGATCTGGAGGAGCGGTCTTTGGAGCTACCTCGAAGGAAGACACGCTCGAAAGTGTTGCGACGTTCCTTGCGTGGCGGCTCCTGTGGCTTCTTCGGCTCTGACTGGGCCTCTTGCGGGGTAGCCTTGTCTTGCCCGATGATCTTATTCTTCGGAGTCTTCGGAATGGCAGTAAGCTCATCGTCCGCATCATCCCTCATAGCGCGATGAACATTGGCAGCGACCGACTTGGATCGCTGGCGACGGGCAGCCTCGTCGTTGCGACCTGAGCGTTCACCTCCAGTGCTCTGTCTCCTGTCTCCAGGAGTCAATGCCTTCGGCACGCTTCCTGATCGCTTGTAGTCGTTCGCCTTGTCGAACGACTCCTGTGGCATGCGAGGTGACCAGCGCTGATCGGTGACACGTTCAATGGCAGGATAGTCATTGCCATACTCCTTGACGGAGAAGTCGGCGTGGAAGCGTGGACGGGAGGCGCTTCTCTGTCGCCTCTCAGCGGTAATGTCAATCTCCTTTGCCTTCACTATCTCCGCAAATTGTGGTACAGTCTCAGCGACAGTAGGAGTGTCTTGTTCCCTAGGCAAGTTCGCCTCGGGTCGAGCGAGACTCTTGCTCCTGCTGCGACCTCGAAGACGGAAGCGGCTCTTTTTCTTCTGGAGCTCGGGCTCTGCACTGTTCGGCTCAGACGATGGCAAAGCATTCTTGGTAGGAGTGGCCATCTTTGCGGTATCTGTCATCTTCGGCGTCTTGGGTGGCTCTTTCATCTGCTCCACGCGCTCAAGTGATTCTCGAGACAGCGCAGCAAAAGTGTGCTCGGGGTGATAGGATCCTGGAGCACGGCAGATACGACGAGAGAAATTGACTGACATCTCGTCAGGCACAGTCGGATACATGCTCGGTGACATCGGAGGCGACAGTACATCTGTGCTGCTGTTCCTCTTCACTGGAGGGGGCTTGTACAGCTTCTTCCTTGGTTTAGCCATCTTCTCGGTCGATCTGGCGTCCGGGTAGTCAAGCTCAGAGATGACGGATGGAATAGAAGACGACGAAGATGCAGGGTTGCGTTGCATAGGGGGAGGACTGAGGTGATCCTTGCGCGGTACGTCAGGCGCTGTCATTGTGTCGGACAGTTGAAGGCCAGCATCGTCCTCGCCGCCAGCTTCCGATGGTACAGATGACAAGATGTCAGAGACGCTCGGGATTGTCTCCAGTTGACAATTGGACCTCTTTGCCAATTGGTAATTAGCTGGGCGGGGGAACATCGGGATCGAATCGAGAGAGTCGCTATCGGAAGATCCACGTCCGCCAGCCATCTGGATCTCTGAGGCATATCCACTATCCAACTTTGCAGGTATGACTGGACGCGGATTTGAGTGGAGAGGAGACAAGCGCTGTATCGTCGCAGGGTACAATGAGCTAGTGTCTGAGCCGGAGGATGGTGGTGGGCTGTGGTGCAGCGGCTGCCCTGTCAGCCTCTCAAAAGCAAATGTCGGGCTCTGTATCCGTTCTTCCATGAGCGAAGGGCTTCGTGCGCGCTCTGCTAGAGATTCGTTGTCCTCTATTGTCGATAGCCTAGAAATGACACTACCGACAGAAAGATTGAAGGCAGGCTTCTTGTAAAGCCCAGAACCGGTACTATTGGTCTGGTAGTTGTTGTCCGCAAACTGGATACCTTGAGATCTCGGGGTGGCAGTGACAGCCATCTCATCTTCCGAGCTATCACTGTAGGCGTCGAGACCAGGAATGACAGATCGCCTGTTCAAGTCGGCATCTTCTCTGCCGACCGGATTGGTAGGTCGTGGCGTGACGGATTCATCGCGCAGATCTGCAATCTCTTCTGCAGTCCAGTTGACCTGTGCCTGTGGCTCAGAGAAGGATCTGCCGTGAGTAGCTCTGGTCATTGTCGGACTATCATCAGCTTCCGAAATGATACTGGGCTCAGGAGAGACGGCACCATTGGTGACACGCAAAGTACCTAGACGAAGACCGCCAATGGCAGAGACGTCGAGATCTGCAGGACTGTACGATCTCGACAGAGATGGAACGCCTTTATGCGGAGGGAGGTCCATACAGGATGTCTGGCGCGGGAGAGCACCAGGCTTTGGCATGACCGAAATTGCAAGTTGTTCGGAAAGTGGCCGCGGTTTTGATTTCTTCGAGATCAGAGGTGACGCTGGCACAATGGTCTCCTTCGGCGACTTGCCAGGTGACTTACTTCGAGTGGCAAGACCAGGTGTGACCATTGAGCTTCGCCTCGAGTAGGGCGAGACAACGGCATCTTCAGTACGGGGTCGCGCACTACCAGGCTTGGTAGGCAAAAGCGCTCTATGCAGGGCGACAAGCTCTTCCGGGCTTGCCTTCTTCTTTAGCTCCTGGAGCAGATGAATGGCAGCATCGAGGTCAATGCCATCATCTTCACCTTGCTTATCGCAGAGGATGTTCTTGAGTGAAGTCTTCTTTGCCACCGTCTTTAGCAATTCGGCGGACATGTCGTCGTTGTCGGGAGTATCCGGGGAGTTGATGTCAAGCGGCTCTTCAACGATGCCGGTGAAATGAGATTTGTACTCGCCTTCAGGAGTACCGGGCTCCGAGAATAGAGCAGAGCTACGGAAACTCCTACGCTCGAAAGATTTCCGAGTAAGGTCGACAAGACTATTGCGACTCCCGCGTGGAGTCGAGTCTGATCGGTGAGTGTAGCCAGGATCCGTCTGGCGTTTCGTGAGTCGTCGAGTGAATGTACTATTACTTCTCGTGGCTGTCGTTTCGGTCGTTTCGGCGGGTAAAAACAACTCGTCCTCGCACAGAGACTTCCTAGCAGAGCGCCGGCGGACAAAGGCAGCTATTTCAACCATGCTGAACGAGCCGTTGAGGTGCGTTTCGGGGATGACGAGAGCGTGGGGCTCGGACGGATAGAGCGTGGTAGATTCTGCAGGGAAGATCACCTTCGCGCAGTCATATGCGTTGGAAATGCCCGGCCAACGCGAACGGTCTTCGTGCAGACGTTGTTCGGGTGGCTTTCCGTATCTAACGATGGTGGTAGTCTGTAGCGAATGGCATTGGTCAGTCAATTGGTCATGGCCGGCTGAAGAGGCATCGTTTATGCGGTTGAGAAGAAAGAGGAAGTTGCAGGACGGCTAAGCCCTGTGGATGAAGCTATAACGACAGAGAAGTGGTAGTAGAAGTGAAGCTGTCCCGAAACCCTGGCTACTGAAGAAAAGGCACAAGCTCCTAAATGACCAAGACTGGAATCAAGCTGCAAGTATAGAGCTTTTGCAGAGATTCACACGGACCATTAGACGGGAGGGATCATGGTTGGCTGGTGACGAATAAACAAGGGAAGACCAGGATGGCGGACAATTGCATGATCGCCAGTGGGGGTATCCTTGATTTCTGCAAGCCCACGGGAAGTTTGCTTTGAGATGTGGCTGGAAACCTGTCGATCAACTTCGACGGAACACAAACGCGTGCTCCCTGAAGATGCAGGACCGTTGCATGACAATGCGTCAACTTCTGTCATGTCCGAAACAAGGAGTCACGTTGCTGCAGCCTGCTCAATGCGATAGGTTGTCGACACATCGCTGCCTTTCTGGCATGTAAAGTACCAGCAACGCAATACCTCGGGCCTGTCTGCGTTTGCATTTTCGAAGACGGGGTTTGCAGATCCTTCCCAGGAAATTCAGCAGACAGATCGTGCCGATGGACCCGCTGAAGTGGCGGTGCGTTTCCGTGTCAAGGTATGGCGGTGCAGTCCATTGGCGTGTTTCGTCTTGAACAACTGCGATCGACACTTCCAGCAAGTTTCTGATAGTTCACAAGGGGCATGTAATTTTCATGCTGCCGTTACAATGCAATAAAGTGTGTTCGTGTCCCCTGTCCTTTGGTCTTCCGCGTCGCAGCGCCCCCAGCAAGAACACACAGAGAGTACAGGAATACGTGAACTTACCAGGATTCTGTCGTCTCAGGATTGTTAGCTTGCGCATGCGTGACGGAGTATTCCAAGCGCACAAGGTTGGAGATGCCTGGTCAACAAAGTGGCCGTCGATGGCGTTTCGTTAGGCGCTTCGGGAGCTGAAGCTGACGAGGGAGCTCCAGGGCAGCTCTGAAGCGAGCTTCCTTCCCAGCCTTCGACTCGCGGGAAAAAGGCCGTGCGTCAAAGCTTGCGTTCCACACTTTTCCCGAGACTGCATATGCACATGCTCCACAAACAACATGGTCAAATGTTTCTTTGCAAACTACTACTGTATTGTTCAGTAAATACCAGCCATCCATCTCTAGTACGGGATCCCGTTCGTCAACAATTGGAATTGATCATAGCCCTTTGTCGAGTAGCTTCCTTCGCTCTTCCTGACCAGGAAACGCATAAACTCTGCGGCCTCTCTTTCGGCCTTTCCCAGCACAAATCTCTCTCTGAAGTGCTTTATAGTCTCTGGCTTGAAGCACGGCAGTCCGCTCTCCAGCATGGGCGTGATCAGACTCGAAAGCTTATCGACGTATGGCCTCACGGCTAAGAATGCCTTGACGCATAGCTCCTCGAATCGCCCAAAGGGAGCTGCATGAGGACCGCCCATGACAGCCGTCATCTCCCCAGTCAGCTTGAAAGGAGCACGCTCGAACTTGACTCCTCCTGGAGCGATGTCGAGAAGGAAGCCAAAGTCGATGTGTAGTACATGACCCTGATCATCGATCATGATGTTGCCATTGTGGCGATCCTTGAATTGGAGCAGGTAAGAAATAACACTGTACGCTGCCATGGACTTGATGAAGTTGGCGCGGGCTTTCTGGAAGGCGAGACTGTCTTCGCTGCCAAAATGAGAGATGAAGTACTCGTAGAGACCATTGACCTGTTCTCGACCCAGCATATCACGAGAGATACTGTTCGGTAGGACATCAATGACACCACAGCCAGGAGCCGTAGCCGTGACCCGGTAGGGGAAGACGTACACATCGAGTCCGATGTTGTTGAAGATACTGCGGAAAGCCGAAATGAGTTGCAATGCGAGCACATCTTGTCGACAGTCGTCACCGACCTTGAAGATGGCAGACTGCCAGACTTCCAGCGAAAGAGGGACTTGTCGTGCTTCGCTCACTCGAGTGTCGACACTGGCTTGCTGAATGTGCGTCTTGGAAGGCTGCTTCTTCACGACAGCATTCTTGTTGTCAAGTTCATCCTGTTTGATCTCTTTGCGAATTCGGAAAGTCGCCATGTACGGTGCTTTTGCGTGAGATTGGAGGGGCTTCCCGGACTTGCGGTCTATGCCAATGACAACACCGTCAGGGTTGGACGGCAAGTATACTCCGACATCAACTTGGATCTTGCGAAGCTCCTCTTCGATCTTCTGCTTCTTCTCTGGTTTGGGACGCTTGATGAATGGCCGCAATTTGCCGGAAATGCCTGTGACCTCATTGAAAAAGGTAAACTCTCGTTCATAAAAGTCCTTGTCTTCCGGGCTGAACGAAGCAATCAATGAGTCCATGACCTTGTCTAGCGTCGGCTTGATCGAGTCTGGTATTGTGGCATCTTCATCCTTGTATGCATTTGCCTTCATGTTCCAAATGATCTGATGCGCGAACAGTTGCGAGAACTTTGCCGTCTCGATGATGTAGCGTTCCACATATCCGAGATAATCATAGCGCAAAGTCTGTACAATCTGCGGGACGTAGAAGAAGGTGATGTCAACGGAATGTGATTCCACTGCTCGTACAGCGTACTGGATGATGTATGGATGGTTGCCGAAAATCGGCAAAAAGTAGTTGACGGCGGTGATTGGGTTGACTGCCGCCCAGAAGAGTAGGTATTGTAGGTATGTGTCGGATGCCGTCGGCGTAGCTCCCTTGGCAAGCGATTGAATGTGAAGCTGATCAGATGTAGGCGATTGACCTGCAATGCCCAACAGGATAGGAATTGCATCAGGTTCGTCCATAGCTCTGCTAGGATCGCGAAGAAGCAGACCACGCACATCGTTGAGTAGGCGATCAGCGTGGAAGCGGATTGCTAATTGAATGGCCAGTGAAGCATCCTCAGCCCAGGCGACGGGTAACAGAGATGCGACGACATTCTCAGCAGCCTTTGCTCCGTGATTGACATGCAAGACATTCGTATTGCCAGAGTCCAGCGGAGTCAACCAGACACCTAGGCGATATATTTCACTTCTGATCAGTACGATCAAGAGTTCCTGCCGCTTTTGCAAAGACTGTCTTGGACCGCTAGATACCGCCGCGACGTTTGTGAAGCTCTCGATAGCAGTGATAGCATCTGCCATCAACTTGAGCTCGGCTTTGAGTTGTAGCTTGTTGCCACCGAATGACCATCTGTTGGAATCAGTCGACTGCAACGACTCTGCTTAGTTGGTGCTTACCTGGGAGCAGCGACAAACCATCTCAATCCCACAGACAAGACGAGATCTTTCATCATCCATTTTTGTTCCTCATCTAGCATCGTCGAGCCACCCAATGTCCTGCAACCTGCGACCAGGAGTCGGAAATGCAACTCTCGTGCAAGTGGTTGAGTAGGAACACGGTTCAGGGCGAGCATGGTGTTGCGAATGTTTCGCAAGAACAGCTTCTCGGCAGATGAGCTCGTGTAGCGACTGGCATGAAATTGACTGGCGATGAATTGGAAGCATCGTACCACCGGCGCGATGCCATTGCCAGCTAGCTGCTGCTTCCTCACGATTGCTTCCTTGTCAGTCGGTGCAAACTCCTGCTTGACTAGAAACGGATCCGGATGTCTGTAGTGGAAATCAGCCTGTGTCATGAAACTATGTTTGCAGCACATACATGTTACCCGGATGTGGCTGCAGATCGTGTCGGCGGAGATCAGCCTCCCAGCTCAACATGACCTCGACAAGGATCTGTGAGGCCAATCTGCTATTCTCCCGCAACACGCCCATCCACAATGAGACACCAAGCTTGATCGAGTCTCGTGTAAATGGTATGCAAGGTACCTTGACAAGCAGATGTACGAGGGTTCTATTCTCGACGTCTGACCGGCACAGTAACGCAGCAGCTCTACGCAGTGCTGGACGGAGCTCTTCGATGATGACATCCTCGCCATCCTCGAGACGGTCTTTGATTTGCTGTAAGGAGATAAGGGCATCCTGTACTTCTTGCTCGAGATCATCATGAGTGATGATGGAGGCTTGTTCATGGTCAGCTCTCATTCAAACAGTATTTGAGAGAACCTACAGTGGCTGCGAAGCAGGACGACATTCTCGTCTTCATCGAAAATATTGTCGATGGTGCGGTATTCCTGTCTCGTCGTGTACTGCGCCATGAAATCTGAGGCAGAGTTGATTCCAATGTCGAGGCGCTTGTCCATATTACCTATCCTCAGATCGTGCTTGGGAATGAGGCAGCCCATCTCGAGAGCAAATGAACGCCCGAGGGCGACATGTCCGTATGCGCCCTTGTCCTCGAAGTCAGACAAGTAGGTCTGTAGCAAACCCTTCACATCGAGCGGCATGATGTCAATGACGTGTGATACCCAAGCCCTGCAATTCTTGAGGAACGTCGTGAGCGTCGCTCGCCTCATCTCAAAGTCATCGGACAGCTGGATAGACACGCCGCCCTTCTTAGACGTATACTCATTCTTCCATTCCACGTCCTCGGTCTCCTCGTCCAGACAACTCATCCACATCAGGGTCAAAAGCTCGAGCATAGCGAACAACGAGCTCTTCTGGCAAAGTACTGAAGGTACTTGGGTGATGATCCGGTGTGCCGAGTCTGTCGCAATATGCTGTACCTTTGCAACGCGATGGCAACATCCTTGCAGGAAAATTACAAGTTGGGAAGCGAGCTGAGGAGCTGCGAAACTTTGCCGCAGGCTTTCCCGAGTCCTTTTGAGGTAGGCATTCACCTCGACTCGTGCCACTGCAACCAGACAGTCGCTCAACCGCCCGGATTTGAAGCGACTGTCATAAAAGTATTCCATGGTCCTGGTGCAGCTGCCAGCCTCCGCTCGTAACCCTGCGATCAAGTGTGCGGCATTAAGGAAAGTCAATTCAGCATACTCCAGATCTTTGATATCGGATTCGTGCTCGGGAAAGGAGGCGATGAGAGCCTGCTTCTGCTGTGCCATATGTGCTGGATTCATGTTGCGGCGCAAAACGGTATTGAGTTCCACTCCAGTCTCTCGTGCGTCTGCCCTGGAATTGTCTACAAGTGATGGACTGTACAGGGCCAGTGTTTCCAGTTCTGATTGATGTCGCCGAGTAAGAGGAGACTTCAATGTAAAGTCATGCGCAACTAGATTGTACCAAGCATCCCTGGTGAGATTGCTGAGGGCGACAGGATCATCATACTTGACGTTTTCTTCTGGCTCAGCAGAGATGAGAACGGCCAGAGGTTTGAGTATCTGCCCTATCTCATCAGCTCCAAGGATGCCGCCTTTGATTGACTTCTTGTCACTCTGAATGGCACCAGTAGTGCTCACTACCGTATCGAGTAAATGGGCCAGGTAGATCTCGTAGAGGGGTGAGCTCTTGGACATGCCGTTTGCCAGGGTCAAGCGAGCATCCAAGGTTGCTTGTAACAGAGCGTTATTGCCTGTCCGTAGACATTCATGCGCCACTCTAGCGTACAATCTTAGAAGGGGTCTCAGATCGTGAATAGAGCCACGTAAGCCTAGTAGCGCTGAGCCCTGCACAATCTTGATATCGATGGCTGTTGAAACACGGCCAATCTTCTGCACCAGCATCGAAATTGCCAGTGAAATGATCTTCTCATCGTTGGACCTCGTGGCTATCCTGACAACAGCCTGTACGACCGTGCCATGAACCGTGGCCATGTCGTCGATATCGCTTGTCACAAGAGAGATGGAGCTACCATCACTCTGTTGAGTGTAGAAAGCACTTGTATTCTTGCCACCAGGATTGCCGTCAAAGTAGAGATTTGGGTTGGCGCGAGCAGGATCGGTGCCCGCACTCAGTATGTTTCCGAGACTATACAGCGTACTGATTTGCATGTCTTGGGGCAGGAGAAGCAGAACCCGAGCCAGACAATCTGCGGCGACTGCAGCAGTCTCTGGTGTCATTTTGCTCTGCACAATGAGTCTTGGTAGCGATCTACCTAGGGATGAAGCAAAGGAGTTCGTGGCTTTTGCAAGTATTGCCATGCATCTCAGTGTCGTCTGTGCTAGTTCGTCGTCGGCCAGCTGTATCTGATCTGCGAGTACTGCCTCAAGCCATCCCATCAACACATCTGCATCCGCCGTATCTTCAAATAGGGAGAGGTACAAGAAGCTCTTGATTGCGTATGCTTTCATGGAATGCGCCAGTCGTTGTTGCCAGACCGAGCTCACACGCAGGAAGTCTGCGTCAGCCTCGAGTAGTCCAATCGCATCCACAACGTAGCCTGCAAGCTTGTCTACAGTCCCCTCAGCGGTATCACCTGGGAAGGTCTGGAATGGTAGATCACGGTCCAGGAGAAAATCCAGAGTACCATCTCGATCAGACCTATTTGGTGGCGCGATGAAGAGAGAAGTGGAGGAGGCAAGGAGTCGCATGAAAGAGTGTTGTAGGATCATGGCGCCCAAGGGTCGTCCTGTAGAAGCGTATGAGGTCAACACCCGCTTCCATGGCCTAAGATCTTTGTAGTGAGAGCTTGCGTTCCGGATCGATGACAGCCGCCCTTCAAGCTGGATCATGAACTCTTCGGACAAGACAGTGTGTAGCTCTTGTAGCATGCTGAAGCGTTCTGAGGGTGAAAGACACTCTGTTTCCTCAGCCATAGCTGTTTGAAGACCCAGTAGAGCAGCCGTGAACGTGACTGCTTCACCGTCAAGATCCAATTCTGCAGTATCATGTTCTGTCTCTTCTGAAGGATTCCCTTTGGCCTCTTCTATTTTCTGCCCTACGGCGACCCAGCTGTCCACGGTCCTCTTGATAAATGACAACGCGGATGATCTGAGGCTCTCATGGTTGACACTGATTGCCAGCAAAGCAGTAGTAACGTCGTGAGCGACCAATTCCCACGGCGATGGATTGAAGGTTCTTAGGTATGGCGAGGCCCGGAAGTTCTGGGCGTGGATTTCCGTTAGATATGGTCCAATTTGATGTACAAGTCTCTCGGCATATTCAACATTGCGGACAGCTGGGGCGGCGCAGCATAAGGATAGCAGATACTCGAGTTCCCTGATGCTCATCGGGGCTGGTGATGCAGCGCTGTCGTGTATGGTGCCGTTGATCCCGTTGCTGAAACTCTCTCTTTGGTATGTATTACATAGGCGTGTAAAGCTAGGGTTGCTGCTCGGAGCCGACTTAGTTGGGCTGGTCGCAAGCTGACCCAACTTTTCGAGTGCGCGTCGGCGCAGGGTGCTCTGAACGGGATACCTTGGGAGGCTCGATTACTATGCCATTGAATGATTGTGGTACTACTTACGAGTCTAACGACTGCATGGCTGACTGCCGCGGACCTCTGCAGGCCCTTTATTGAATGATCAGCAAGCCGGTGGAGACCCGCGCATTGGAGAAATAGTGGTATGGAGCAACAGTGGTAGTTACCACGGACAGGGATTATGCGAAAGCTTCCGAAAGCACCGACGTCACCCACGTGAACACATGCAGGGATCTAGATCCATGGACATATCTAGTAGAGATAACCTTTATCTACAGTGTCTTCGACCTCAACTCTCGTCTCCAGAGAAGGATAAATGCCTTTCACTCCATACAGTTCCGATGGACATGTATCTTAGTTCCCATATGTGAGATACTCTGGTAGTCCAAGAGATCGATTCGAGACATCCAAGCCCGCACAGGCAGCGCCAATGCTGTTACGTAAAATCCCTTACCACAGGTGGGTGTCAATTGCGCGAGCACCTAATTTCTTGTACTATGATAATACCAAGTCCCCGAATACCACTCTACCTTTCATTCCCTCCCTCTTCCACTCTCGACTACTCAAACAATCAAGCCTCTCACAGCAAAGGCCACAAATAGAGACTTCCGGGCCGTTGACAAGAACGCTTGCCCGCCTCACTTTTCTCCTTCGAGCGCATCTTTTCTGTTTCAAAAAAAGTCCAGTTTGCGCTATAGATAACGACGCCTCCTCGAAAAAACGCGCACAATGTCTTCGAACAGCAACCAAAAGGTGTTTACCGGTCGCGGTGGTGCAGGTACGTCCACGAGCATATTTTCACTGTCCTCCATCGCGCATGCCAATCTTCGGCGAATGTAACCGTGGCTGACTCGTCCCTTAGGCAATGTCGGCCCCGCGAGCCCCTCTCTCGAGCCAGTAGACCTGCAAACACCAACGATCAAGCAGAACCACTACACCACTGGCCGCGGAGGAACAGGCAATATTGTCTCCAACGATTCGGCCGAGAATGCGCGCAAGGCACAGGACGTCGAGGCCTCAGCTGCGGCGACTAAGAAGACCGAGAGTGACAAGGGTGGTTTCTTTGGCCGTGGCGGCGCGGCCAACGTGGTCAAGAAGGCGGTCGATGGTGTGAAGGACAAGGTCTCAGGAGGAAAGGACACCGACAGGAAGGGCAGCCAGGAGGGAAAGTAGTATATGCCTACATTGCTCGTGAAGAGAGGGAGAAAGCCTAGGAGACGTGTAAGCTGAGAGGAAAGGCGGAGGTTGTTGCTTTGCTGCTTTATACCCAGATCATGGCGGCCGCTTCTTTGGCTGCACAGACGCGAATGAACGAGTTTGCTTTCCAATGGCTTGTATCTCGGGTTCCTCGATTGCATACGAGCGAAAGATGATCTTGCGTTCAACCAGTCTTTGTCGGCAAGTACTAAAGAATGAAAGGTAATGAGAAGACTTGGTCCGCCGTAGCCTCATTCTACAGCTCCTGGCGATTGAATTTGCAGATGATAAACGACTCGACACACCTCCATATCATGCACACCTCTACAGTAGAGAATGCTGTATTAGATACACCACTCACAGTGGGATGTACGCCAAGGCCGAGGCGACACCAGCACCAGCAGCAGCACCAGCGCTCCACAAGTCGCTGGGTCGGTGGCTGACCACGGCCGGCGGCAGCACAAGTATAACCAGATTGGATAGAGCAATACTCTAATACTGCATGATGGAAACTAGCTCGGTTAGGGTCTGGTACGCCATAGATTGGAAGATGTTCGGTGTATGACATTTTGGCGTCATTGTTTCTCTGTGTAGACAACACGGAACAATTGTGAAATGTGCGATACCTGCGAAACGCAGTAGTAGCAATCACACCTTCAGTATGGCAGTGCGAAAAGATTACATGTTTGGGTCATATGCGATTGTTCGAACTATAGTACAATTGGTATTCGTCAAGGCGTGAAAAGTCCCAAACTCCTGATGCTACAACATCCTTTCATTCCTCGCTTCCGTGCCTATTACTTTGATGCTTCTGGCTGCGAATGTCCCTTGAAAACGCTGTGGAATGATTAACGATGGTCCTTATGCAAACTCCACGACTTGCTCGCGATGCCGTGTCTCAATAGTAGAGGGCCAGTAACAGTAATGAATGCCACCAAAGTGGACGACAATTCCTGCAAAGCAACGCAGGGGAAGACTGGCACCGATATCCAATGACGAAGCGACGTGAATCACTTGTCGAATGGATTGGCCTGGCGGACATACTTGTTGAACATGGTTCCAATGAAACCCGGCTTCTGTGCCGACTGCTCAGTCAATGACTGGCGGCGTTGCTGGTAAGCTGGGTTCTCCGGGTTGCGCTTGTATTGAGACAGGTTGGCGAACATGGCACCGCTGGACTGTGAATGTATTAGCACTCGTGTAGCAGCGGCAGTAAGCAGATTGCGCATACTCGTCGGCGGGAACTGTCGTATGAAGAGCGCTGGGGTGACTGGTCAGACATTATGTTGGTAGTTTATATTTGATTGTGTGTTGTATAGTTGATGATTGGGATGTCTTGACGGTGGGCTGGGTTCTGGACGGATGAAGGGATGGGACAAAGACAGCACTATATACTTCCCCCTCCCACACTCGAACTCAGTCCCCTCGTTTCATTCCTCCCAGATAGGCTTGAACGTCTCTTCGATGGAGGTTCGCATCAATGCGCCCAAGCTCCCAGCCAGATCTGCGTCATCGAGTCATTCAGCCAATCATTTGTTCTCAAATGGAGCCCATCGTCACAGCTACCCCACGATTTGGCTTGATCAGCTTTAGCGCGCGGACGTCGATTGTCAGCGAACTCGACTTGTCCTCCTCCATCGACTTTCCACGGCGGCCTTCTGCTTTCGATGCTCGCGTCCCTGTCTCTGCTGTGCTTCTTCTTCTTGCACCGGCTGCACTCGTGGCAGATCTCGGTACGTGCCTATCTGGATCTGCTTCTTTCCAACTCATTGTCAAGAGATTCCACTTGGCGATCGGACAAATTTCTCTTTGATTCAGAGACCCTCGTTTTCACATGTTCGAAACATGTCATGGCTGTCTGTGCGAGACGTTTTGGAGCTCAGTGATTCGCAGCGTGGGATGACGTCGCGTTCATTGGTCATATCTGTACGCGATGCAATTGGTGACTTATGGAGGGGCAATCTGCAAGGCGTCACTCCTTAGCTGTGCATGTCGCGTGCTCTCACGCACTCGGTCCGAGTGGACAGCGAGCGGTGCCCACGCTGTTGTGTACATTTTCTGTTCTGTGATTCTAGAAAGGATTGAAGGGCCATTTGGACTACCAGTTTCTCTCCCAAGATCCCTAGGTTTCTGTCCATTTCTAGACCAGCGCGGAACTGCCCTGGCTCGAGCATGGTCAGCCCTAAGTGACGCGGTCTAGACCAGCAGGATCTGTGTGGGCCTGTCTGAAGGATAGACCACTGCAGATCACCCGTACAGATCGTATGGCTCGTTCCACAATATGAGGCTGTCGACATCTGCACTATCAACCACAACTTGGCACTCATGAGAAGGGCACGCAGATCTGCTACCCATACAAGTCTGCCTCTGAAAAGGATTCAGCATCGCCCACATCGCTGCTTGTCGTACTGTCGACGACAGAGATTTTTAACTTATGTAGGATGCATGGGTATGTAGGATGCATGGGTATGTAGGATGCATGGGAAGCGGATTCCCTGCGATGGGCGCTGCAATAATATCCTTTAACGCTGAAAAACATACCCATCCGAAGCGTGGATACGAGGACCGACAAGTACATCAGCCAAGGTCGCTGCACTATCGATACAGTTCCATCTCAACTGCAATCAACCAATCGCAGTCGAAGTGCACTCTTGAACTACCAGCCAGGTTTGCATGCCCAGGTATGCTCTCTAGAGCCACTGCACTCCGATGGCAGTTGTTCCTGTTCATTGTCGGGCACGATCTCTACCTCAACATGCTAGGTGATCTGTGAGGTCTTCTGAGGAATAGGTGTACCATGTGGGCATGTAATAACACTGAATCTGAATGCTTTCTATTTGGGTATCGTAAAGACAGATCTATTTCTCCCTCACCCCTATCTTCTCCACCTGCACACTCCTCTCACTACCAGCACTCCCCCTCTGCTCAGCATCCACGCCTTCCAGACTCGCCGCATACCTCTCTTGCTCCCACGCTCTCCACTCCTCTTTCGTAACCCTCGTTTCCGGTACGGGAAACACCCAACTCAACCCCGCGTACACCACCGCAGCACTCATGAACCCCCACAGGTAATTAAAGTTGTAAATCTTCTCCGCGCCACCAATATAGACACTCGAGTCCACATTCCTGATCAAGCCCGGCATATTCGGCCCCAGACTCACCACCAACGCCACCACAGCCCTGAAGTTCGTCCCCTTCCAGTACCTATACCGTCCCTGCGGTCTATACAGCGCCGGCACATCGATACGTCGCCGACTCACGATCCAGTAATCCGTCGCCAATAACGCCGCGATCGGTGCCAGGAACACCGCCAACGCAGACATGAAGTTGATCAGACTCGCCGCACTCGAGACGATTTTCCAGGGGACCATGACCCACGCCCCAATGATGGTAGTTATGATTGCCCCGCGTCGGATATTGATGTACTTCGGGCACAGGCTCGTCATGTCGTTGGCGCACGAAACGACGTTGGCGCTGACATTCACGCCGATCTGCGCCACGCACCACGCCGTCCCGCAGAAGAAGGCCGCCGCGCGACCGCCCGGCCCATCGAAGCGGGACGTCAACTGCACTGGATCCCAGATATACTCGCCGTAAACGACGCGCGAGGCCGACGTGGCGATGATGCCCATGACGCCGATGAAGGTGGAGATGCCGGGCATGAGGAGCGCTTGCAGGTAGACTTTGCGGTCGGAGCGCATGTAGCGCGTGTAGTCCGCCACGTTGGTCGCCATGGTCGCCCAGGATCCGGTGAGGGAGGACATGAAGTATAGGATCAGCCAGGAGCGCTCGCTGCCGGAGTAGCGGGGTTGTTGGTCCCAGATGTCCCCACTGCCGCCGGCTTTGACGCACATGCCTATCACCATGGCGACGGCGGCGAGGGTCACGTAGACGGCTTTGAAGAGGAAGAAGGGCTTGAGTTTGTGCGGTGGGATGAGGAGGACGGGGAATTGGACGAGCCAGAAGATGAGGTGAGAGACCATTTGTTGCGTGGTGATGCCTGCGGATGCTGGTAGGTGGTTTGGGATGTCGAGGTAGCTAGGCCAGATGGAGCGGATGACTTGGGTCATGGCGGTGGCGCCGGAGTAAGTCTGGATGGAGTGCCAGAAGAGTGCTGTTACCATGCGGATGACGACAGGTACACGGGAGAACCAGTATCCAAAGGAGGACCGAGAAGCTATGGCATATGGGACGTGGAGGCGCGCACCTACCATGCCATTGAGCACAAGAGGGATTGCAATGATAGATGTGCCGAGGATGAGGCAGACGAGAGCTTCCCGGTAGGTTAACCCAATGCTGATGATGGCAGAGGCTCCCGCCCATGATTGCGTGGAAAGGATATCAGACATCTGCGTTCTGTTAGCACGGAACACTGTCAGCGTTCTTCTCTCGTCACTGACCCAGTAACCAACAAGCGACCACCCACCCCACGTTTGTCGGTCCAAGGGAGTCACATCGTTGTCGATGTTGACCCAAGTCCCGGGAGGTGCATAACTAGATGCGAGCTTCGGCAGGATCCATGAGTCAAGGGACGTTACTCTAGCCTTAACTTTGGACTTGGTCTTTGTCACCTTGGCTGGCAGCCGCTCTCTGATGTTGTTGAGCATGGCAATTTGACCAGTGTCGTGACAGTGTTGTACAAGGTGTTCTCAAGTTTCGAATCACTTCCACAGGATGGTGAGCGGACATTTGTACAGAGAGTATACCCCTCTCATGGCATGGCTGCTATCTGATGGCAGTCATAGATCTTACTGTCGCTTGATAGGGATGAGGTGTGTTTCCCGAGGCGGCCGACAGAGACGATGGACGAACATACGACGATAGATGTGCTTCAACATGGCGTTGGAAGAGAGATTGCCAGACGTTCGCGCTGAGACGAACTCTAATTGGTCAGATCGTGGTTGTGGAGATGATGTCTGAGTCTGGATGAGTGAGGGCTCTGATAAGGTTATACCTGCCCGAGGGATCCCGCGGGCCCTGAATCTGGTTGTTCGGCAGTGCCTCTCATGCTTTTCATCGACTTATATGCTTCAGTATCAAATTGCAATAATCGATCGTGGTATATAGACGGAAAGTTCGATAGCTTGACCAAGCCCAAGGCATATGGCGCTCGAGACGAACGTGGGGCAGGTCTTGTACTTAAAGTGAAGAAATCGATTGATCGAATGCTGAACCTCCATGTTCTGTGGTTCCTGGATATCATAACCTAAGCAGCATAAAAATCATGAACGCCGGGACCAAATGTTTGGTATCCGTCACCCGATACAGGATGTATGAGCATATCTTCGGAAGGTTCAGCGCTCTTCCACTTATCCCAGCCCAACGCCTGTAATCTCGTCAAAGCATGTTGTATCCAGTCGCCCATTTTCGCCTTGATACGTAGTTGCCACTCTAAGTCTTTCATCAACATGCGCAGTTCTTGATTCTCGACAAGATTCCGACTCGTAGTGTTCAGCAAACCCAAGAAAGAGCCGAGCATTGTAGCACAGCTGCCAGCAGCTTGAATCCAGAATGCTTCCATGTGATGAGATTGGAGTTGGCGGAAGAAATCAACGATTGTCCGAGCACGCGTAAGCTGAGTGGACCGTATGAAGACGATGAATTCATCGACGGCTCCAAGAGGGTCGAACGGTCCAGTGTCCTGAGCTGCCCAAATCAATCGACGGTAGACGGCCACAGACACTGCATGGTGCATCAAGTACAGGCAGGCACTGGCATTCAGTCGTCCTGATTCGTGGTACTCGAATCGCAATTCCGGAGCCAGGTTTTTCTGAAGATCGGCGAGTTGTCTCCCAATTGGCTCCACGACTGGTAGAACTTGCGTGTAGAAGTCATTGATGGTACGTCGAGCTCTTGGTAGGTATAGCTCTCGCACAACTTGGTTGGCCACAATCGCAAGCTTTGCCATCTCCATGAACATGATCTTACCGTCTTCGATGCTGGGCTGCTCTTGAGTGTCCTCGTCCTGCCTACCTTCAGAAAAGTCGGAAGGCTCAAGTGGTAGTATATCCCAGTCAGGGAGGTTCAATACTTGATGGTAACCTTGTGTCAATGCCGCGAAAGCATCCTGGATGATAATTGCCCATGCGAGACGTTTCCGGAGGCCTCGCTCCCAAGGAGGAATTGCCCAAGTGGTGCAGTCCAAGTGCAAACCCATTTGTTGGCCAAGCGCTACAAGCGATGCAAGGAATGTTGCACTCAGCGCACTGCTTGTAGGGGCTGGTGAGGCTGGGAGATTGCGTTGGAGAAGAAGTAGCCCGGCCTGAACAGAATTGAGTCGAGGTCTAAGAAAAGACTCTTGCACCGCTTTGTACGCCAGGGACGCAAGTGCTTCGTCGTCCAGCTTCCCTTCGGCCAGCAGTTCTTCATCGTACATCCACCATTTGGCAGCCAGACAGTACACCGTGCCTAGGAGGTGAGGGGTGATCTCTTTGTATGTGCGTTCATACTTCTCCACGAAGACCTGCTTGTGGAGAATGGGATATGAGGGATGCACAATGCGAAAGTAGAGTCTAACGAGAGCTGGTCCATGAGGCTTGACCAGATTCTCTATATCGTCTACGGTGACATGGTTCTTTGATTCCAGAGGACTCACGTTGTCTGGGACCATGCGGAATAGGACATCTTCGTCGACTCGTCGAATCTGGGTGTGCAATCCACCTGCTCTGCGCCCTTGATAAGTGGATTGCCGCTGTGGAAAGCCTGATTGACTGATTTGCTGATAATCAGCCTCACTTGACAGAAGCATCCAATCATGACTGCCGTTAGGTCCAACGAGCTCGCATGATCGACTCTTCTCGAGTCCAAGGGTCTCTGTGAGAATCGAATGTGTGGGGTAATCCGGTGAGTCTGTGGCCGACGCCGTTGTGGTCTCATTCACGTGAGATCCATTCGACGCATTGCTGATACTGGTTTGTAGATTTTGATTCGGAGGCGGGTTGATAGGAGATGTCTGCGGCGTAACACGCCGTCTTTTCGGCGGCGGAGGTTCCAAGAAGGTGCACTCTGCTATTCCGAGGGTTCGGCAGGTCAAACACACCAATGACGTGTCGTCTAGCGCGATGCATCTTTGCTTGCGGCGTCGACAGACGTCGCAGGCCCTGTTTGGCATGCTCGGAAGTCGGCTATGCGCCAATGCATGATTCAGCGCAGAGATCCCGTGTCTGACGCGCGCTGTATAGTCCTCGGGGTACTCGGGCAGACAGGATGAGGATTGAAAAGGTCAAGGTGACTGAGCTGTCCAGCTTAAACGGCAAAACACGTGTGTGCCCTCCACCTCGGGCATCCCCACCATGGCCTCGGGCAAACGCCACGATGCCGCTGCACGCTCCGTCCGCTATTGAGGTCAAATAGAGATACGCTGACTTGCTGATATATGGACGATGACCAAAAACGTGAGCAGGGTGAGTCAAATCCGATTTTTGAAATCCAGTCATGGCACCATCGCTCGAAGCCTCACCACCAACAATTCCCCAAGCGATACCCGTTAAGCGTGTACTGAAGCATGACTTCAAGGTCAACGACGAAGTCGATACTATCTCCTTTGATGCTAAGCCATATGCTTTCACATTCCGGCCGCAGAAATGTGCGCTCCTCATCATCGACATGCAGAGGGACTTCCTCCTGACTGATGGATTCGGCCACATTCAGGCAGGGGATGCTGGAGTTGATGCTGTACAAAGGACGATCAAGCCAACATTCGAAGTCTTGAAAGCTTTCCGATCATGCGGACTGCAGGTCGTTCACACCCGAGAAGGTCATCGTCCTGATCTTCGAAATTGTCCTACTACCAAACTCGTCCGACAAGCTCGCACACCCGGATCTCGCCATAAAATGGTCATCGGCGACGAGGGCCCGATGGGGAGATTGTTGATCAAAGGCGAACGTGGCCACGATATTTTAGATGAGCTACAACCGCTTCCAGGAGAGCTGGTGATTGACAAGCCAGGAAAAGGTAGCTTCTTCGCAACGGATCTTCATCAAAAGCTTGCCGATCGAGGTATTACCCATCTGATCGTCTGTGGTGTGACTGTGGAGTGTTGTGTCGCTACAACAGTCCGAGAGGCAAATGATCGCGGATTCGATGCTTGTGTGCTCAGCGACTGCACAGATGGATTCGGTCCAGATTTCAAGTCATCTTCGCTCAACATGGTCTGCTTTTCTGATGGTCTGTTCGGATTTGTGGGATCGTCTCAGCACCTGAATGCTGCATTGGCCGACTATCAGACCAAGATTCGCGGAGCCTACAGCTGGGACGGCAGTCTGGATATGGCCTCTCTGAGGAAAGCATACGCAAATGAAGTGTCACCTTCCTCAGTCATCAAGCAAGTTCTCGGCAGAATGCGTGAAGTAAAGGTCGAACATCCGAATATCTGGATCAACACAACTCCCGATCGAGAGCTATTCAACAGAGCATCATTTCTAGATCACCATAGCGACAGGAATCTGCCTCTCTATGGCATACCCTTTGCCGTAAAAGACAACATTGATGTCGCGGGACTTCCAACCACAGCTGCATGTCCCAAGTTCAGCTACACACCCACTGAGAATGCAGAAGTTGTGGAAAACCTGCTGGCAGCAGGTGCCATATGCATGGGAAAGACAAATATGGACCAGTTCGCGACCGGTCTCGTGGGCGTTCGGTCGCCATATGGCGCGTGCCATTCCAAGTTCTCCAAAGACCATGTCTCCGGCGGTTCCAGCTCAGGATCTGCGCTAGCTGTTGCACTCGGACTTGCGACGTTCTCTCTAGGGACGGACACGGCCGGAAGTGGACGTGTCCCCGCAGCTTTCAACGATATCGTAGGTCTCAAGCCTACGAAATTCACAGTCTCGAGGGAGGGTGTTGTACCAGCTTGCAAGAGCCTCGACTGTGTCTCCTTCTTTGCGACAAACCCGGAGGATGCAAGAAATGCATGGCTAGTAGCAAAGGACTTTGATGGTCAAGACTCATTCACCAAATTGCCGCTTCGCCAGCTGCTGCCCACCAATAGATTCATACTGGTCGAAGATGGGCATTACACGTTTGCATTACCCTCCTCAGATTTGGTGCAACAGCATCTCTGCGCAGAGTACCTAAAACCATTCGAGCATGTTCGTAAGTCGGCAGACAACCTTGAGGGCGCCAAGCTCGTCGATTTTGACTTTGAGCCCTTCATGAAGGCAGCACAGCTACTCTATCGCGGCGCGTATCTTGCTGAACGAACAGGAGCCTTTCAGCCTTTCTTCACTGCTCCTGAGAATGCTGGTGAGGTATTCCCAGCTGTCAAAACGGTCCTTGATTCCGGCCTCAAAGTGACCGGGACAGAGGTCATGGATGATATTCATCTTACTGAGGACCTTACTCGGGAAGTCTGTAAGCAATTCGACACGTGCGATCTGCTCCTTGTTCCGACTGCGCCGAAACACCCTACATTGCAGGAGTTGGAAGTGGAGCCAGTGAAGAGCAATCTCGCACTGGGAGTGTTCGCAAGCGCAGTCAATGTCTTGGACCTGTGTGCTCTTGCCATACCCGCAGGTCAAGCGTTGATCGGCGGCCAATCCCTACCATTTGGCATCACACTTATTGGTCCTGCTGGACGGGAGGGTGTCTTGGTAGAATTTGCAGGGCGCTTGAAGCATGCCATGAATCTGTAGACCCGAAGGGTCACCCCTTGATGACCTCTGGTAGGACGAGCTCAAATGAAGACAGAATGCCGCACTCATGGCATTAATCAACGTGATGACTTGGTGTAAAACGTACTTCATCCCAGAGCTGTTCCGAATTGAAAGTTTGCAGCGGATTGACCCCTTGATGTGATTGGTCAGCCTGCCTCGGGGAAAGATCCGACGATTGGAGCTTGAGCTTCTCCAACATCAGCGACTTTTCTCCTCTCTCCCAAATCGACACATTGCAGCTCTCGCGACAGTATGTCGTACACGGGGCGGACCCTGGCCAGACATGGAGCTCTGCTCAACTCGAGTCGACTCGCTCCGGCCTTGCGAACCCAAGCACGAATGAATGGCACCTATCAACCTCCTACACCACCCCCGTCCAAAGACAACCCTCATGTACGTCGCGACACCCGAACTAAAATCGACGACGTATCCTTTCGCTGACAAGATGACACAGCGAAACTTCTGGAAATCTTTTGGACGACCGATAGCGAAGGTCTTCCTGATGGCCATGGCCACCTATCAGATCACTTACTTCACATGGTTAAAATTGGAATCAGTAGAGGAACGCTTTGACAAGGATGGTTAGTGAACCCACGGGACCGGATCGTACGGCATCTGATAATAGCAGGAGAGATCAGAAGACTGGAAGCACAACTGCATGATCTGACAAAGGACAAGGATGCGTTGAAGCTAGAGAAGAAATGAATGCGAACCTGCAGGGCAAAAGAGCCGTTGGGTTTTATGGACAAAGAACGAAGAACGATCCTGTACGCAGGCCAGTCGGTTGACTGCGATGGCTTGGATATTCAGCGATTGTCCGGCCGTGATCTCAACCAGGCCGACAAGTTTCGAAAGACCTTCACAGATGACCTTCATGGTTTACTGGCCAGCGTTGCCTGCCAATATCCCGCGCGAAGACTTCGGAAGGCGACCACGTACCTCGGCACGTCAAGCACGGGAGCGTCGCCGCGCTCAACCTTGCTTGATGACAGCGGCATCGGGAGATCGCGTTTCTCGAAACACCACGTTAGACCCAGCCCCTGATTCAGTGGGGATGGGTTGTGGATCACTTGGTGGAATCTCGACCCCTGACAGCAAAAGACGGCACGGCACGGAGATATCGTGGAGAAAACCTGACTTCTGGATAGACCCTCTATTCACGAATATGTATAGAGCCTTTGGCCAGAATGCGGTGCCTTTCATACAGAGTGGTAAAGGATTGTATGCGCTGAAAGGTCTCGGTCCGCTTTTTGCTTCATACGGCCGAGTCCTCGATCCTCGCAGCATAATGCACAGCAGATGCGCACAATTGCAATTCCTCGTTCTCGGAGGTTTTCCATTCGCAGATCTTCGAGGTCGATCTTGCTCCAGCCCGAGCACCAGGTGATGGATGTGGGTCCCGGAATGGTGGGATGGTGGACAGCGCTAGCAGGGATTCCTTGCCGCTCCGCTACAGGCCGTATACAATACTTCTTTTCCCTGGAAATTCACTGAAGGCCTAACGATCTGACCACGAGATCCACCAATATCCTTAATTTGACAAAGGTGATGCATACAAAATAGCGCCTGTGGCGGTCTAGGATCTGGCATCTGACCATGGCGGGATATATCTTATCCCTGCCTGCTATTCCAGTTTCATATCGACCGGGATGCCGAGCATGCAGACATGGATGTGTCAAATCATCACGCCCACGCGCCCTAATTTCTGGTTGCCGTTGCACGCCGACAAGCGCCAATCATCAGGTACTGCATTAGTGCGGCTGCAGGCATTGCTTGTTCCATACCCATGCTTGACGACCACATCGTCCTACCATGTTCTGGAATGGGCATCAAGACGTGCTTGGGTAGACGTGCGTTGCGAGCATCTGTGCCATTCCAGCGTCTCCGTGATGGTGGCGCCGCGATATGCAGTCAGCTCTGATAGCATCAGGATGAGGGGTCGTGTATGTGGCCATGGCACGCCTTCCAAAGCCATCAATGTGTGAGTTGCCTTTCCTACCAAAGTAGCAGCAGTCCTTCGCTTGTCCTCAGGTATAAAGTCACCCATCTCGTCCTCCTTAGACCAGATCAGACACTCGTTCTGAGCACCTCACAATCACTACGTCAATCTTCCAATCACTCATTGATCCCCTCCTCATCACAAGATGAAGCTCTCCACTATCCTCTCCCTCCTTCCTTTGGCCCTTGCCAATCCGATCCCCTCCGACCCTCTCTCATCTTCCCTCGAGCTCGACGCCAATATCCTCAAGCGTGCCACAGGCTACACCGGCGGCAACACCGCATCCGACGTCACCAACGGTGCCTGCGCTCCCTTGACCGTCATCTTCGCTCGCGGCACCACCGAGCGCGGCACCCTCGGCTCCGTCATCGGTCCTCCCCTCTTCTCTGCCCTCAAGAGCAAGCTCAATAATAATGTCGCCCTGCAGGGTGTCTCCTACCCTGCCTCAGCCGCCGGCAACGCCAACCTCGGCGCCGATGGTGGTCCGACTATGGCTCAGCTCGGCAACCAGGCTTTGAAGAACTGTCCCGGCACCAAGGTCGTGCTCTCCGGATACAGCCAAGGAGCTATGGTTGTCCACAACGCTGTGTCGAGGAGTGGGTTCGCTTCTGCCAATGTGGCTGCTGCTGTGCTTTTCGGTGATCCATGTAAGTAGTCGCCTACCAGGCTCGGAGTAGTGGGCGAGAAGCTAACTGTGCTCAGTGATCAAGCAGTCGATCGGATCCGTCCCAGCTGCGAAGATCAAGCAGTACTGTGCTTCAGGCGACGGCGTCTGCACTGGTGGAGGCGGAATCACTGCTGCTCACTTGTCCTACGGAAGCAGCGCAAGCGCCGCCGCGGACTTTATCATCAAGACTGCTGGCGTCAGTGCTTAGGTCAAACTTCTGTGACGGCGAGGAAGGGTGTCGCGAGGGTATGGACTGGTTGCGATCCTATTTTGTAGGCAACGATTGAATGCAACCTATGCTGTCTTATTACACCCCTGTCCACGAGAAAGATGTTCCAAGTGTAAGTTCGCCCTTAAGCACTTCGCTCTTCGGATCCGCGCTCCGTGCAATGATGACCTCGAATGCCCCCTTCTCAGCCAACCACTTGTCTGTCTTTTCATCCCAGAACGACAAGGCGTACTTATCGAGCTCGATCTCAATAGTCTTGGCCTCCCCAGGAGCGAGGTCGACCTTCTTGAAAGCCTTGAGCTCCTTGAGCGGCCGAAGCACACTGCTCTTCGTGTCCGAAACGTACACCTGGACGACTTCCCTTCCTTGCTTGTCGCCGGAGTTCTTCACGTCCACTTTGACCGTGACAACATGATCCGCTCCACCAGCCCACTCGTCTGGCACAACCAAGCTGCTGTACTCGAATTCTGTGTACGACAACCCGTGCCCGAAGTAGAACAACGGCGGTCGATCCACCTTTTCATGATACCTGTAGCCAACAAACACTCCCTCACCATAATGCAAGTTGTAGTCCGCCTTCCCAAAGGTCAAGAACGCCGGCGTGTCCTCCAATCTCTTCGGGAACGTCTGACTTAGCTTCCCGCAAGGGTTCACATCACCAAACAGGACGTCAACCAGCGCCCTACCCGTCTCCTGTCCGCCGAACCAGGCATGCACCAACGCACCTGCGCTATCCAGCCACGGCATAGCAATCGGACTCCCAGCCTGCGTGACCACCACCGTATTCGGGTTCGCCTCCGTCACGCGCCTGATCAACTCATCTGTCCTGCCCGGCAAGCCCAAATCCGTACGATCAGAGCCCTCATACTCCCAATCCTTCGTCAAGCCCGTCAACACAACGGGTATCTCCACTTCCTTGGCGAGCTTGACAGCGTCGTCCAGCGCCTTCTCCTCATCCACGATCTCATACCCACCGATCCTCACCCCAGCCGTCGGCATCGCACCAACAGCTTTCTCGATCCCATCGTTGACGACCAAGACCTCGATCTCGTACCCCTTACCCTCCTCAAGCTGCACGTCAGCAGTCACTTCGCTGCTCGCGGCGTTGAACATGGGCGTGTCCCCCGTCTTCTCGGGGTGGGAGGTCCAGAGATTAATGACCTCTTTACCGGCGAAGGAGAGTTTGCCTTTGCCGATGACGCAGAGGCCGATGCGGAAGGGCGTGCTGCGGGGTGCAGTGAAGAGGGTGCGCACGCGGAGGAACCATTGCGGGGGAAGGTTTGCGGGGAGCGAGTCGGCGAGGAACATGTAGGTTTCTTGGGTGGTGACGGTGGCGATGGGCTTCGCGTCGGGGGAGGAGGTGGGGTCGGTGGAGAACCATTCGAGGATCAGGCCGGAGGAGGAGGTGGAGGGGATGGTGAGTCCTTCGGTCAGGAGAGGGGAGAAGCGATGAGCTGGAGAGGTCAGCATGGAGTTGTGGCAGGGAAGGGGGGTGGACATACTGTAGCAGCCAAGCTGGAAGGGCACGTCGCCGCCTATCGCTTCGACAAAGGCGTCGTATGGCTTGCTGATGTAGTAGGGATTAAGATCGGCGCTGCCGCCACCACTTGCGGCTGGGAGATGCCAATGAGGACCGATGAGACCGAACTTCTTCCCGGCTTTCTTGTCGAGTGGAAGAATCTTCTTGTCATTTTTGAGCAGGACGATGGATTCAGAGGCCACTCTGCGGACTAGTGCTTTGCTCTCTGCATCGTTGCGTGGCAGATCAGCCGAATCCGCGATAGCTGGTTTGACCTTGTTGATGAACTCGAGCACGTTGCGGACCGCGGCATCCAGGGCAGCCATGGACACTTTACGACTGTTGACTGCCCATGTCAAGATATTGCCTCGCCACTTGGTTGGTCCCGGCATCTCCAAATCAAGTCCTGCGTTGATTGCTTCTGAGGTGCTGTAGGTGCCGCCCCAGTCGCTCATGACCAAGCCCTTCCAGCCCCAGTCCTGTCTGAGGACTTCATTGAGGAAGTGAGGATGCTCGGCAACATGCGTGCCATTGATCTTATTGTACGATGTCATGTAGCCCCATGGATTAGATTTCTTCGCAGCAATGTGGAATGGAAGAAGATGTACTTCCCTCAGAGTTCTCTCCGATGCCACAATATTGTCCTCGATGGACCACGCAGATTGGTCGTGAGCTGCGTAATGCTTGATAATAGCACCCACCTTGTGCTTCTGCATGCCGTTGATCAGGGATGCGGCAATATTGCCGCTCATCACAGGATCCTCGCCAAAAGCTTCGAAGCCACGTCCAATCAGGGGAGATCGCTGGATGCAGACGGTAGGTCCCAGAAAGGCATGGATGTTCCTGGCTCTGGCTTCCTTGCCGAGCAGATCTCCGACCTGCTCCATGAGCTCGGTGTCGAAGGTGGCCCCCATGCCAGTCGCTGAGGGCAGCAAAGCTGCTGGCTCCTGTAGGATGTTCAAGAGGTGGTCACCTGATTGGATGCTTGCCGAGCACTTACGCTGTTGAAGAAGCTGGTGCCTCGAACTCCATGAGGTCCATCGGAAGTCTGCAATGATTAGCATCAGCCTCTGCCTTCATTATACACTTGCTTACAGTGATACTCGGTACACCTAGTCGCTCGATAGCTACACTCCTCCAAGTGTCAGCACCGGCCGTCAATGCGACCTTCTCCTCCAGTGTGAGCTCCGAGAGGAGCTTGTCGACATCCATGCTGCACTCGGGTCGAATTTGGTCTTTGAGAAGATAGTACCTACCAGTAGCGAAAGACTGCCGTAATTATAAACAGAACACAAACCAGCAGGTACTCCGCAGCAACTCGCGCGGTGCCATCACAGCAGGCGGTCTGAATCAGACGCGTGATTTGCTAGACAAGATCCGTGGTCCACTTATGCTACCATGATGGCGACGATCTCTCGCATAGCATTCATCCGGAGTAGCAATGTGAGGCGGAGAAGCGGCTGAAGATGGACGGAGGAGCAGGTTCCGTGTCGAAAAGGGTTGAGCGGCGGGTCATTGTCGGCCTTGGTCGTCGATGATCTATGCAGACCATGCGAAGGCGTGTCATCGTCTTCACTACACGTATACTACACGTATACCTGGACATGATCCGGACATAGTGTCGTTTGTCTTACTGATGGACCCCACGACTGTCTAAAAGGCGTCGACGGTACGAGACCATAACCAATCCGGTTCTAGGCCCTCGAGGCGCATCAAGTACGAACTACAGCACGGCTTCTCAGATTTATCCCTCCAACATGTCTTCATTCTGATACGTCGGCTATGAAAACCTCGGGAACCAAGAAGTCTGTCAGCACTACCCTGACTGTCCACTGGGAGGTGTTAGATCCGGAACTGGCGAAACACCGAGCGGCTTGTCGTCAAGTTCGAGAGCTCCATACATCGACGTCTTGTATTTCATGCTCGAATCAGCTTGGTCGCGATCTTCAGGGCAGCAAGGTTTTGCCGATGCACATCCGACCTCGCAACTACGAATTTTGCTGGAAGATGCCGTGGAGTCGAGGAAAGGAACGGCGCAGACGTGCGTGGCGAGGGCCACCAGGGCCAACGTGATGCTTGCTTTGACAATGCTGTTGTGGTGGATGGCTTTTCTGTGTAGATCTGGTTTGAATTGATAGGTCTGGCATGTAAGGTAAGATTGAGAATGTGAGGCAAGGTGATTGTTCGACAAGATGTTAACGCGGATATGAACCGCACATATAACTTACGAACATAGTTCTTGGCATAGGAAGTAGGCGCTGGACTATAGGAGCGACAATAGGTATATGCTAATTGTTTTGATCCATCTAGTAGATCACACAATCCTGAAAGGATTGATTATGTCAGAGTTCCCCCGAAGACGATGGTCGGCCTCAAGTCGAAGCCACAATTCAGTACTGATTTTGACAGCTTGTACATGTCTCGACCGAGGAGATCCCTGGCCGTACGCGAATGGACGTTTCAGTCAATGATCTGGAAACAGGAGACCTTGGCAATACTAGAAGTGTTCGGAGGAATACTGCCAAGCATGAGCCGCCACCTGTCACGTATAGACGAGAGGTTTCTCGAGCTATTTGTACTATGTCCGAGCAAGCTGTCTGGCGTAGGAGAATGCGCCTCGCCATGCCGGCAGTCACCAGTCGAAGGCCTGTCGCCGCAGTCCTCTCACGGAGGACCACGTCCTAAAGTCTGAGATGATTGGGCGAATCTCAGGCTGAGGAACCCTCGAGCTGCAAAGTCTCAAGTGAACAGTAGGTCACCATCAGCCCCGATGCCTATCTGGTACGTCACCTCTACGTGCTTTTGACTAGAGTCGATGGCTATTGTATCGCATTTCGAAGCTGTCATTTGGTCGAAAAATAGTTTGAGGAGCGCAGGATGTGGAATCTTCTCGATCCTTCAGCCCCGCCGGAGGCTTGTATTTCGTCTGACAGGACCGTCACTCTAGGGTGCGCACTCATCCATTCCTGCATGGCTCATTCAGTGTGTACGTAGCAGTCCACGCTAGAGCGAATTGGTAGCTTTGGCAATTCAGTCGGCAATGTAGTCGTTCCGCCAGGCTCGAGTCCTGGTCTCTGATTTTGCCAATCGAGTATGATCTTGATCAGATCTTCCCTGCAGTCTCGCTCGGCCCATCCAATCGCATCTTGTATTCCCCAGCAATCACGAAGTGACGGATCAGCTCCGTGCTGCAGCAGATACCGCACCACCTCCTCTCTCTTAGATGATCGTATTGGATGGTAGACTGCGTAATTCAACGGCGTACCATAGTACTTCGGCAGAGGAAGGTCTTTTGGTGTGTCTTCGGCATTGACTCCAATTCCGATCTCCTCAATTAGATACTTGACGATCTCCAGATTGGCACCAGTGGCGGCGCAGTGAAGCGTCCGAGACGTCAACTCCCCTCCACGATCAAGGAGGAGCTTGAACAACTCAAGACTGCCATGGCGAGCGACGCCATGCATGAGAGGTAGGGCGAAGTTGACATGACCTCGCCCGCACAAAGAGGGATCAGCGCCATGGTCGAGGCACCAGCGTAACATCGTTTCGTCGCTGCAGAATTCTTGCAGAAGGGTCGTCGGCTGCCAACCGTCCGTGACAGTATTGATGTTCATCCACGAGCCAGGATATATTCTAGTACAGGTATGGCACATTCTGACTTCTGAGACGCTTCGTACCATGCTCGGAAGAGATGCGACGGCTGAAGATCATGTGCATCTGCGTCTCTTTCCTCGACTAGGTATTTCACAATAGTCGCGGCGTTGTACCATACCGCATTTCGGAGAAGAGCATGAAGTGTGCCCGGGTCTTTCTGTAGATATTTCTCGCCGCCGCTGTTCAAGCATTCGAGAGATAGAGACCAAGATCATCAGCTTTGCATGCTTGAGTCAAGGCCGTGCGCCAGTAAAGTCTGCCTGTAGACTGTTTGGCGGAGTCTGGCAAGGCAGAATTGGTGTTCGTCTTTGCTGACGCCATGAACCGGCACAAACTAGACAAAAAGGACGACCCCGGTGATTAGCGATCGAGAGCACGATACATATTATGTAGTTCCGGCTACGCCTGGATTTCAGAGAGAAAGTACATGATGCAGTTCCTTTAAGTCAATGGTAGAGGATGGTTGGTTGCAAGTGTGACTCAGCCGACCTGAACCATGGTGCAGCGTTCGCCTGTGGTCAACTCTGTAACAACAAACAGCTCCAGGTAATTCCTGCCTATCAATCGATTGCTTCCAATCTTGTGGTGAGCATTCGTGCTATGACTACTTTTTCGAGGTGGAGTATATCGTTAAGTAAGTCTTCCAGCTAGTCGCCTTGCTCAGGTCCACTCCTCAACCACGATACCACTTTCTCGAGCCTTCTGATCGACATAAGAATTGCGGTCATGTGCTCAAAACGTAGTAGGATGCTGACTCTGAGAAGGTGACTCTTCAAGCATTGTCCAGCGTATGCTTCCCGTGCTTGTCTATCTCGTTCTAGGAGCTTGGCCTGCTCGGTGTCCTCGGCGCGGACCCGGGTGTGCGTGCCTGCGTTGATTGCGAACATGCTTGTACCTACCACAGCAGGAAGGTCTGGGGATATGCTGACACGTGTTCCTCCGGAAGATCTGGTCGACGGTGGAATAGAATCGTCCCGGTCCAACGCAACTGATGTTGCTGGGCCAGATCGCTGATCCATCATGGAGACTTGCAGGGATTTGTCAACAGATTCTACGGCGTAGTTACGGAGTAGACGAGAGGAGTTCTCGAAGATGCTTTCTACCTGCTGCTGCATTTCTGGTGATGGCCCGTTGTCGGGGTAGTGCTGAGTAAAAGATGACTCTGTCACATTACTAGCGCGCTGGACAGGTCGCCGAATGTGGTCTTCATCGAGTGCTGTGGGTCCTGGCGCTGCTGTCTCATGGGAAACAAGGTCGGGTTGATCGTGGTCATCGTAAGTTCCGGAGTATGCCGGGGTCAGTGGTGTGTTAGGCTCCGCAAATTTGAGATCTTCGGCCAGATGATCTCTGCCATCCGAAGCAGATGCTATCAATAGTGCCCAGTATAACACTCCAGCAAGACGACCCCACAAAGGAGTAGTCGGTGATCCTCGGATGGCATCGTAGATGGATTCGAGAGTAACTTCTCCGCACAATTCCCCTTGCGGAAGCTGCAGATGACAAGCATCTCGGCTCGATAGGGAGCACTGGCGCTGAACAGCATGTGCGAAGCGCAATGCCACCCTCCTGATGCTCTCGTATATCCAGTCCTGCGGTGACGATTCAGGTCCAAGGACTCGGGGGCGGTAGATATGCAGCGCACGTACCAGTGCATCAATCTTCTTTCTTCGTTCTGTTCGACGAGGAGACCATTTGGCGCCTGTCTCACATGGACAGTCGACAATCGCTTCTGTCAGATCGTGTGTCGATTGGATCAGCATGAGTGTATCAGTTGAACATAGCTCCTCCTTGGCCAGATCATGCATTCCAGTCCCGAGACTGAACAAAGGACTCTCCGGGGCAGGTTGAGTTATTGGTCTACCCGAGCGGCCTTTTGTGTCCATCCATTCGCTGTACATGAGATCAACAGTGCGATCTGTCAATATGGCAATCTCGTATTCTGTGAGAACCATGTTTTGTGCCATGACACCATGACCACCTAAGTGATCCAGGCCACCTCGCAGCGTAATGAGGTGTTTCAGTGCGCGACTATGTGGAGCAATACATGTACTGAACGGTGATGCAAGCTGCCCGTACAAGAGTTGCATGATAGAGACAATCGATCGATCGTCATGCGCCTTCATAGGGTCACAGATGCGATCATTGAGGATTTGCGGCACGATGCTTGTGATTGCAAGAGTCTGCTGCCAGTCGCTGGCTTCGATTCTGGTAGTAGTGCTTTTGCCTGCTGTGAAAAGATCCGCAAATGGTGCTATCATGCACAAGCAGCTCAGGAATGCTTCTGGGGTATCTAATATCAACGGTATCCAGTCCTGACTGCAGGGCTCTGATCCGAAGTAGGCCCCAGCTGTCATGAATGTTAGCGAATCTAACAGGCCAACAAGGCGGAAGCAATACGTACACATGACCTTGAGAAGTGTCAAGTTGACGCATCTCGCCGCCGTATTACGATTTGGCATTTCTGGCAGGGTCGTCATGAATGGCAGCTTCGGTGCTAGTCCAGCATGCTCCATACGAGAGAAGAAGGCGTCTGCATGTGATTCGCATGCTGCTGTATCCCCTCCGATTGACAGACTCTGCATGGAAACCGCCAGAGCGGCAAGATCGTCCTGTGCAACAGACGCTGTGAGGATAGGATTTCTTACATCAAGCCTGACTGCTTTTTGCGGATTCTCAGGCGCGGCTTGAGCCTGGCCGAAGCTAGGTATGCTTCGCACAGGATCTCGCGGGCGATAGTGGCGAATGTGCCTATCCGCAAAGCGATCGCTCAGGTGTTTCCTTTTCCTTACTACTCGTATATCTGTTGACTCCGGGTCATTGGAAGCATTATCGAGATAGCCGAGCATGGCTTTATGACGGACAGTCCATTGTGTCCTCTCATCTTTAAAGTCCTCAGGTCGAGTAGCGACAATGAATGTTAGATCTAACTTTTTCCGATCTTTCATATTGACTTGGGAAATAAGAAGATGAGTGCAGTCTCTTGTCAAGTGTTTGGCTGCGAAAATGAAATACTAAAATACCTCTTTTCCGTGCGATCATTGAAACTTTCGTGTCACTTATGTCGAGGAATCTCTCGCTAACGGAGGTTATTGAGTGACTTGGAAAGCGTCCCAAGTTAAGGCCGATGGCCGAGCCTGCCAATATATGGATATGTTGGCAATATGAGGGGCGGGTAGCGGCCTAACTAGCATGCTGGGAGGGAATCTACTCTAGTACTTGTCAGAGCTGAGATGTTTTTGATCACCAATGATGATGGTCCTTGCGTGTCCCAGATTAATTTTGCGAGCCCGCACTCTGCGAGGGTGAATCAATGGGGGGCCTTACGAGGCCCACTACCAGGGTCCAAAAAGCGGACCAAAAATACTTTCGGCGTAAGTGTAGCCCGAGCCGGACAATTATGTTGACATCGATAATCTGATACCCATTCAGCTCCATTAGAGGAATATGGCTCGTGGACGATGCATTACGAGAGATTATACTTTTGTCTTCCCCATGGATCAGATCCGATGCTCTATGACGCTTTGCTCAGACCAAGCTCCTCACACCAGTGCCTACAAGTTAAACAGCTTCCTAAGCTCAGCAGCTGTCTCGTCTGGATTCTTGACACTGTGACCAACGGTCCGAGAGTCCTCGAAGATCTCATAGTCGTTGCCTCCTTGGAAGCATTTGTCTCCGAAGAAGTGAATGGTGGTGTAGTCGACACCTCCGGGCAGGTTCTTCTCGTTCTCGACATGTTGCAGAGCATAGGTCTTGTCCCAGCCTTTGGGGAAGACATCGAAAGAGATCTGACCGCCGATGGAGTAGCTATAGCACAATTAGTCCCACTCGAATTCATGTCAACGAGACTCACGTCAATCCTTCATTCGGGAATGCCTTCTTGATCTCCTCGACGAACTTCTTCCTGATGCCATGCTCCAGATCGAACTTCTCGTACTCGTTCCTCTCCTCAATACTTGCATTCCTTCCTATCGGGCTCACGTTGATCATGCCATTCCGGAACTCGATAAACGTACCACGCTTCTTTGGAATCTCAAGGTCCGCGATGTAGTGTAGTATAAATTTGACCAACTCTTGATACTTCTTTTCGCCGATCCACTGGATGAAGGAAGACGATGCAAGGGGGACGCCCATGCGGTAGGCAGTGAGACCATTCTCAGCAAAGCAGAAATCAAAAAGGGACGTGACTGGTATCGAGGGCTTTCCTAGCTGTTCTTGCTGCTTTGCCAGATCGGAACCGCCTACGAAACCAATTGCGACTTTGTGACGGAGTTGAGAGAGGAGCGCGAGCATCTCAGGGGAGACTGTCTGGACGGGGTCAGCTTATTTACATCACCAGGAAGACAGAGCCCCGAAGAGCTGGGAGGACGATGATGCAGTCTCTGGCTTCCTCACGTACCCTTCGAGCAGGCGTCAATGTGCCATCGACATCGAACAGGCAGATGGTGTTCTTGACCGGACGCTGGTCAAGCGCCGGTATTACTGCTGCCGCTGCTGCTGCCATTGGTGTGGGCAATGCGCTCGTAGTGTCGGTTTAGTGATTGGAAAAGACGGTGCCTGCGACAAATTGTGCTGACGACGCGGTCGCAAGGTGATGTTTAGTGTTCGTTGGTTTGTGGAAGGAGGGGTATCGGTGAGTAAGGAGGAGCAGTTGTGCGAGTCTCACGATAAATAGGGGTCAACCGTAATCCACGTGTTTTTTATTGTGGTTTCTTATGGCGAAGAAAGTATCGACTATAATATGCCACAAGAGTGCTGAAGAGGTTAGAGATAGATCATCATGGCGGTGTGGCCGGAGTAAGAATGCTGCAGCAGCGGAGGTGCTGCGGTGAAGGCCTCAGGGGTTCGGCCACTTGCTCGACGACGAACCATATCACTCTTCTGGCACTTCTTGATCAAAACAGTCCTCTCAATATGCTGGCGCCTTTCGTGCTATTGCTATGCTGCTAGCTGCTAATACAGGTCATGTCTCCATGCTTTTGACACCTGCTCAACCCCTCTTCGTTCTATCATTGGTCATAAATTTGCACTTCTTCACTAACTTAGCTTTCGATTGGGTCAAGCGTGGACCCAGCGAGAATGGTAGCCCTGTCATTTTGTTAGCTAGACTGTATATCCGACGTGAGGGATGAAAGTACCATCCGATGAGACGCCAATGCTTCTCAATTCTTCGGCTCAGCGCCACCTTTTCCCCAATTTCTGTGCATGCCGGGCTGGTCAATTGAAGACGTGCTGCGTCAGCCTTTACAGCGATGACCTTTGCACCAGTTGCTGTCGATCCAATATTGACCATGAGAATCTCGTTCTTCGCTAGCTTGGCGACCTTTGCCTGTTTGCCATCTGCTGTCTTGACACCAAGCAGGCGTCTAAGGAGGAAGTAGTTGACCTCGATCTCGGTGTAGATAGAGGGGAGCTTGCCGCGAAGACCAAGGACGAAACCGACAAGACGATCGGCACGGCAGAGCGTAGGATCAACCCGCGTACCGACACCTGCGGCATGTTAGCTTGTGTTTGATTTGAAAGACCGTATTCACTCACCGATCAGTCCACCAGGGACAGCGAACTTCAGATCGTTGTTCTCGGCAAATAGAGACACGATCCTGCTGTAGATTGGCCTGCACACAATCTTGCCCTGTTCGTCCTTGCTGACAATACCTGGCCTGATCTCAATCTCGTCACCAAGCTTGAGCACACCAGTGAGGATACTGCCACCAGCAACACCTCCCTTGAGCTCCTCGATCTCGGCACCTGGCTTGTTAACATCGAAAGATCGAATGACGATCATGTGGGGGTTGGCTGTGAAGTCCCTGGGCGGCACAGGAATCTTTGAAACGAGATACTCGTTGACAGCATCGATGTTAAACTTCAGCTGTGCAGAGATGGGAACAATGGGGCTACCATCTGCCACTGTGCCGCGGATAAATTTGAGGATGGATTCGTGGTGTTGTAAAGCCGCCTCTTCGCGCATAAGGTCGACCTTGTTCTGCAGGATGATGATGTGGTTCAGTTTCATGATCTCGATGGCTGCCAAGTGCTCAGATGTTTGTGGTTGCGGGCAGGTTTCATTTCCGGCGATTAGGAGAAGTGCAGCATCCATGACCGCAGCTCCTGACAACATGGTGCTATAGCGACGTTAGTTACACCAAATTAATGCTAGGAACAATGAGACTAGCCTCATTAGAATGTCGTGGCCGGGACAATCAACGAAGGACACATGGCGTAGTAGTCGATATGTTCCTGAGCATCCGTCCCTCTCGCAAGGTGGATCCACCTCTTTATCACTCTTGAAACTTCTGTAGCATGTCGGACGCGGGCATTCTGGATTATCGCACTTGTAGATCTTCGCATTGGCGTATCCGAGCTTGATGGTAATGTTCCTCTCCAACTCGTTCTTGAATCTGACCGTCTGGACCCCTGAAATGGCTTTGACCACCGTCGATTTGCCGTGAGCGACGTGACCGATTGTACCAATGTTGATAGTTGCCTGACGTGAGATGATCTCGGGCGAGAGAGGTGTGAGAGTGCTCATGTCGATCGTCGAAGGCTCGGGCTGCTCTGGTAACACTGGCTTCTTCACTTCGGGGACAACCGGCGCAGTCTTTTTGAGCGCTGACTTTGGCTGTGTAGGCTCTTGAACCTCATTCTCTGATTCCGAGTCCTGCTGAGGGTCTAGACCAGGGGATCCAGGAGGAGAATCCTCTTCTGACATGTTACCGTTCGTAGCCATGATTGCGTTCAGCGGTAGAGCTGGTTCTGCTTCTGCTTCTGTATTCTCGGTTTGCGCAAATGCTTTCTCAGAGCGACCTCAATGCCTGAATCTGGTGTTTGACGTCGTGAGAAAGAGTACACGGTTGGATCGCTGTCGTTCGTCGCTGTATGACTCCGTGCGGTGACTTTGGCGGGACGATACCTTTGACGCACAAAATTCCGACCACCTGAGGTCAACAAGTCGACCAATAAGGTTCATGCTTGGCGCTGCCCCTCCGCCCAAAGATACCCCACTACTGCATGCACCATTCATACTCTTCTCCAGAACAGTACTTTACATGTAAATTAATTGGGAATAGTCTAACGACGTGAGACAGACCGGAAATCCTGGAATAGCCACACAACTATCGGGGAATCAGTGCTCATAATCTGTACTTCTTACTACTATTTCCGCCCAAAACTTTTGTACACCGCCCGGCAGAAATATCGCCTGCAGACAAATTATTCTGCCATCGCCGGCATAGACACAGACAGTGGCGATCATGGCAACTGAAACGAAGACAGCAATGGCAGAGCAGCCAGATAGGACGAGTCAGGTCCGGATCCAGCTCAGTACACAGAGTCATGACATTGAGCTCCCGGAAAGCACTGGACCTATCCTTGTATCTACAGGTATGTAGTATGGAAAGATTGTCGCGCCGAAATCTACTTTCGACCTGAATCGTACTAATCGATATCAGAACTTCGCAGATACCAGCTGTCTACACTGGTGAACCGATTGCTCTCGACCTCCAAGCCTGTACCCTTCGAGTTTCTGATTAACGGTCAATTTCTTCGATCCTCAATTGACGACTTTCTCACGGAGAATGGTATCTCTGCTGAAACGACATTACAAGTCGAGTATGTCAAGGCACAGATACCGCCACAGCACGTGTCGTCCTTCCAACATGACGACTGGGTCTCTTCGATAGATGTGCTATCAACGACCTCGCAGTCTGGCCTTTTGCCAGATACTGGTCTCGATGCTACGTCTTCTCGCCTGCTATCGGGATCCTACGATGGTCTCTTGCGAACATGGTCATCGGCAGGAACCCTGATATCGACTTCGTCTCTCGCACATACCGGGCCTGTAAAATCGACCAGGTTTGTGTCGCCAAGTCTGGTAGCCTCGTCAGGTCTCGATCGAACAGTCCGGCTGTGGACCTACGAGTCCGACACTTTTACACCTCTTCTCGATCTATACGGCCATACCGCGAGTGTTGATCGATTAGCTGTGCATCCCCGCTCAAGCAAGATCCTCTCCGCCTCCTCAGACGGAACACTTTCCTTGTTTGGTACCGACCGGTCCGCTCTTCCTCAAGCACCCTCGAGCCTCCTCCCTCTGCCGTCCACGAAAAGACGGAAAACTTCCCATCCTGGCCGAGATGTGCCTACTCGGGGTACCCTCTCTACATTAAAGTCGCACTCCGCCCCTGTATCAGACGTCGCCTTCTCCCCCTCAGACGCCACAGTAGCCTACTCCACCTCCCAAGACCACTCCCTCAAAACATGGGATCTCACCACTTCGATATGCGTCGACACCCGACCTACATCCCACGCACTCCTCTCCGTACTACCGCTTAAGGCCCTCGGTCTAGTAGCAGCAGGCACATCAGCGCGCCACATCAACCTCATCGATCCGCGAGCGGACGCACAACGAGTCGTAGCTGGCACACTAAGAGGGCATACAAACGCCGTGGTCTCTCTGGCCGACAACCCAGGCAGCGAATACGGCATCGTCTCAGCCAGTCACGACGGTCAAGTCCGCGGCTGGGACGTGCGCACCGCCCTAACCAGCACAGGGCAAGGCGGAGAAGAAGGCAAAGGCGGTGAAGCCGTCTTCGTACTCAACAGGGACGGCGACGACGGCAAGAGGAAAATTGGCGGCGAGGGCGTCAAAGTCTTCGACGTCCTCTGGGACCGCGAATGGGGCCTCGTCAGCGCGGGAGAAGATAAGAAAGTGCAGATACATCGCGAGCGATAATACCATCTACTCTTCCCGGAGCAAACATGGAAAATGTACTTCATGATATTCATAGCCGCTAAACGCTACATTCCCCCCCGGCACCCATTCCATCACCGTCCGTACTCCAAACTCGGAATAACGACCGGCCCATACTTGACACTCCCTGCGTACCCCCCATCACCCTGCTGCACCAAGAAATCCGCCGCCAGACTCAACCTCCCGCTCGCCTGCCCCTTACCATGTCCATCAGGACTGCCACCGGGCGCGAAGTGTCCCTGTACGATCTCAGGATCATACGCCACCATGGCCACGTAATTCCTCCGCCCCATGAGCCGCTTCATATCCCTCGGCCGACCGTCGGGGTCCGCGACGAAGATCTCCATCATGTCCTCTTTAGTATCCGTCGCTTGCACGGGCGCGGTGGAGGCGTAGCTGCTCCGTCGGCCATTTTGAGGGATATAGATCGGTGATTTCGGGTTCGTGTTGAGGAGGCGCAACACCATGCCTGGGGGCGGGGCGTTGACGATTGCAGAGGAGATGAGTTGGTACATCGTCTTGTGGTCGCCGGGGTGCTGGGGATCATGGAGGATGCCCGCGCCGGCGCAGTTGACGCTGCCGGAGAGGAAGGTCATGCGGAGGGATTTGTTGTGCGAGATGCCTTGCAGGGTACGGATGATGTAGGTACGTTCGAGGTCTTTGGATTCGTGCGTCCAGAGGTCGCGCAGCTCGTCGAGCACGTCGAATTCGCCAAAGGGGGAAAGCATGCCGCTCATCAGACCGGATTTGCCGACTGCCTTTTTGACGGAATGAAAGCCGTCGTTGACGACGTCTTTGGCGCCGACGATCCCGGCTACAGAGGAGGTGACTTTGCCTAGCATGTTGAAGGTGCCGGTCACGGCTTTTTTGCCTTGAGTTACCGTGTTGGCGATCTGGTTGGCGGAGTGGAGACGAGGATAGACGAGAGGGACGGGGAAGACCCATATGCAGTGCTGGACTGATGGTGGAAGGATGGCGACTTTTGGGAATAAGCCTTGGTATGTCGGACCAGCCATGACCTGTGTCAGGGTACGTTCGGAACGGGTATCAGGCCCGACCACAACCACTGCAGGGCCGAGGTATTTGAGGAAATGCCACCCTGTGCCGGTGATTGTGAAGAGATCGAGATCATTCGAGACGTTGCGAAGGATCTCATGTGTGGTGTGATGCTGGAAGAGAAGATACATCTCTGTGCCTATGCGGCCAATGTTCTTGAACATGTTGGACTGTTGCATATAGTCTGGGTAAGAGCCGAAGCCATCGAAACTAGTATCGTCAGCAGTAGACCATCAGATTATGTTCGAGGACTTACATGTCATGATCGTCAAGGGTCAGTATGTGGGGTATCTGTGCAAAAGCCTCTCGCAAATGAGGCTGATCGAAATGGCTTGTGTAAAAATGGAAAAAGGCATGAATGACATCTTCTTCATGCTTCGGCGTCCAGGGAGCATTTTTGCGGTTCTCTTTACCGCTCAAAGTCGTCCACTGTTTCAACATGGGAACATCTTGCCACAGCCTGTCTGCATAGATTTGACCTCCTAGTCCAAGTTGAGCATGAAATCCCCCACATTCCTGATGCTTTTGCAAGACATCCTTCCACATCAAGCTGACTCCACCAACCCTGGCTCGTTCGCTTGCACTCACGCTCAAGGCAAAGTCGTTGCCAGAATGTGTGATAAAGCGCCAGTTCGTTTCGTGACGCCCAGCGACCAAGAATTCATATCGTGTACAACCGAGATGGGAAGTAATCGCGTAAGTCCATTTAGTGGCATGCTCTTCCATCAATAAGTCAATGTCGTAGCGATAGAACAAGTACTTCTTGTGGCTGTAAATCGGGTTGGCCTTCAACTGTCTTGGGTTTGGCGAAAGGTCTGTGCTCTGGTGGATATGCACTGTTGGAGGTGATGGCGCCTCTGAAATGATAAGAATCGAGCCCAGCCACAAGCTCCGCTCAAGGTCGACATTAGTGTATCTCAGATATGGACCAAAGTATACGCCGTTGCTAGCATGGACTTTGTAGAGATCAACACCCGCTGACGGTGGCGGTCCTGTAAAGACACTAGCTGTCGGAGTTGCGACACCAGCAATGCTGTCTTGATATGGTCGCTGATGTGGAAATCCAGGACTAGGATACGCTGGAGAAGCAAGTGGTTTACTTGGGAAGTGTGAATAAGCCGGTGACACAAGAGACTGGGCATAGCCGCCAGCAGGAGACATGTGTTCTTGCATAGATAACGGCAACGTGCCTTTGGGGAACTCCCACTGCGTAGATTGAGTCGCCAAGTGGATGTAGTAGAATTGCCCTGAGGCCGGGTCGACGTGAGAAATCCATCCTTCAGGAAGTGGTGGGGGCGAACTGGCGCCATTGTTGGGCATATGAGGCTGACCTATCTGCACCGGTGCAAGCCCTGCTGCTGCTGGATGTGATGGCGATAAAGCATTCTGATCATTGGCATAAGCAGGATGTGTGGTATGACGCGGTGGCTCCTGTATTTGTCCTGCTGATTGTGCTTCTACCTGCGCCTGCGCTTGTGCATGGGCTTGAGCCTGTGCTTGTGATATCGGAATCGCTTGGCCTCCAACAGATGGCTGCTGTCGTTTCTCATCCGGGTATCCTTGAGCTGTCGCCCCCCCTGCTGCTTGGTACGGTCCCGCTGTATATGGTGGTGGCTCGTCTGCAATGTTCAAGCCCTGCATTGCTTGTCCAGATAATACCTGCTGCTGAGCTTGGACAGCTGGTTGCGGTTGTGGACTTACACCGGCCGTCGGCTGTGGGGAGTATTGGCCGATAGGAGGTGGCTGCGGCGAGTTGGATTGCTGCGGCAAGTGCTGCTGAGGTGGTGTGTATGATCCTTGTTGAGGATACATCTGTGGCTGTGGTGTCGTCTGACTCGGTCTGGTTACTGCGGCATATGGACTTGCCCTTTGAGCTGCGGCACCAGTCTGTGCATAGATGTTTGAAGTCGTGGGGGCGGTAACCCCAGGCAGTCTATTAGAGCCAGAGACACCGTCGATAGGGGTCTCGGGAGGTGGTGGAGAACCTCTCTCAGCTCGTGTGGTATAGGTCGATGCGTTTGTAGTCATGCGATTTACACCTTGCGGTTCCGGCGCACTAAGCTGACTGGCAGTGGTGTCGACTGGTCTGGGCATATAATCCGCCGGTGTAGGTATGGCAGTCCCTCCAACTCCAGGTCCTGAAGTCGGATATGCGGGGCCTCGCTCATCTTTAAGAGGTGTGTCCGGACCAGGCGAGTCCGGTAATGGTTTCGGTATACTGCCACTCCTTCCACCTGAAGATGCATATCCTGACACAGATGGTCTGTTTGGATCATCCGCGCTGAATCTCTTTCTGCTTGAGCTCGAGCCAGGCGTCGTAGTTCTCACTGCCCCTGTAGCTTGGTCTGGTGGTGCTTGCGTGAAGGCAGATTGCGATTGTGGTGCAGGGGAGTTGGCTTTGCTGATACGCAGCGGGCCGACGGTTGGAGAGTCGGGCGCATCGCCGGCAATTGGTGGAGGAGGATAGTAATTGTCGTGAGGACGACCGCCGTATCTGTCGTTGTCCATGTTTCAGGATCTGCCAGAAATACCGGCGGCTACTGGTGCTGGGCCTGCCAGCGCAGACGAGATTGCGCGGTGAGCGATATGTGAGCTCTGTGGAACTTAGGCAAAGATGCCCCGCGCCAGCCGCCGAGATGTTTTGGAAATGATTCGAGAGCTTTAGAATAGGTATTTTGGTCGAGGACTGTGCTACCTTATGAGGCCGTCTAGCAATACAGGAGCACTGAGCCGTCTGTCCACGCAATTCTCGAGTGCGCTAGTTGGGAGGTTTGCGGTCGCTGGTTGGGTCTGGTGGCAGGCAGCGCGATGCTTGAAGATGCCGTAAGCGCCCAAATGACATGGCGGCCGGGCTGATTCGAGCTGTGATTGGTCGGGTAAGCAGGTCGGGCAGCTTGGAAAGGTTGTCAAGCCATTCTGCTGCGGCGCAGCCATTCAATCAGAACCAATAGAAAATTGACGTTTGCCTCGCTATCCCAATAGACATGCTATAGTGAGTAAGCGCTTCAGCAGCTTTGTGGCACAAAGCAAGTGCTCAATCACTTCTATCACATCTCGGTAATGCTCTATTCTTCCCTTCGGGGGAGAAGTGCGGCGTATGTTATGCTAGGCTCAAATAGGCAGGAACGTGGGGTTGCTTTGAGCCGCACCTCTATTCATACGGGAGAGGGGACGGTTTTGTATAACTTTTAGCAAAGGAGAAACGATCTCTACTCATCCTTGATCGCAAATGTCGGACGACTCCGTCGAAACGCTCAGTTGACATCGCGAGCATAGCACTGCCGCACAATTATTGAAGATGTCGATTCTTGCCTAACGAGTACCACGGTGCTTACTCCTACCGCCTCTATCGAATTGTGCAACAAGTCGAGTCCACTTTCTCCAAGGTTGGCAGAGTCGTGCTCTTGGCTGACCCCTTCTTCATCTCGCAAGCTTGTTTGATGGAGATTCAAGCTGATCCTTCCTCACATCCTTTACCTGCATACAAGATACCCTGCTCTGGACTGTGCACTGCCCTTTGATCATCTGGTCGATACTCAGGTATACAGAGTACACGAGCCACGAGATTGGACAGAGGAATGCCGTTCACCTGCATGCACGAGTACGTCAACCATCCAAGCCACATATTCGGCTCACATCGGACACAAGCAAAGCAGGGAACGGCAAACATCCCACGCTCACATGATGAGAAAGGACAGGCATTAACGATCCATAGATTGAGTGTGATCTGCCAACTGCCTGGGACATCAATCTATTGAAACTGTATGCACATTCAAGCACCGGTCTTGCTTACATTGATGTGCGGGAGATCGACGACCGTCGTGACGTATTGATGAGCGCATCTGCCAAGCTCGAGATGTAGCTGAGATCCATCTTGGTCCTGGTAAACATTGCACAAACGACAATATGCGTTACCAAGCATTTCTGCTTCCACTACCAGACGCTATATTCCCGATTCCACTCGATTGTGCAAGGCAAGGGCAAGTCTATGATTGAAGCCAAGAACATGTTCGCGACACCGCCAGAACGGCGCAGTCAGCACAGGCATCTTATAATGCGAGCACCTGCTGTCAGGTAACTGTGGTCGAGTAAACATTGGGTTCCCTCATTCTCCTTGTTCCGTTGAGCTTCAACAGCGAGTCACCAATTCGACCTAGTAGCCATGTTGCTTTCTACATCTTCCGTCCTCCTCTTTGCCGGCCTTGGTGCTGCTCAGAATGCCCTCGTCGACTTTCTGAGGACGCAGCCTGACCTGAGTATCCTCGCAGACACGCTCAGCATTGTCCCAGAGCTTGTCAACACACTAGGCAGTGCGTCGAATATCACAATCTTCGCGCCCGTCAACAGCGCTTTCGAGGCGATTCCACCGGACACGGCTGAAGGTGTGGCCATCTCCACCAGGGATCCCAATGGCACATCTACTCTATTGAACTACCACGTCCTTCGCGGTGGATTCCCCTCTTCAGCCTTCACTGAGACTCCCCTGTACTACCCGACCCTCTTCGACAACCGCTCTATCATCTTCGACAACCCTCGCACAAATGTGACTGGTGGTCAGAACCTTGGTCTTTTCAGGAATGGCTCTCAATTCCAGGTTATCAGTGGAGAGCTCCAGACAAGCAATGTCATTCAGGCAGTAAGTCAAATCAGTGTAGAGTGAAAGAACACCTACTGACAGAATTACCAGGATCTCACACTAGGAAGCGTCACTGTGCACAAGCTCGATGAAGTCCTTACCATTCCCTTGAACGCATCCGACACTGCTGAGCGTCTCAACGCAACCGCTGCTCTTGGTGCTTTGACCTTGGCTGGCCTCGCTGATCCCCTCGACATCGTTCCCGATCTCACCCTCTTCATTCCCGTCAACGAAGCCTTCCAGGCTGCTGCTTCCGCTTTTGAGGGTGCCAGTGTCGAGACCCTGAGGAATGTTCTCCAGTACCACGCCATCACTGGCAATGTCATTTTCAGCTCCGAGATCACCAACACTACTGTGCAGGCAAGCAATGGCGGCACCTTGACCTTCTCCGTCATTGATGATGAGATTTACGTCAACACCGCCAGGGTTCTCATCCCCAACGTTCTCCTTTCTGACGGTGTCGCACATGTCATTGACACGTGAGTCACATAAGCCCGCTCCTCGCCAAGGTTGCTAATTTTAATGACAGTGTCCTCAACCCGGCAACAGCCAATGTCGACAGGGAAGAGCTTGACGATGATGATACTCCAACACCTGCATTCTCGGGAGCCAGCGCCACAGGTGGTGTGCCATTCACGTCCGCTGTGCCTGGCCCAACCACTCTTAACACTGTCCCACCTCTCGCTACTACCGCCAGTGCTGTAAACTCGACGTTGACCTCTACTGCTACTGGTACTGGTGTGGGCGGTGCGACTCGGGGTCCTTCTGGTACAGGCTCTGCACCAGTTTCTTCGTTCACCGGAGCTGCTGCTATGCCCACAGCAATGGGAGGTGCACTATTCGCCGGCGTTGCGCTAGCGGGTGTCTGGGAGCTTGGCTTCTAAGCGAAAGAAAGACTCTTGTAGCGAACGAGGAAGCACTGAAGTGTTCTTAATGGTAATACTGCATGAGTTATGGAAGTATGATATCGTGACGGATAGGGGAAAGGCCTTTTCATGGCATGGACCTTTAGCGACCTGGTAGTCAGGTCTACATTCGACAGCATATCATTCAATGAAGAATTGTTTCCTTCACTCGACCTTGATTAGCCCTCGTCTCCTAAGCCCCCAAATTGTGCAACGTAAATGAAGCAGGCTCGAAACATGGTCCAGGGCGGAAGACTGACCCTAACCTGAAGTGGGGCTCTGCCGGCCGTGAACGTCAAAAGCTGAGACAGTGAAGCTGTCCTCTGTGCTTTTTACAGCTCCAAGCCTAGACGCGCAAGGCAATAAATCTACCACTTCGCGCGAGGCTGACTCTTTCCTTTATATTTCATTCCTTCCCGGACAGCTTGATTGCTTGTCTCCTACCCAGCATGGATTTCCTTCGCCGCTTGGCCGGCTTCCTCGATCGACCAGGCTTCCCATGGAAGTCTCTCATCATCACCTTCAGCATTGGCGAGTACTGCTTGGAAAACTATCTTGCATATCGGCAGTATCGGGTATTGCAAGGCAAGAAGGTACCGAAGCAACTTGAGAATGAGGTCGATCAAAAGACTTTCGACAAGAGCCAGGACTATGGACGCGCCAAAGCGAAATACGGATTCATCTCAGGTCTGATCAACCAGATCAAATCACTCGCAATCATTCACTACGACGTCTACCCGAAGTTTTGGGCCATCACTGGTCTCATCGCTTCTCGGTACTTGCCTGCGCGACTTCAAGGTGAAATCGCGCATTCGCTCGTCTTCGTCTTTGCTTCATCTTTCCTGGAAACAATCATCGGCCTGCCTCTCTCGTACTACTACCACTTTGTCCTTGAGGAGAAGTATGGCTTCAACAAGCAGACAATCAAGCTGTGGGTTACGGACATGCTCAAGGGACAAGCTTTGGCTGTCGCTTTCGGTGTACCTCTTGGTTGGGGCTTCTTGAAGATCATTCAGAAGACTGGCGACCAGTTCTTCTACTATCTCTGGGTCTTTGCTCTCGCGGTGCAGCTCTTCGCTATCACAATCTACCCAATCGTCATTGTGCCGCTCTTCAACAAGCTCGAACCGCTCAAGCCAGGTCCACTAAAGGAAGCCGTCGAGGCTCTTGCTGATCGTCTCAAGTTCCCCCTCTCTGAGCTCCAGGTCATCGATGGTAGCAAGCGCAGTGCCCACAGCAACGCATACTTCACTGGTCTGCCATGGAAGAAGAAGATTGTCATCTACGATACCCTGCTCGAGAAGTCTTCGGACAAAGAGGTTGAAGCTATCCTTGCCCACGAACTTGGTCACTGGAAGAGAGGTCACACGACAAGGCTGCTAGCCATTTCACAGTTCCACCTCTTCTTCATGTTCACGCTGTTCTCCGTCTTTATCCGTAACAATTCGCTATACGACGCTTTTGGCTTCCACAAGGAACGACCTATCATGATCGGCTTCCTGTTGTTCAACGAAGTCCTGTCGCCTACAGACGCTCTGGTCAAGCTAGGGATGAATATCATGACCCGCAGCATGGAATTTGAAGCTGGTCAGTCCTATCACTCCGTCCAAGTGGTTGTATATGCTAATCGCTCGCAGATGAATTCTCCTTCAAGCTGGGCTATGCCAATGAGCTGGCCAGCTCTCTCATCAAGCTTCAGATTCAGAACCTGTCAAGCATGGACGCTGATTGGATGTACTCGAGCTTCCACTACTCACATCCTATCCTGACCGAACGACTCAAGGCTATCGGCTGGGTCAGCAAAGAGAAGGTCGGCGACTCGAAGCCTGCTTCGAATGGCAAGGCTGGCGAAAAGTCCGAGCTGTAGTATGAGCTTGTAGAATTTGGCTGGGTATCTATGTGTTCATGCCTGCCGAATCTATTGCCATCCTGCTCATGAGTTTCCCCGCCGTCCTGGTGGAACCGTTCGTGCCTGCCATGTCTATTCTCGCAAGCGTTGCTTGTGTCTTCACTCTGAGTCCTTCACCACTGCTTCCTTCTTGACACGCATCCCGTTGTTCTGTCTCTGCAAATCCTTCTTCCGCTTTTTCTTCTCTGCCTTCCTCCTTTCCTTATCAGCCTTCGTCAGACCTCCCATCGCCTTTCCCTCCCGTTCTTCTCCCATCTCCCTCACCACAGGCTCCTCCCCACCCTCTCTCACGACCGGCATACTCCTCTCCCCGACCTCCCCCTCCACCTCCTGCTGCCGCTCATTCCACTCCTCCATATCCATCCCTTCTTCCTCCATCTCAATATCACTCTCCCTCCTCCCATCCCTCCTCGCCAATGCATCAGCAGAAACACTCTCCTGACTCCCATCCACCTCCCCTGACTTCCTTTTCTTCAACACCCCCCTGACCGGCGTCCCGTCCGACCTCACTCCCCGATCACGACTCGGCCCGATCCCACTGAGCCCTACACCCCCTCCAAGTCTCCTTCTCAGCACCTCTCCATCGAACCCCGCTGCCCCGTCCCCGTCGCCCTGCCCTCTCGCTCCTTTCCGCGCGAGAAGTTCGAGAGCAAGCAGATCATCGGGGGAGAGGGAGAGATTCTCCCCTCTTAAGCCGGCGAGGATGCGCCGGAGGTTCGTGATCTGGAGGTTGCCGTTGGGGCCGGAGGCGGGGTGGAAGGTGACGCCCGATGGGGTGATGAGGGCGTCTGGATGATGGTGTGGCGCCGTGGGGAGGGAGGAGACGAAGCGTTCGAGGCGCTTTTGAGCGGCGCTGGGGGAGAGGGGGGTGGAGCGGTGGGTCGTGATCGGTGGGTAGGAAGGGAGGACGGAGTTCATCCTTCTTTCGTGCCCAAGCGCGGGCAACCGGGAAATCGGGCGCGATGAGGTTATGCTGAGTTGCTTTGTAGATGAGGGAGGGAAGGGGAGGTTTGAATTTCTGCAAGAGCTGAGATTAGTGGTAGTGTGAGGTGATATATAAAGATCCCCGCGGCGTAAGGACTAAAAATTTTGAGCTCGGACCAGGCGTTTGCGGACCTGCTTGAAGTCTGCGTTGCACTCTTTAGATACTTGGTATAGCTCCATAGCCTCGACGAGAAGGATTCTGGACTGGAATATCTCGTTACAGCCATACAGTATGCTGTGTCTCCGCTGCTCCCGCCTTGCGCGGTCATCGCCCCTCTCGAACCTCTCCAGTCTGCGCAACGCTCTTCCAAAAGCACCCTTGATATCAAGGTACCTTCCTCTCCACCTCTCCTCTCCAGCATATCCAATTGACACTCTCAGACCATCTCAATCTCGTCCTCTCACGCTCTCCACAATTGTTCGCCCCGCTTTACCAAGACCGAGGCTGGAGACATCAACATCCACATCACCCATCCTCTCTTCCCTCTCAAGCAGACAAGGCGCGACTAGCACAGCGCCGAGTGGGCCATCAGCATCACTGCTACTAGTACGCGGCGCGAAGAGAGATACATATGACCCCTCGCATCGGGTGAGGAAGCGAAGACATGGGTTTCTGGCTAGGCTGAGGAGTAGGACGGGGAGGAAGACGATCAATCGCCGACGGACGAGGGGGAGGAGGGATGTGAGTCATTAGATCTAAAGAAGTAATTTCACAGCACGAGAGATGATGAGGCTAGAGAAGGAAGTGGTGTGATCGCGAGGACCAGTGAGCTGGGGATGAAGGCTACCAATAGAGGCGAGACCGATGCGGTGCCATAGGAGGACAATGATTCGTGCAAATTGATGGAGTGGGTGTAGCAATATGCTCGTAGTCATAAGAGGCGCATATTGGTTGAGACGATGGACGTAGACCTGGCAATGAAGGGGGCCCAGCAGAAAGTAAGAGGGAAGGACATAGGTACTGCAAGAGTATCATGTATAACTATCACAAGTCTCAGATGAGATACTACCACGAACGATACATTTGTTGTTCTCAACTAGGCCTCAAAGGTTCCCATCCACCCATCTTTGCATCTTCATCCTCGTCCATCAAATTCCCCGCCGCTTTCTGCGTTGCAATGACCTGCACACCGCCCATCCTTTCGCCTCTACTCATACTCTGCCGATGTTCTGGCGGTAGCTTCTCCACGACAGGCGTCCGCACATCCCTCCCAGCCTGACTTCCGATCTTCCCTGGGATCCTAGGCGGGGCCTTCTTCGCCTCCTGCTGAGATGCAAGCGGTACTTTCTTGAAACTACCAGTATTGCGCAGTAGCTGTTCCCGGTCTTGCTTCCTGGGATCTTGCACGATGGTCTGACTTTGTAATTGATCAGTGGGTGGCTTGACCTCTCTACTGAGACTTGAGGGCTTTTCAGGGAAGAGTGGCTTTGTTTTGGTCTCGATTGGTGTCAATGTCCCAGACACATTGCGTGCTGGCAACGCTCTTGTTCCAGAGGGCATTCTCGCGCCGGAAGGTATTCTGCCGGACACTGATGGTGACTCAGACCTAGCATCACCGGTCGAGCTTGGTGACAGTGAAGAGGGAGGCGCTTTGGTCAGTAGACTTCGTCGGGCAGGAGGTGGTGATGGTGTAGCTTTACTGGAGGTTGCAGCCTGCACTACACTGGAGATTTGTGAAGCTTGCGTCTTTGCTGCTTCCGTATTCTCAGCTGGCGAAGCTGCACTACCGACACTATCAGATCTCAATACCATAGGCTTTTTCGGTATCGACGGTGGCTTCTTTGTGAGGGTGGATGTTTTGGAGATGGTGGTAGCCTCGGAGAACGTTGATGCTCGCGACGGGAGTGGTGGCGGTCCATCATCATCGTCGTTCGGTGTCGACTTGGCGCCATTCTGTACTTGCGCGGCGTCGAGCTGACCCTGATAGGCAGGTGGTAAGTTGCGTCGGCGAGGGGCCTCCATGCTTCTAGTCGAATTTGATCGTCCAGGAATCCGTCTTGGTGGCGGAGCAGCAGGCTTGGGAGAAGGTGAGGGTCTTTCGACTTTGACCCAATCCGATTCAGTACTTGGTGTGAACGGATTTGAAGGACGCTGTGGGTTGGGTGCAAACCCATTGGCAGGTACTTTGATGGTCGACCTGACTGGCAGTCCACCATCAAGCCACCATTTTCGTTTGTCCGATGAAGGCGGAGGGAGCCCAGGCTCGACCGACTCGTAATCCAGCAGGTCATCATCGTCAGAAGTGACAGGAGCAGGGGCAGCAGTGCCATTGTTTACGGCACCTCGGCGCTTCTGGTACAAAGTATCGTTGATACGCTGTTTCGCTGCAGCGTCAACAACGCTGATGATGCATTGGAACGTAGCGTAGACCGGACGATGGTCAGAAAAGCGAAGTGGTGCATCATCGTAGTCAAGCTGTCGAAGGTTGTCTCCTTTTGACAGGATGCGGTCGCACCAGGCAGGAATGCGAGCTTTCTCGCTTGTATCATACTCATCCGTTCCATTGTTGAATTTGTATGTTGGTGGAAACATGATCCTTGCCTCCGAGTAATGTGGGAACGTCTTACCATGCATCATCTGCAGATGCAATTGGTCGTTCTCGTAGAGAGTTTCGAGGTCCCCAATCTTGATAAGCTGTCTCGTCCTGTCATTATTCATGCCAATTCGATAGTTGAAATCTCCTAGCCAGATGATTGAATCATGATCCTCAATGGTCCTATTACGCTGAAATCTCAGACCATGACTGATAGTCCTGTAGTCCTGATTGCGTTCTTCGTAGTTGGCAAAGCCGGCGGCAAGATGTGCTGTCACCAAGCAGATCGAGGTGTTGGCATAATCCATTCGAATAGCCACAGCACCTTTGTTGCCGGCGATACCGGACATACCAGTCCATGTAATGTCAGTTGAGTCAGATTTGGTTGCTGCACGTTACATACCTTCTTTAGACTGCCCTCGACATTCTTGATGTATGGCAATATGCTAGCTTTGACAAAGACAGACAGTGAAGCCCCGACCAATTGACCACCTCGCAGTAGAACATACTCCTCGTCACCCAGCTGCTGCGAAACGAGGTTCAGCGTATCTTTGACGGCATGTTCCCAAGCAAGTCTCCGATTCGGATCTGTAGACATGATCTGTTGAGGGCTGAGTTCCACAATTTCCTGGAAGCCAACAGCGATAATTTCGGGTTGATCCTCCTTCGACTGAACATTTGGACACAACCACGGCGACAAGTCTTCAGACAGACCTTGTTGCTTGCCATTGAGATTGAATGTTCCTGCTAGAATGCGGATCATCTTGTTCTTGGTGTACTCAGCCGTCCTTCTCGTCAGCTCTGCTGACACCCAGTCATTTATTGGATCAAAGAGATGTACAGGAGCCTGTCCCATCAATCTGCCAAGCAGCATGTCGATCGTATTTTGGCGGCCCTTATCCTCGAAATTGTTGATGTATAGCCTAGTAGCACTTTTACGTACATCTGCAAGGGCTCCAGCAAGTGACATCTTGCCAGACCTGGTAAAGGAAGATTTCAAGGCTCCAGTCCCCGCGTATATCTTCGACAAAGCATCACCATTATCAGCCCACAACGTGCTGTGCCGCAGCCAGAAGTCGGCAGACGATCGTCGTTCGCCTCTGTGGCGTACGAATCCTTCGAGGGCCATCTGGCTGATTATGGTTTGCACAACATTCGTACGATCTAGGCAGTCCAGGCAATTTGTGCGGAAAATGCCTTCCTGCTGCAAAATGGTCACGGGTCTGTGTAGGGTCTTCTTCTCTCGTCGATCGCCAGCTTTTGCTTCTTCCTCGACTTCTTCAGCAAGAAAGTAAACGAATGCATCAGCCGAGTCTTGCAACCAGTGTTTGATGCTTTGAGCAGCATCATAGCCTTGGCCTCGAGTTTCCGCATGGAAGTCATAGTCTGTTTGTCGGAGCAGCTCATGTGCTCCTGATTGGGCCTTCTCACCAGCTCTATCGTTCAACGGACTGTTCTGGACATGATAGCGATACCTGTTGGTCAATTCAAACTCGCCAGGTTTATCGTTGCCAAGGAGATTGACGATATGGGTGGTCCCGTACAAGTTCTCCATCTCGTTAAAATGCTTGTCAAAGGCAGGCTGTGTTGCCTCGGCGGATCTCGTGAGCTGTATTTTCTGCTGGCCGGGAGTGAATCCTGCGGTTTGTTCCCAAAATACAGGCACACTACCTCTGATCTGGACGTAAGAGAAGGACATGCCGGTAGGGGCCCAGAAGTTGGTCTCGGTCTCTACAAAATTTGCCACGTTTCCATCGTCATCGATACCACGGGCATTGAAGCGAGTGCCAGCCCTGCGACATGACAATCTAGAAATGAGTGTGATTGTCGAGGCGATTCCAGAGAAGTTGGTGCTGACAGGTGCAGAGGCTGCCGGCACCGTCAAGGTCATGGCGAATCCACGAATTGCCGAAGTGAGAATCCTGCTTTGGTCGAGAGCAGTCCTCTCATGGTCTGACAGTCTGGATCGAAAACTGACCAAAGGCTGGATCATGAAGGCATTCCACAGGAAGCCTCGGTCAAGGCTGTCGAGTGCTATGGATGGCGAGTCTGCAGGTCTGTCCTGAAGCCGCCTTGTGAGATCAAAGTCGGCGCTATAATAAAAGGTACCACCACTCAGAAGCTTCTTGAGCGCCAAACAAGGATGTTCCAAGGGACCTTGACCATGACGGCCATCAAATCCATCTTCATCAGGATAATCTGTGTTATACCTGTTGGTATCTCCGAGATAGAAGTCATGGTCTGATCGATTGATGCAGTCTGGTATGCGTCAGGTACGGTTCGGCCAAGACTACTGCAGCCTACTCACGAAATTCGACTGATGTAATCTGCTGAATATTTTCACCAGGACGGACGGTGGCGACACGGTTCGCACCATTGACAACACAGAGGAAGATGTCGCTGCCAATTGTGACCAATCCGAGGGTACCATGTATGGCCAGCGATGTCAGGGAGCGGAAGTCAGTGAGATCCGCCTCTCCCGTCGGAGAGAAGTCGACCATGCATTGAGGTTGAGCGCCATTTTGGTTATTGAGAGTGGTTGATGATGGTATGCGGGACTCTTGCGCATCGGACTTGTTGTGGCGGAATGTCAAGACATGATCATCAGTGGCTAGGGCGACAGCACGATGAGGATAGTCCCTCAGTAGCACACGGATCGTCATGCCAGTAGCTTCTCATGCCATTGTTAACGCAGTATCCAGTTGTCTCGAAGAAACAGCTCTATGTGGGTGCTATGAATGATCATATGTCCAGAATTTCGAATGTTCGTGATGAATTTGATGGTTGATGGTTGTTGCATTGATGGTTTGATGTCAGCTTTGAGCGTTGGATCACCAAGCCGTAACCACGTCACGCATCACACGCGCCAACCACCGAAGCAAGAAACAGATTGTGCCATGTTCTTGACTTCACACTATCGTGATTATTTAGTCCGCTATTCCAATTAGCATGTGACATGTAGTCAAGAGAAACCTCAAAAGAGGAATGTGTGACATAGTCCTTATTCCCGCCCCCTCGGTTCAAGGGCCTCCTCCCTTCTGCTACTTCTCAAGATAAGTCGCTCCAATACCGTTTCAATTTTAGATAGAGTATGAGAGTATCTTCGCAACGTAGGGGTAGTCAATCATCCATTGCAAGTACTTCGGATTCAAGCGACAGAAGCCCTTGTCCACGTTCATGACACGCTTCAGGCGGGATAGGCTGCTAGGTGGCAAAGTAGGTACAGAGTTCTCAGAGCACTTACTGCCATACTCTGCGAGATTGATCACAACTTCGAATCGAGATGGTGGAATTCTTTTGCACTTCACCACTAGGTACTATTGGAATCTGCACCTCCAAGACGTGAGAACACCGCTTCATGGTGCAGCTTGCTGTGGTCGACTAGACATCGTACGGCTCTTGCTGGACTATGGGATAGATGCGAATACTAAGAGTGCAACGTACGCGAGCACTGCATCGAACTGGACTGTGAGATGTCCTCGCCAATATGCGAAAGACGTCAACATGAAGCAGATACGGGACTTGCTGAAAACGTGGCCGTCAGCACAGTGACTTGGACAAATTCTGGTAGCTTCATTCTTCGTATACTTGCACATTATGTGCGTAGCTGACGCTGTTGAAAGCGGTCTGTCAAAATCATACTGTTCTATCGTAAGGTACTTTTGCTATTCATCCCTGACAGGTCCATGGCAAATGAGTGCTCTAGTGGTGGAAAAGTCGGACTGGCTGCTCAACGAATCTGATGTTGAGCTTCTCGGCCGTCGACTTGACGGCTCCATCATTCTGGCTGCCTAGAGGTGCTGCGATGTACTTGACACCTGACCTAGCAGCACGGAATACATTGTCAATGAACGGGAACTGCTGACGTCAGTGCGATTCCCACGCATGATAGTAAAGCACCCACGAAAGCGTCACTGCTGCAAGCCACCTCGCTCAGCTTGCTTAGCCATTCCCGCCTCTCAGCGTCTGTGAATGGCTTGGGTACTTCTTCAAAGTTCCTCTCGTAGTCCGCCTTTTCTTCCTCTGTGATCGGTACCTGACCTGAGCAAAGGAGATCAATGGCGTTGCTCTTGTCTGGTCGCTTGGTACCCTTCTTCCACTTGATGTTGAGAGCACGCTCATGGAAGCGCATGAACCAGTTGTCTGATTTGTCACCTGCGAGACGAGTGCAGTGGATTCGACTCTGCTGTCCAGCACCAAGACCAATTACCTGGCCGTTCAGGGCATAGCAGACGGAGTTTGACTGTGTGTATTTGAGGGCAATTGTGGCCACTGTCAGATCTCGAAGCGCAGAGTCTGAGAGATCTGAAGCATGACCGAATGTCTCCTTGGGGCTGATGCGGTAGTTGTTCCGTTGTTGGCGCATGTTGATGCCATAAACTGTGCGAGTCTCCAGATCCGATGGCTCGTAATCTGTGGACATTTGAAGAACGAGATATTTGCCGCCCTTCTTCTTGGAAAGTATGGCAAGTGCCTCTGGGTTGTAGCTTGGTGCAATTATACCGTCGGATACCTCTCGAGAGATGATCTTCGCCGTCGGCACATCAACTTCATCAGAGCAAGCAATCAGATCACCGAAGCTTGACATGCGGTCGGCACCACGAGCACGAGCGTAGGCCTGTGCAAGGCCTGATGATTCGATGCCCTCAATGTCGTCCACCATGTACACTTTACGCTCAACTTCGTTCAAGCTCACACCAATGGCTGCTCCGGCTGGGGAAACGTGTTTGAAAGAAGCAGCGGCAGGGTAGTCCAGAGCGGCTTTCAGCTCACGGACCAGAGGCCATGCGTTGAGCGCATCGAGAAGGTTGACGAAACCAGGCGAGCCATTAAGTACTTTGAATGGAATGTTCTTGTCATCCATAAACGCAGCGGCAGGCTTCTGATGAGGGTTCGTGCCGTATCGAAGCGACAGATGCTGCTGGCCTTCTCCGGCGTACTTCTTGCGGAAGAACTCGGCAATGGCGGTGTCGTAGTCCGATGTGTGTTCGAAAGCCTTCAGAGCATACAGCTGTCGCGATTTCTCGGAAACATCGCCCTTCTCCAGTTCGGAAAGGAAGTCATGGTAGTCGGATGGATCGCTAAGAATAGTCACTCTGGAGTGGTTCTTTGCCGCTGCACGAAGCAAAGTGACCCCTCCTATGTCAATCTCCTCGACGGCCTCAGGAATTGTGACGCCGATCTTGGAGATAGTATCTTTGAATGGGTAGAGGTTGCACACGACGAAATCAACCTTGTTAATGTTCTGGTCTGCAAGATCTTTCTCATCCGAGGCAAGGTCTCGTGCAAGGATTCCGGCGTGGACCGCAGGATGGAGGGTCTTTACTCGACCAGCCAGCATCTCTGGAGCATTTGTAATGGCCGATACATCTCTACAACGTGTCAGTCACCTGTCGCACGACCGCGCGGGAAGTCCTACTCGACAGGAAAGTTGGCTTCGCGGATCATACGAGCAGTACCTCCAGATGCGAGTAGACGGACATTGTTTCTAACCAAGCCCTTAGCAAGGTCAAGTAGCCCGGTCTTGTCATAGACGGAGAGAATGGCTACAATAGTTCAGCACATTGCCATGGAAAGTTTACTAGGACGGCCTACCAATTTTCTGAGCCATGATGGAATATCACTGTATTGGGCCATGTCAGCTTTGGAGGCACACGTGTGTCATTTACAAGTCGCACTCACCACTTTGTGGTAACTCGATTAGTTGGCTAGAGCAGGTAGGAAAGCACAACATGTGAACATTATACAGGTACCCCCACCGACATCCCACTTTGGCAGAAAAAATGTGGCCGGCCAATCAAACAGCGGGTGAAGTCGGACGAAGCTCTCACCGCCCAGACCTGGTATGCTAAATTTGCAGCTGGCCGTCGTCTCCTTTCTCTCTCTATGAACAACGCAAAACTAATGCAGACCATAAAAGCATTTCCAGTCGAGATTGTACGCAGTCAATGAGCCTGTAAATCGTCCGTCGAGCAAAGAGTGATCTCAGAGGGTTATGGGTGCCGTGCCTTCCTTGGCTATCTCTCATAGAGATGGCTAGTGGTAGGGATGGCAATGACCAACTGAACAGACTTACAAATTTCTTCCTACTTGTTGTTCAATACTACGGTTCTCTCTGATGACGTGCCAGTCATCGCAATGGTTCAGGCACCGCGAGATGGCAGAGTTTTCCAGAATAGATTGGCTACACGATCTTACTCATCCCCGCGTTTTGGGTCAGCTTCTGCAGGAACGTTCCCGAGGCGTTCATGGCTGAGTTCATGTCGTATTTTCGCTGAGAACTGCTACCTCAGATGACTGCACGCCTCCTACGCCTTGCCCGACGTTGCACCATCTCCGTCCATATGCGCTCGCCCATAGCGAGAGGCTTGCATCTTTACGAGACGCCAAGCTCCTTCTCTTTCCATACAGCGCGACCGCACACATCCGAGTCTTTGCTTACTGCGCCCACATAGCTGCGTCGGGGCATGTCATTGCATCCTCTAGCGATGCTACAATGTCATCAGTGCTGTGCGCACGTTGCCAGTGGTTCGTATGAGGCAGAGTGCAACGGGGAGGAGTGATGTCCGAGTATCTATTCTTGTCTCTTCTGACCAATTCTCGATGTGATGCTATAGCTGTTCAGCAGGTATAAAGCAGAGGAGAAAGACCTACCATTCAGTACTCATCCAACAGAAGCTCAATCCAATTCTCTACTCTAAAACGTACCTCCATCCTCACAATATCTCAACCAATCACCCACAAGAACTACTCCAACTCAACCATCAAGATGCTCTTTACCACTCTTACCACCATCCTCGCCACCACCTCCCTGGTCGCAGCAGCTCCAGCCCCAGCGCAGCTCGACCGCCGTGCTTGCCAGGTCAAGTACCCGACCAACCTCTTCTCCGTTATCGAGGCTTCCACCAACCAGAACACTGGTAACAATGGCTACGTCTTCACCGGCCAGGGCGCCGGCAAGACCAACCGCTACATCACCGAGCTCCAGTTCACCAACATTCCCGCTGGTGCTTACGGCTGTTCCGTCGAGTACTTCTTCCAGAAGGGTTGGCGCGTAGACTCCACTCAGGACACCAGGCTCGACTTCTTCGTCCCAGACAGGAACATCTCCATTGCCGATACCTGGGTCAACAGGCCTGGCCGTGCCTACCAGGTCGGCACTCAGATCGTCCGCGCCAGTGCTACTGAGGACGTCAAGCTCACCGCTGTCACTGGAGCTTGCGCTGAGACCCTCAACTACATCATCGAGGTCCAGGGTGACAAGGCTGGCTCTGTCGGCTTCCCTCTAGGCAATGGCAACGGTCTCAGGTTGACCTACAACTGCTAGACATGGCACCACACATATTCGCACTATATTAGCAAGGTCGTTGGGTGTTTGGCTTACATAGATTGGAGGATACGGTCGAGGTTTGGGTTCAGTCACTCCTTAAAAGTAGTCTTAATGTATTGATCTATTCTGCAATATCTGTTTCTATGATCATAATCGTGCCTCATTTACAGCATACTCGTACAGCGACTACTGGGTTCTCATGAATCCGCTGCGACTTGGAATAACACCTTCATCCATAGGCTACATCCTTTGCAGCCCACTACCAGCTCTCCATTGCCAGCAGCTCGTTCCAGATCGGCTTCCGTGACAATGAAGCCCCTACCGTCACCGCATCGACATGATCGATACCAGATCTCTTCAGTGTCGTCGTAATCCAGGTCGTCCAGGTCAACGGTATCCAGTCCAGTGAAGAATTTCACATTGTCCCGTTCGCGCTGCTGTTGCCTCAAAGACTGGTCGTATTCAGCCCTTGATGTAGCGTCGCTGAGCACAGATAGTGCAGTAGTGATTTGGTCGACCGTATATTTGGCCTGACTATTGATGGAGCTATCGTTACTTTTCTTATTCGAGTCGAGCTTGTCCGGATGGTGTTTGAGTAATGCTTGTCGATATGCTTTCTTAAGATCCTGTTCAGTCAAGGTTTGATCATGCTGGCGATGGGACAATCCCAGAACCGTGTAGTGGTTATCCATCCGACTGCCATGTCTCTCGAGCCAGGTTTTGATTTGCCGCGAGATTGGAAGTATCTGGTCGTGGTTATAGCGATGATCGGCCCCCTCAGAGCAATTTTTTGTGACAGGGAGCGGGATGCTCGGGATGTGCACCGCTGATGGTGGGGAGGCTCAGGACTTGGCAGCCGCATCTCACGGACAAGTTGCTGGTTCTGTTGTCTTCATTTCTTCTTAACATGACAGTATTGGCAGTCTCGTGGGGTGCAGGAGAGTCATAACATCGCCCGCTTGAAGCTCCGAGCTTTGGAGAATATTGCACGACCAGAAGAGATATATGTCTTCTACATGAGGAAACATGACAACCCCAAAGCGATCGACACTCTTCCCCGCTCATCCTTGCTCGTCGTCCGCCGCCAAAGTCCAACACTGATCAGATCGGAATGGGCTAGTGGATACCTGATGCAGGTACATGTCATATGTCATTCGTGGTTTCGTGCTTCAGCCTCTTCGCCTCCACGCGCGGCAACCTGTTGTAGAAGCTGCTCAAAATGATCGACTGGAATTTGCAGGGAAGTCACGAAGATCAGCAACTTCCTCACTTATGACCAGGATAGTATACGAGGCCTTTCCTTTTGCCTCAACTCAGTCATCTTTCTTTTCTTCTCATCAAGAACCTCAAACGATCCATATTCGTCCCTGTTCCATCACCTACACCTCAAGTCTATTATTCAAAACCTCAGACCTTGAAACCTCTCATTGCTTGTGCTGGACAGTCTGACATTCACGTCCGGCCTGACAAGACCAGCATCCAACGACCATTCATACACCTGCAATCCACCCATTCTCCCACCTTTGCTCGTCACAGCTACCAGAATGAGATTACTTACCATTGTCGCCACTGCGGCCACCATTACCACAACGCAAGCTCAGCAGTACACCGGCTTCAATTACGGCAACAAGAAGCCCACTGGAGAGCTCAAATTTCGGCAGGATTACCTGGACGAGTTCGAAGCTGCCCGCAAGCTGGTAGGCACCAATGGCCAGTACACATCAGCTCGCATCTACACCACAGTTCAGGGTGACTCTGGCAACACCATCAACGAAGCCATCTTTGCTGCGAACCAGACCGGCACCTCCGTCCTAGTCGGCCTGTGGTGCTCCGCTGGCCGTGGCGTCTTTGATGGCGAGAAGGCAGCTCTCACCAACGTCTTCAACACATTCCGCCCAGAAGACCTTCGCCGTTTGATTGCTGGCATTTCGGTCGGCAGTGAGGATATCTACCGCATCTCCGATCTCGATACTGGACCAGATCCTGGAGAACAGCCTGGTGTCATTGCCGGCTATGTCAACGAGATCAAACAGCTTGTCGCAGGTACTCCTGGTTGGGAAGGTATTCCAGTCGGGCATGTTGGTAAGTCGTTTGACATTAATATCATGTACAAACAAGTCCTGACAGAACACAGACACCTGGAACGTATGGACAAATGCCACGAACTGGCCTGACCTCAGCCAAGTTATCAGCGCGGTCGACTTCATCGGAATGAATGGCTTTCCATACTTCCAATCCAAAGACGTCAACAGTCCCGAGAACCTTGGTGGCTTGTTCGCAGAAGCCCTTCGACGCACACAAGAGTCTACCGGCAAGCCTGTATGGGTGACCGAGACAGGCTTCCCCTACTACGGCCCTACATTCAACCTTGCAGTACCCGGCACTGAGGTCGCCCAGCAATACTACCGTGATGTAGGATGTGGTCAACTCTTTGGCAAGGTCAATACTTGGTGGTACATCTTGCTTGACGGTGTCAATCCTCCTCCAGCTGACCCGCAGACTCCCGCTTTTGGTGTTCTGGCTCCTCCTTTGAGAGCCGATCCGGCTGGTCCCGTCAACACCCAGCCGATCTATGATCTCAACTGCGCCGCCGCTCCGGCCAGTACAGGTACGTCAACTACCAGCATTGCAGATTACAGCAGCACCACACTTGCTTTCGCCACTCCAAGCCTGATCGTGGGCGGAGGCGGTTTCCCCCTGAGTTCTCCAAGCACGTTTGTCACTTTGCCCAGCACAATCCCTCCCAAAAGCTCCGGACTAAATGCCAGTTTTACCAGCTCAACGCCGTCGTCGCCGTCTGGCAGCTCCTGCCCTGCGGACCTGAATGGATCTTTCGAGTTTCCTCACTTGATCGTGCCGATCTCTTCCGCCTCGCCGGACACTGCTCAAGGTACCCAGTACTTTGGCACTGTCAACGATGACACGTCCACACTCTACAACTTCGATGTTCCGCCTACACTCCAGGATCAGACCTGCTCGGTGGTCTTCCTCTTCCCACGTCCAGATCAGCTTGTCTGGAGCAGCTACGACTTCAACAATCAAGGTGGACTTGCCATCAGTCAGCTCGATACACCGGCTACTTCTGGTACCACCTTCAGCAATGCACCGGCTGGTCCAAGTGCTGGATCTATCGGGATCGTCCAGCCTGGTAGCAGCTACGTCGTTAGCTCAGGCCCGTGTCCAGCAGGAGAGACGATCGGCTATCGGGTTGATGCAGTTGGTGGTCTGTCGTTGAACTACTTCCAGGACTTCAATCCTGGCGGTCCGATCGGTCTGTTCTTGAGGGCTTGTTGAGCATGAGCTGGAACTGATGCGAGCAAGCGGATTGCATGACATCGCATGGCGTGGCACAGCATTGCATGGCGGTAGTATCTGCATGTCCAGGGCGATTTCGGACAGATGTAAAACCAAATGTATTACCTTGCATCTGAGCACTTGAGCATAGCCAGTTTCTGTCTCTGCTACTTTCAAGCCGGGCCTCGAACGGCACGACCTCCACATTTCACGAACTTGATGCAGGTTGCACATGTGTAATGTGGAAATATGGGAGCTAGCATTCTGGCTTTACAGGCCGGGTATCGTTATTGCATCAGTGTCGTCGTCTCCGATCATCCTCGCGGTCGTCCCTGTAATCCCGCTTGCGATCTCTGTCCCTGCTGTCCTTCACATCTCGATGTCTCCTTGTGTCCCTGTCGTCCCGATCATAATCCCTTTTCCGATCCTTCTCTCTACGGTCATCGCGATCTCTATCTCTTTTACTGTCTCCCCTGTCTCCCCTGTCTCGAGACCGCCGTCTCTCCCTTCGATCGTAGTCACGATCATCTCTCTCGCGTTCTCGTCGCTTCTCCTTACGCCGTCGCTCGTATTCCTCGTCACTGTACTCATCTCTTCGCTTGCGTTCCTCCTTCTTTCGCCTCTCCCTGTCTTCTGCTTTCCTTCGCTCCGCGAGAGCATCGAGATCTGCCTCCTGCTTCTTCACAGCCTGTTCCTCCATCTTCTCCTTCATCTCTTGCTCCGTGAGCTCCTCGCCTGTGCGTTTGTTCCTCATCACGACTGGATTGTAGACTTGATCTGATCGCTTCGCTCCACGACCCCAGGCCCCCATCTCCTCCTTCACTGCTGCCTCCTCTTTTGCTCCTATACCAAGAAGTGCCGGTCGTCGTTCCGCAATCTTTGCCTTTTCCACCTTCTTCCCTTTTTGATGCCCGATGCCGAACCCCTCCTTCCAACCCATACCACGCAGTAACGCAGCGCCGAACTCCTCCACAGGCACAGCAGCGTACTGGTCCAGTGTCGCCATGTCCGGCGCGTCCTTGAAGTCTCTCTGAAACGCCTCCTCTTCACTCGCAGCCGGGATCGTCAGATCAGACTGATGTTTGACTCCCATGAGTGCATCCATCGCCCTCTCCTCTTCTGTCTTCGGCTTCGCTTCCTCCTGCACTACCTCCACTTCCCTCTTCCCGTCACCCTCCCCATCATCCTGCTCCACCTCTTCCCCTCCCTCCTTGCGCTTCTTCACATTCAACCCCCAAACAGGCTTCTTCGCCTCCTCAATCCTCCTAATCTCCTCCTCCCGCTCCTTGGCGCTCTTACCCCCCTCAGCAGGAGGGAGGCCGTACTTGGCTCTCTTCTGTGCCTGCACGGCCTTACTCGCCTCCCGCCAGTCACGGTTCGCTTGCGGAGTGATGACTAGTGGTCCTTTGGCGCTCTTGGGCGCGGAGGCATTGATCGCGCCGCTCGTGTTGAAGTGCGTGACGACTTGTTTGGCGGGCGTGCGTTCGTCGTCGGAGTCATCGCCCAGGGAAGCGTGGGGGCGCTTTTTGGTGGAGGGTTTGGGAGCAGGAGGAGCGGAGGAGGAGGTGTTGGAGGCGCCGAAGGAGATGGAGAGACCTGGTGGCATGGTTGCTGTGGTAGAGGAAGGCGCATGAGAGAGCGGTGGTGATGGTGAGGGCAGAGTTTGGAGTCAGGAAAGTCTACGGTTGGCGGGGCTGGCGGAAGTGGAGGTTTGGTCAACTGGGGTTTTTGGTGAGAGAGCAACACGTCATGATTAAGTGGGATCTCGAGCATGGGGGTTTTCACATCGACTTTTGATTGCAGATGCATATAGATTGATCAAACCCATGTTCGTGATACTGCAGAAAATGCTGGGTTGAAACCGGGAGCGAATCTCTTCACCGTGAGCCTAGCGCTGGCAATTCACCGTCAATTCACTCTTTTGAACAGTGCCTGGAGTGCTGCACATCATGGCTTCACCAAACTATTTCACTTGTACTCTGGGACAAGCGACTTCACTAGGACTCACGAACTCGGACTTCAAGAACATCACAGCCTTCATAGATGCTCAAGCCGGGAGCAGACCGGACAGGCCTGCAGTAGGGTTCGCCACGCCACCAGCTTCCTCCTCGGAGACATGGGATCATGAATTGTTCACTTACCGAACACTCTCGCAAAGGTCGATAGCGCTAGCTGTACGACTAAAGAGCAGCCATGGAAAGCATCTGGGGCAATCCAAGACAGTGGCACTGCTAGCTCCTAGCACACCCTCCTTCCTCTTTACCTGGCTGGCATTGATGCGATTAGGCTATGCTGTGCTCCTGATAGCCCCTCAGTGTCAGCCAGCAGCTATTGCACACTTGTGTGACTCATGTGAAGTCAGCGCTCTGTTCCATGACGAGCAATATGCGGAACAGGCGCAGCAGGCTTCAAGTGAAGCAAAGGACAAGGACAAAGACCTCGCGGCTATTATACTGCAGCAGTACCAAGGTCTGTCCATGTTCGAAGTCTCCGTCAAGGTAGGCGAGAATCAATTCCCTTCACCTCAGCCGACAGACGTGGCATACTTGCATCACACTTCCGGGACATCATCTGGTCTACCAAAGCCGATCCCTCAGTCACATCGAGCAGGGTGTGGTGTGCTCCCCTCGTTCCCAGATGGACACGAAGCAGCAACATTTACAACCACACCACTCTATCACGGCGGCATAGCAGACTGCTTTCGAGCCTGGACCAGTGGCGCCCTCATCTGGCTCTTCCCTGGCAAGGGTGTTCCTATCACAGCCAACAATATCGTCCAATGTCTCGACATCGCGGCCAATCTGTCAGAAGCAGGCGAAACGCCACCAGTCCGATACTTCTCCTCAGTCCCCTACGTCCTCCAATCCATGGAAGCGTCCGAGCCCGGCCTCGCCCACCTCAGACGCATGTCCATCGTCGGCGTCGGCGGCGCTGCTCTCCCTGCAGAAATTGGCGAACGCCTCATCACCTCTTCCGTCCCCCTGATCTCCCGCTTCGGCAGCGCCGAATGCGGCTTCCTCATGTCCTCCCACCGCGACTACTCCTCCGACAGCGCATGGCAATACCTCCGCGCACCCCCGTCCTCTGGCCTCATCTTCGAACCTCAAGCCTCCTCCCCTGATCGCTACGAACTAATCATCCCCCCAACCTGGCCACACATGGCCAAACGTAACCGTCCCAACGGCTCCTTCGCCACCGCGGATCTCTTCACCCCACACGATACCATTGAGGGAGCATGGAAGTACCATTCACGAAGCGATAGCCAGCTCACCCTGATCACAGGGAAGAAATTCGACCCGGCGCCACTGGAAGACGGCATCGCTACGTCTGCGTTGCTGAGCGACGTTCTGATCTTCGGCAACGGCCGGCCCTATCCCGGTGCACTCCTCTTCCGGTCCACAGAAGCGAGAGATATGAGCGATGATGAGCTGGTGGGGAGTATCTGGCCTCACGTGCAGAAGTTGAATGCGGAGAGCCAGGACCATGCGCGGTTGCGAAGGGAGATGCTGCTCCCGATGGAAGTGCTGGATAGGGCGCTGGAGAAGAGCAGTAAAGGCACTGTCATACGTGGGGCAGCGGAGAAGCGATTCGCGGACGTGATTGAGGGGGCTTATAGCGAAGCTGTGGACGCTGGTCTTACGGATGTTGCGGATGGGGATGTCGAAGGGGTGCTGCTGGAGAGGGTGCAGAGGGCTACGAATGCGAAGACGAAACCTGGCAGAGGGGACGATTTGTTCGCTTTTGGAGTCGACTCTGTCGCGGGTATGATGGTGAGGAATGATGTCAGGCAGCTGGTGGGCAGGGAGGTCAAGGTGCCGTTGAATATCGTCGAGGACTGTGGGACGGTGGAGAGGTTGGTGGAGTATGTACTTCGGACGAGGAGGGGGGAGGGGGCGAGGGATGTGGATGCTGAGGAGAGGGAGTTGATGCTGGAGATGGCGGAGCGGTATGGTAGGTTTGATGACGTGAAGACGGTGGGTGATTTGGTCAACGGGAAGGGGGATAAGCATGTTCGTGACGGTCAGGTTGATAAGGATGTCGTTCGACATGAGGGAGAAGTCATCGTCCTTACCGGCGTGACGGGTGCGTTGGGAGCTCACTTGCTGGACACTTACTCTCATGAAGAGTCGACGAAGAAGGTATACTGTCTCGTTCGAGGGGCGACAGATCACGCATGTCGAGAAAGAGTGGTGAAGGCACTACAGGCTCGAGGGCTTAGGGATCTGGTCGACGACAAGGTGGCTATCTTGCGAGCTCAACTCGGCGAGGACAAGCTGGGACTCGGTGATGAGGACTATGCTCGTCTCACCCAAGAGACGACGACTATCCTACACGTTGCATGGGCGGTTAATTTCAGAATGCGGCTCCGTGCCTTTGAGAAGGACCACATAGGCGGTGAGTGCACTTTCATTTCCTTTACCTTTTCGTATCTCACCGCTCCTGCTTTCAATTCCATTTCACGTGCATTGGTGGAGTCATCTCCGGGCTGCTGGGAGGTCTTGCGCCATGCAAACGTGCCTGCACTGTTTCCCTGCCGTGCAGGAAGGAAGGCTTCGATGCATGCGCCCTTTCATCTCACGAGCCTCCATCAGGATCCAACCGTCTGTCCACTTCTCATTTGCGATGCGAGAATAGATCAGCACGCATGAGATGCCGTCTGCAATATGACTCGCAATATTGAGCAGCGGGCGCAGGACAGAGGACACACACCTGCGATACCACCAGGCACCCCGTGTGGCCGCACGTACCTTGCATTGTTCCCCTCTCCCTTGTCCAGAAATTCCAGACCCTGCATGACAGTAGATCCCTGCTAATCTCCGCTTTCCTCGCAATAGGTCTGCGCAATCTCGTCCGTCTAGCCCTGTCATCGACCCGATCTACGTCCCCACAGATCGGCTTCTGCAGCAGCGTAGCCTCCGTGCTGGCCCACAGTCGACCAATCCCGGAGGTGATCGTCGACGACCCTTCAGCCGCAACATCCCTGGGATACAGCAGGAGCAAATGGGTGGCCGAGCAAGTGTGCGCTGCTGCCAGCCGACACCCGAGGCTGTCTGGTAGAGTGAAGGTTTTCCGCGTGGGTCAACTAGGCGGGGACAGTGAAAGGGGGATTTGGAACGCCAGCGAGGCGTGGCCTCTGATGGTGAGCGTTGGGATTAAGGTGCTTCACGCCATGCCGATGCTCAAGGGGGAGAAGCTGGACTGGTTGCCAGTGGACGTTGCGAGTAGGGCGTTGAGGGAGGGGATGATGGAGGATCCGCGTCCGGCGGGCGGCGACGTTGGTGGTGTCAATGGCGGCAGTGACGAAAGTGTCATCGAGGCAAGTCGGGACGACGGCAGACATCTTGATAGAGTGATCGAGGGTCCAGATGGGAGGAGTAGGAATAGGTCAGGGCAATACGGGCCGACGACTGCAAGTGTCATGCATGTCGTGCATGACGGACTAAACCCTGTTTGGAGACAGTTGCTGGAGTGGCTGCAGGAGGAACAAGCCGGCACTCCTTTTGCAGTGGTGGATCCGGCAGAGTGGGTGGAGCTGCTCGAGCGTGCTTCGGAGAGGAAGGGTGTGGCTACTGCTAATGGTGATTCTTCGTTGAGAACCAAAGTTGGAGAGGTGGATGAAGAGGAGGTGCAGGGACATCAGCAGCACCCCGCATTCAAACTTTTGGATTTGTGGAAGTCGGCTTATGGCAAGGCAAGTGGAGGAACAGATATGACTCGGGATGATGATACCTCGGGGCAAGACGAAGGAAGCGGCTGCAAGACTTTTGCGATGGAAAAAACAAAGGCCGCTATTCCGGTCCTGAAGGAGTTGAAGCCGGTCGATAAGCAGTATGTCGTCAGGATCTGGAGATGGATCGACGAGAACATGTGATCGCGCGTAGAGAGCGCGTTCTGTTTTCCTTTGCTTTGCTTGTGAACAGTTTTCTGGCAAACAGTAACGATATTCCCGCGGCCTGACTTCGTCATTGTCCACTTGCGATGGGCTTCATCCCAGGTCTCCGGGACTTCGATTTGCGCAAAACTCGCATGTACCCATGTACCTCACCTTGTCGCACGATCGATGTACTGAATATACTTGCCTATTTTTGTCATGATCAAGATTGAGGGCATTCCTTCCGGGCCACGCCCTCGGAGATGGTTTACGGCATCGTTGTTATCGCAATCTCGCTCTCATCTGTCCACCGTTGAGGCCATCCAGACATCGAGACCCTATCTCGACACTCGGACTCGCCCAGTCTGACCCTGTAGGGCCGTCTCGCGATGTTCCGAGCACGTGGGAAAGGGGAAATGGAGTTGAGTTCCGATAGTGGTAAGAACTTGTTTGGGCCCCTCCTCCACAGACCTCAGGCCGGTATGAGTAAGGCCGAAGGAAGAGAAGAGAGACGAGCAACGTGTGATGCCCAAGATGGGCAAGGTCAGCGAAGCGGGGCATGTGAGGGCAGAGATCTGCTGAATAAGTTTGGAAGGCGGAGTGCATTATTGGAGGATAGGGAGGGCGAGGCGTCTGGGTAAAGGACGTGCCCTGGTGGACGATATGGGTGGGGAAAGAAGGAAATATATATTTGTTTATGCCAAGCTGTCCGGAAGGGTAAGCGCATGCAAGAGAATGTCAAATACATACAGACGGTCAAAGGTTGAGATGCAGTAGTGCTGCAGGATGCAGCAACTGTCGTGCATGAAGCACGTGGGAAGTGCGAGACTGAAAGTGACAGTTGGGGTCAAGAGTGCCGAAGATGCCGCGTAGTCTCCCACGGTCTTGGGAGTTGGAGTTTTGGGATTACTTCGAGGTGGAATTAGGTTCACGAGGTGGTGGTCGTAAGCTTCTGACCATGGGAGACGGTCACTACGCTATTCGTCCGGCTGGTACGCGGGGTGGGATCCGAGAGGGAACGCTAAAGAGAGTCAATCTCTACCACGCCGAAGATGAGCCAAGTTGGAACCAAGGGTCCTGCCAGCTCTCGCGAATCTCGGCCAAGTTTCTCTGGAAATCAGAGCGTTTATCCGTGCTGGGTGGGCTATTTGAGACCCGGGATCCTGCCATGGACTGTGCTGAGTGATCCAGGCTACTCGGGACTTGCAAAGGGCTGATCAAGACCAGGTCACCTTAGCATGACGTGCAATGATATGCTTTAAATCGTGCAGAAGTACAGTAATCTGTACATGGGCCGAACAGGACCGTCTTGCCAAGCGTTGGAATCTCTCGATGAGCGACGGTTGTGCCTTGATCCACGACTGGGATGGCGAGCTGTACCTGCGTTAGAGGCGAGATGAAAGTGTTGCAATTGACGTCGTCAGGTGCCGATGGACGTAATGGAGGGTCACTAAACGTGCCAAGTCGGAAATTAACGTGACTTGGGTACAAGCTACACGAGAGCGAAAGAGGCAGTTGGCCAGGGTGAAAAGCCACACCACATGGCCGTCGTCCATAAGCGTGAGATCTGGCGGTCCCACCTAGTAACTTGTCCGCATTGGGATGGGCGCTGTCCACTTACAGAGGTGCAGGATGGCGAGGGCAGGAATAGTATCACCTCAGCCATCCATGGGTCGGGAGGCGGCCATGTGGTAGTTGACTAGTATGTGGCTTGAAGCGAAATAGATTGTCGGATGAGTGAAGCGGATGGGGCATGAAGAGATTTGACAGGCGGTCAGTCGGAGATTGAGTGACGCAGTGTCGATACTATACCACGCTATCCGGCAGTGTGTGTGGCCTGTAATTTGGATGACCTTCTACTAGAGGATTGTCGTCTCGTAACTTGACACACACGGCACGGCAGAAGCAACATGATCGTCTGAAAATTTCGAGAAGACGAGCACGAGGCTTCTGAAACGTGCTAGGGATAGGCCTGGGGCCAATCAGATGGTGACTCCGGAGTGTGTACCGACTCGTCGCAGGTTGACCTTGACTCGAGTATGAAGCACAACAGCATGCAGAAATGTCACACTGCCGGCATCAGCATCAGTCAGATGAATGTCAATCAATGCCTCCATCTATCAAGATGACTGTCAGTGACAGCAGGACGGCAGAGAGATCGTCCTTCTCTGGACCCTCCTCGCGCGCGCGTCGACGTGATGGATTGGCAGCCGGTGGTGCCTTGCGCCCGTTGTAATCGCCAATCCGTTTGAAGATACTCCACTTCAGTCCTTGATATGGTCCAGAGGAGCTGTTCAGGCACACGTCACGCTCGTCATCCGCGGCATTCGATCAGCGGGGATGCAGCCTGTTACGCACATCGCAGCAAGCCACTCATTGCTTCATGTTCAACATTGACAGCTGTTCAGGCGAGCAAGAACATCAAGTGACAAATATTTGGCGAGATCATCACGCAAAAGCCGACTCCCTCTGCCATCACATTGGTCAGTGGTGCCCAGCCGAATGGCGAACAGGTGAGTTCAGTAGCCGTGTACCAGAGTACCAGACCCCGTCGGCCTTGTCCGAATGGTCAGACTCAGGCGCTTCGTCCTCATCCTTCACACACTTTCGATACAAGTGCTGTGAATCTGTTCTGGCTATTGTAAACATACGCATTCGGCCATACCGTCGAATCCTTCTTCATTCAGGAACACTCTGATCTCAAAAGAGGTCATGCTTTGACCTGTCATGCGCCACTTGTCAATCCTTCTCGACCCTGACATCTTCACGGCCGACCCTGATTCTCGCTACAAACGACCATACTGCAGGACGATGGACCGGAGCTCCACTCCGTCGAGCCTTATCTTGCTGCGAGTCTGTTATCAAGAACGTTTCCACGCAATTTGCGAACGTATCCGTCGTCAGAAAGTCAAGGAGCTATGGCACCGCGAGTCGTAAGGATGCATACAAGGCAAGTCCAGAAGCGTTGCACGGCCGCCGTACGCCACGCCGTTGTATACACAAGGCATACTGCGCGAGCGCGCCGCACAGAGGTGGGGTCCAAGAGTGCCTGCTTGTCAACTGTCATCAGCAATCACAACAGACGAATCCGTCGGCGCGACAGATCCGGCTGGCTGGAAGAACTGCTCGTGAGTGAGTTTATGCTGGCGACCATGAGAGCTGTCTGGATCAATCCTATTCGGCCAAGCCGTATGTTCGTACAGAGCACGTCAACGACGTTGTGGCAGAAGCGTGTACTGTGCCTACAACGATGATCAAGCAAGCACGGTCACTAAACCCATCACCCCGGGTGTGATTGTGCACCAAGTGAAGCACTCTGGATGTGGTGGCCATGGGGAGGTCTCACTTCTGACTCTTTGAGACAGTGTGGACGAGGTCGTGAGAGTGCCACAAACTTGGCACCAAAGTAAAACTGCATAGGGTGTGCATTAGTGTCCCGACAGGGATTCTGGCTGGCGTCCGATGGTGTTGGTGCCGGTAAACGGAGTTTTTCTGGTACCACACTACGCGCTACCCTCCTTCAGGACAGTTCACCTCAGTCTGCTGGGCCCACAAACGACTAGAGGTCAAGCCCTCGACGCCGTGCCTGTGCTCCACGGTCCACTCGTCCCGACGCTACGCCTGCCGCTAAATCTTGTGCCTGCACATCCCCATCCGCAGCTCTGGCGCTCGTTGTCTCGAAACTCGCTGATCACTACTTGTATCCTGCCCGCCCCGTTCAAAACCGCCCACCACGATCTTTAACAGGGCTTATCATCCCGACCGTTCCTCGCGTCTTCCCACGCTACACCTACACGCATCCGACTGTCCTTGATTGCTTTGCTTTTTTTTCCCACAGGTCACAGCTATTAAGCCTGCCTACGCCGATCATTCACGGGCCCGATACACTCTCTTTATACATACCTTCTCTGTCACACCAGTCCTTTGATACGTCACTCCTCTATCACACCACTCTTTGCTTTGTCGACTAGCAAGACCCCATACATATCAACCTCATCTGCCAATCCAGGAAGAGGGTCCAACCTAAAGCTTAGTGTCTTTACTGCCACATACTATTCTTATCCGTATGTCGATTGCTGGTCTGCTAGATCGATAATAGTCTGACCATACCCAGGCTCGCAATGGAGCATCAATTCATGCCAGCCCAGCACATGGGTCAACCACCATTCTTCTACTACAACCCAGAGCAGACCTCTGAGAACCGGAATCAAGGTCACTTCACACCCCAGCCAAACAGCATGGTCATGTCAATGCCAGACTACTTCCACTGCCAACAGCCAATCTACAGGCCTCAGTCCGCTGGCCCGCAGATGATCTACCAGCCAACTCCTCACTACATCAACCAGGCCATGCTCACGCCTACTGCTTCGCCAAAACCATTCCAGCACAAGCCCACAATTCTCCTTCAGCAAGAGAACCCATTCCTCATCCGCCTCGATGCTTCACATTACGTTCCCTCGACACCAACACTCAGCGCCAGCGGTAGCAGCTTCAGCTCCAGCTCAGCAGACAGCCCAAATGCACACGTCGTACCCTCAAACGACTACTTTTCGCAGCCAGCATACGAAAAGTCCATTCGGGAAGAGGAGGCATTCGCGGAGATCGTCCACAACGAGATGACCGTGGTAGGCAGCACTCACAGCCCACCTCTCACTCCAGGTAAGTCGTCATCAAGTCTGGTTGACTGCGTGTATTTGTGGAGCACACAGGGTCCTCCAGGATGCAGCAATTAGCCAGACTTCCGAACCAAAAATTGATTGGTGGCTGATCCCGCTTTTAGTGTATTTGCACCCGAACTCGGCGGCTCCCGAAAGCTCATACCTCCTTTCCACATCTGCCTGCCCTTCGCTTTCACCATCACCATCACCAATCCCGAGATCAGTAGTATCTGTTGAGTCCGAGGTCTGCGATCCCCGCAATCTCACCGTCTCCAGCTTCACTTCTGAACTCCCAACGCTATGCGCTGGTGATGACGAGGAGCACAGCTTCGTGCTAAAGGGCAACGTCTCTCCACAAAAGATCCAGCACGCCCCTTTGCCCAACGAGTACGCTGCTACCATCCCTAGCTTCGAGCCTCTTTTCGACCTCGACGTTGAGGACTCACTCCTTGGCGAGCACATTCCTGCTAAGCGTCAACGAACTGACTCTGGAGCTTCTCCTTCTATTGCCTTTTTCGACTCCAGCTTCAGCGAGGAGGACCTCCCCAGTGGTGCTATCCTCTCTCCTGGCTCCGAGTTCTCAAGCTTCTCTGAGGGCTACCTCCACAGCACTCCCATCAAGTCAAACATGGCCGACTCTGCTCAGTACACTGCCGCCTCTTCAGGCCAGCAGAAGCAGGGCTCTCCTCAGGGCAGCACCCACAGTGCTCTCTCATCGCCTTCTCAGGGCTCCCCCAACTCTGCTGCACAGTCTTCTGGCACTCGCCGTGGCCGCAAGCAATCTCTTACCGATGATCCGTCCAAGACCTTCGTCTGCACTCTCTGCAGTCGTCGCTTCAGACGTCAGGAACACCTCAAGAGGCACTACCGCTCTCTCCACACTCACGAGAAGCCTTTCGAGTGCACCGACTGTGGCAAGAAGTTCTCACGATCTGATAACCTCAGCCAACATCAACGCACCCACGGCGCTGGTACCATGGTCATGGGCGTCCTCCCTAACGACCAACAAGGCCAGCCAATGATGTACCCTCACCATCACGACGCACGAGATTACGATGTGGCCCAGCTTGGCCAGATGCTCTTTGAGAACGCCCACGAGATTGCCGGTAATGCCAGCACTGCCTCGAGCTCTAATGGCTCTGACGACGAGCACAAGAACTCTGCTAAGAAGCGACGCCGTGACGAGTAGAACTCACGCTTGAGACCTCGTCCTTCAACCAAGGGGGACGAAACGGCCGACCACACGACCTCATGACCCTTACCTCCAACGCTTCTCCTTTCTCATCCTTTACGACCCGACACGCATCCCGACATCTCTTGCTGGACACGAACTTGCCCTCGCTGGCGACGCTCAACTTGCTTGAAGCATAATTCATGGGGCATGAAAAGCCTTTGACTTGTTTTTACCACTTCACGACCGACCCGCTTATCAGCCGGCGGGCACTTCTTCATACCTTCGCTTATACGATTTGACATCACTGCGATGGCGCTTGGGGGATTCTTTTTACACATGTTACAATATGCAAATCCTAAGGTCGAGTTTGGCCTTTGATGCCCACTCGCCTGCAAATACCACTTGACGAGAGTTTCATAACCTCTCTCCACAAAAGAAGCATTTCACCCAGAACCACTTTTCACGATTCTCTTTATTCCCACTACTACCACTATTACACTTAATCTTCCACCTCTCGTTCAAAGCACATTCTACTAGCCCGGACAGTCAGAGGCAGGGCCACGGACAGGGCATAATGCATTGTAATTTCTTCTCTATCTCTCAATCTAGCATACGGTCATTTCGGGTGCCACACCTGCGGGCGTCCCCAAAAACCGTTTACTGTACATACATACCACAGACTACTAGGTCTATTCTGGGAGGACTTTCTTACCTGGGATCGGGAAGACAGGGCTCGATCCGCAAGAACCTCTTGAACGGGAAAAGCTGGCCTCTCCCACGGATCAGGTCGGGCGGACAAGGACCAGATAGGCGAACACCAAATTCAGAATCTTACCAAACCATACCATGCCAGATCAAGATCAATCAGCTCTTCCTTCTTCTTCCTCCCGTAGTGTATGACATGGGCGAGTCTGCGCAAGTATCACATCGGTCTTAGCGTGAGATTGCGCTCACGCATTGCATGATGGTTTCAGCTGCGTGACTTGCATACGGTGGAATCGGAGCTACAGAATTGTGTGGGTGCCTCGCATGATTGGGACTGATGGTCTGCATGCGGGATGGTGGGTGGCGCCATCTCACCAGGGCCCCAGCCGCTTCACCCAGGGTCAAGGGCAGACAAATGCGGGGATACCACCTCACCGTGCAGGGACAATGGTGCAGGTACGGACGCCCAGGTCGCTGATCTTCTGGGAAGGGCGATTGCGTTACCACACTTGGCTTCCTGTACCGGACGCTGGGTGCGCTATGTCGATCATTCTCGCTTCAGGTCTCCACTGCGTAGGTCATGGATCTGGCTTGCTTGTCCGAGCCGAATGATGGGCATATCATTGATGGAACAAGATCCAGATCTTCGAGGGGAAGAGGTGATGCGCGGCTTCAGACACTGGGTGAGAAGAGGTCCGGCTATCGCGAGCAAAGAGACGCAGGACCGTTAACGAGGGCGGGATAGTGATGGGCCTGTCTGCTCAAGCTGGTGAGCCCGTGACATCGCTCCCCGCTCGCGAAGTGCTCGAGCAAGAACGTGCAGGACGAGCCAGACCGACGGATGTGACCTGCACCCGCTGGGGGGGCCAAGTTCAGAGAAAAGCAAAAGGCCCAAAGAAACCTTGGGTGAGCTGCGGTCAGAGCTTCACCTTGACGCGTTTGGGAGACGCGACGGGGTAAACACACCTCTGGCTCGGTCTGCTCGGGTGTGTGGGGATGAAAGTTCGGTCGCCGTTGGGGCTGGTTTTGCTGGTTCTGCTCGGAGGGGTCTGAGACTCTTGCTCAGCGAAGATGCGAGGGATGGGCATCGCAAAAGTCTCGCCTTGGAGACGTTGTTGAGGCTGCTGCTGGGCATGGGAAGGATGGATTACGTGTACACATCCTTGGTGGCGAGCATGACATGTGATTGATGGGAGATATGGGGATGAGGGATCTGCCATGTTTGAGGCGGGAGGAACTGGGCGGGGATCTGGATCTGTGATCTTGAATGTGAGGTGGGAATGGACGATCTGACTTTGCACACAACCAGGTCGTGGGCGAAGTGACTTTTGCTTCTGCTGGTGAGCAGCGAGGTTGGAGTGGGTACTGTATGCTTGGTACAAAGCGACATGGGTACATGCAGAGACTCGCATCTTGCTCTCAAGAGAACAAAGAGAAGAGCATATTACATTGGGGCTCAAAAAGAAATCGTGCATAGAGGATGGGAATCGTCCGACACTGGTGGACTCGACATCGAAGATGAGGTTGTGTGATCTGCTTGAATCCTCGCTACGAGGTTTGTAGCCTTCGATAGTCCATCTTTCGTTTCCGTGTCTGTTGTTTCCTTTTGCTTTCCGATAACATGGTAAGGTGCGAAGAGCTCGACCTAGGTGTTGCTGTTTGCATACCTACTCAGGTCTGTCATCGGTCCGTATGGATGAGCAAGATGTGGCGAGCGGATGAGATGTGAGACACCTGTGAGACCCCACTGACCTCTGTCTGCTGCAGACACAACACACCCTCAGGCAGACTTGATGACGGCAACAACAATTCACCCAGGCTCTCGACTGTACCGTGTCTTGCTCTTGTTGACACACCTCGGTCACAAGTTTCAAAAATCGCCACTGCCAATATGACATCCGCGTAAGCTTCGTACTTGAGGTGTTTTGCACAGCATCGACAGTCGTACTCAACGCGTCCATTTCAGCCGCTTCCCCGGCTGTGAACCACAGTCCGACATCAGGGCTCAAACACGATCCAACCATGCCTCGACCGTGGTGGGCGTCGGATGATTTGCGTGGCTTACCAAACTGACAGTCCATAGCCTACCAAGGTTCTCGCTCAGGGAATATCTCGGTCACAACATTACTTGGCCAGTGTCAAGCTTTTGGTCGTCGCCTTGGTCTGGTCATCGAGGTATCCCCGAGATACCATAAGCTTCATTTTACCAGTGCTTCTATAAAGTCGTAATGGTACCGTGGTGGCGGACCACATGGTCATTGATGCTCGAGCGGAAGTCTATGCTGACTTTTGCCGTACGACTCTGTAACGACACTATCGAATGAGCCCTGCCGTCTATCAATTCGCAATGCAATAGCCTTGTTGATATCCCTGCATGCCCTGATTTCATAATTTGTCGTCGCCCTCAAGTCGTGGTGGTTCATGGCCTCGTGGCAACTTTGACCACGTCCTAATTTTGATGCTGACCATTTTGTACCTTATTCTCCAGGCTCATCGCCAATCTTTTCCAGCTTTCCCATTGATCTCTTCTCACCGGTTTCTCCAATCAGCCTGATCCGATCGACCCTGGTCTTCTCGCCATCTCCGAGACCATCTACCACAAACACTACAATGCTGGTCACATTTTGGAACTTGACAAATCGTAGTTCCAATTTCGCAGTACCAGTCTTTGAATCATAGCTGCTCTCGTCCAGCTCAAAGGTTTGAGTCGGCTCAATGCTTTCCGCTTCATCGAAACCAAGGACATTGGATCTGTTCGTGTAGACCTTGACCGTCTTTGGTCGCATCACGTCGTCATCGTCCTCAGGTGCGTGCGACGTAATGTGCAGGGTATGTACCTTTAGTGTGGCCTGGAATGGAATGAAGAGCATAAGCTGCTCATCTGTATCGCTCTCGATCCAGTCCTTCTTGTCACCCTTGCTCGGCGCAGATCCCTCAAAGATCGTCTTTGCTCCTCCAACCTCGGAAGACACATTGAGGAAATCGAGTCCTTGCTGATCGACTGAGGTTGTCACATCGGTATAGCCTCGTGGAAGACTTGCGCCCAGCCATGTTCCTCCACTGCTTCCACTACCAGAAGCATCTGAGGAGGATGCCTCTGCTGCAAGATTCTTCACCGCTGCATCGAGGGCTTTTGGGTCTGCACCACGTATTCTCTGGGTCTCTCTGCCATTCTTGAAGACCATGAATGTAGGCATCCTGGAAGCTGTCTCAGCTCTCACTTTCATATCCCTGCTCTTCAGAACTTACGCTGTGATGTTGTAAGATTGCGCTATTTGCTTCTGCGTATCGGTGTTCACTTTGGTGAAGGTAATCTGCCCAGGTCGTGACAGTTGCGACGAAAGCTGCTCGTAGAAGGGCGCGATCGCCTTGCATGGTCCACACCAGTCTGCATAGACTATGTACTGGTCAGCGTGATTCTTTACATGCCTGATGTGGCCCAATGTGATCTAGGTGGGGTAACGAACAGTCGGTGACCACTACTCGCGATGATGAGAGCAGCTGCGTGAATTGTGAGGCCGACTCGATATGTACTATCTTCGACATGGCGGCGGCTAGAGCTGATGAGGAGATGCTAGAACGTTGGAATACAAGCAAGCAGTGACAAGAACGTCGGTCAGGTAGCACGAGTGATGTTGTGTTCGACTGGCGAGGTTGGCGGGGAGAAACTTGTGGAAACCCAGAGTGACATCAGTCAGCGACGTCTGCCATCACCTTCAACCACATTCAACATGGGAGAATTAGATGGTCTCGCCCTTACTCGGAACGAAAGAGTCCTGGTTATTGGTCTGAGCTACGCCTGGTGTACACCGCTCTTCTTTTGGTTCGGCGAACGCATATTCCACTACTTTGGTGCTCTGAGAGCTCGCCGTGACGAACCACGACCTGGAGGTTGAAACAAACACGCAGCAAACAACACATGAGATAGTTGCAATTCTTTTACGAACTACGAAGAGCTCTTACATCCTGGCACGGAGCTTGACATAACAGTACAAGGCTCGGAACTCTGCAACATGGCTTCGCACGTCTTTGTGATCGACTCATCTGCGAGAAGGCAGCAGATCAAGACTACGCCAGGGACATACCTGAGAGATGTACTGGAGGAAGCTTGCACCAAGTTCGGAAAGGATCCAGAGCAGTTCGTCCTCAGCGATAATAGCCGACCACCAAAGACCTTGGACCTTTCCTTGACAATGCGCCTATCCGGTCTAGTCAACGGAGCGAGGCTTCAGCTCACACAAGCATCGCGCTCGCCGACAGTCATCAACGTGGCACTCAAACTACCACAGTCGATAGGTGGTCAGAGGATACAAGACAAGTTCCCAAGCAATACCTCGTTATGGTTGGTCTTGAGGAAGTTTGAAGAGGCGGTCGCAGGAGACGTGTCACAGAAGCTCAATCTTACACAACGAGGCACACCAAGTACAGAGTCGGGATCTGGCAGACTTGAGTATGAGCAGCCAGTGGTAAAGATCATGCAGAGGGAGCTGTCAGATTTCATCAGCTTGCAAAAGACACTGGCACAACTCGGCTACAATAGTGGTAGTGTCCTGCTGCAACTCGAATTCAAGAAGAGTGGCCTGCCAATGGAGGAGGCGATTGCACAGATATCCCAATACTTTGAGACATCTTCATCGAACAGTGAGACGGGGGAGCGAAGAACAGCAGCATCATCCGGAGCACACTCATCTGCAGCTGGCCAGCTCTCGTCACGACCAGATGCAGATGCTCCAGATGCTGCAGCACCTGCCGATTCACCAGCCCTTACCGAACCCTCAGAAGACGTCGAAATGACACCTGCCCCTCCAACACAAGACGCGAAACCATTCGAGGAGCCAGCGCTCATCGCCTCCTCCTCAGAAGGACCCGTTAAGCCCTCTTCAGCTCCAGATGCTACCCCAGATCCAAGCTCCCAACCCTCTTCGGACCCAAGCATAGCAGTCTACAAACCTCCCTCTTCCTCAGCACCGCTAGCCGCCACCCAAGCCACCTCCGACTCCGACTTCACCCCCACAGTCGAACACGCCCACGCACACCAAGCCGTTCTCGCCCGCGCCGCCCAGAACCGTCGTCTTCAATCCGACGCGGAGCTCGCGGCCGACAACGCACGCAAAGCCGAGGCTCTATCGACCGTAAAATCCGCCACTATCCGCGTGCGCTTCCCCGACCAGATGCAAGTCGACCTGACCATCAGCCATGAAGACACAGCCAGCACTCTGTACGACAAAGTGCGGGACATGCTACGTGACCCGTCCCTCGCCTTCGAGCTGCGCTACACAGGCGCCAAAGGAGCGCCAGTCGCGCTTGACAAGACGGGGAGAGAAGCAGGGAAGAGCCTCATCCGCGGCTTCGGGTGGAAAGGAAGGGTGCTGGTGACGATGGTGTGGGAACCCACTGTCCCGATCGAGAAGAGGGGGCAGGTCTTGAAGGATAGTCTGGTCGGGCAGGCGAGGGAGTTGAGTCTGCCGACGGTGGCTGCGACGGAGGGCACGGCGGAGAAGGGAGGGAGGACGGTGCAGGAGACGAAGCCGAAGGAGGGGAAGGGGAAGGGGGATTTGGAGGCGAAGATGAAGAAGTTTTTGGGGTTTGGGAAGAAGTGAGATGCATAGCTTAAAGGGATGTTTGTTGTTGATTGATTAGACGTGACTTGAATGCCACTAAGAGCGAATGGTTCCAGCTAGCCATTGTGTTACAATTATGCTTGGAACCTTGTGCATGAAAAGCATAGATGTTGATGAGGTGTCGCTCGACATGCTTCGTGATTGCGGCGGTCCATGCTGATTCACGTGACGACGGGATGACAGCAGTTGTTCTTGAAAGTCATGCCCTCATTTTGTCAAGAGCTACAGACGAGAAGTATCATTTCCCATTGCTGCCAGAAATGCAGATTTGACTCCGTGATCCACACCCGTGATGTTCTGCATCAACACCCTTTCATCCACCATTCCTCACCACACCCGTCATCCCACCATCTAGTTGGCGGCCCTCCTGCTCTCGGTGATGACCCTGGTCATGTCGTCGACCTTTCTCTTTGCGCGGCCGAATGTGCCGAGCTACAACACGTCAGTGAACAATCCCTTCATCTTAGAAATGGTCTTATCGTACCCTCTTCTTGGCGAGCTTCCTGGCCCTCTTGTCCTTGCTGTTCCTCAACAGTTCAATGATGCGGCGCTCGTATGGGGCGAGACCGGCGACTTCCTTGACGATGTCGCGGACAAAGGCGGTGCGCTTGCTGAGGTGGCCCTTGGTGCGTGATACGCGGGGCTTGACCTGGCGAGGGGTGACTTTCTGTAGGACAAGTCATGTTAGCGTTGATTCTCCTAGCGTATCTCTGCATTCGTCTGCGCCGTCTGGGATGATGTGACCACCAGGGTTCTCGTGATGATGTCGAGTTTCGTGTACCGCCTCCAATGGCGGTGATAAATTTTCCTCTACTCTTCGCCTCTAATCGCGCTTATTCGGGGTCGGAGGGTAAACGTACGTGACCGGCGTTGATGCCGACGGCAATGCCGCTTCTCTGCTTGACTTCCTTTGGCATGGTGGAAGTCGTGTGTCGAGGTTGTCGATGTGTCGCTGATCGAGATTAGAGACCAGTGGAATTCTGCAAGTGTCGTCTCGGGCCAGGATCTTGGCGTTCTTGCAAATTAGTGGTGTGGCCGAATATTAGCCGGCGACTTTGCAGCTTGCCGAATTCTTGTTGCGGCTCTGTCTGCGGAACGGCAGATCGGATATGTTTCCAGCCCTGTTCAACGGGAGAGACTTTTTGCAGATTCATCATCAGCATTCCTTTTTCACAATTTCGCATTACTGCGGATATTGAGCCTGCGCAATCCATGCTGTCGACACTGCTTACAAGTTCCCGGACTTAGGACAACAATGATCCGTTGATATACGCGGATCCCGTCGCATCTTGATTGAGTTTCCCTCCCAAGTGTCTCGGCGCGCAGTGTGCTTAGAGGCTTTGCCCTGATAGTGACGTAAGGTGCTATGACGATGCCTATTCATCAAGATCCCGTCCTCAACCACCCCAAACATGCAAAAAGCATGTGGTTCACCACTGTTTCCTGTCTTCCATCCCGTTTGCCTCTTGATATTCGTTTGTTTACGCGACCAGAGAAATCGTCCTGAGGCCGCCTGACCTCTCTGCTCATTGGTTCTGACAAGCACTACCTTGACCACACCTAACATTTACTACCAAGGCGGCACGCGACACTATATCTGAATAGCTGGCACTGAAATCCTACATCATGGGCATCGGATTTCCTTATTTCATCTTTCCTTTGCTTTCGGCGGTAGTATGGACTGGTACGTGCTTTGACTGATATCGCTCCAAGCATCTACTAACCCGCAAAGGCACTCTCCTAGGAATGCTCATCTACTGGGTAGCAGACGGAAGGCCTATCTACCCTAGTCAGCAGCCTGGTCAGTCGATTGCCTACATTTCAGATGTGGGAGCGCAATTGCTCAAACCTCTCTTCATCGCCGGTAGCGCAGTGACGGTCGTCTCCTTCGACCTGGTCTTTATCAATGAGCAGATCTTACGACACAGAGGTCGCCTTGCGCCTGCCACTTCCAAGAGTGAGAAGATCCTTGGAGCGTTGGCCAGCGTGGCCTCCATCTTTGGTGGCGCCGGTCTCGTCTTGCTCTCCATTTTCGACACGCTACGATACGCACGTGTTCACAGGGCCATGCTTGCCGTCTTCATCGTCGGCTACCTCCTGACCGCCATCTTCGTCTGCGCCGAGTACCAGCGTCTGGGCATGCACCAACGTCAATACCGCATTTTGCGTGCCTCGTTCTGGATCAAGCTCTCGTGGTGCTTGCTCTTCCTCGGTCTCGCAATTGGCAAGAACCACTACCCTGAATGTTCTTCGCCTATATGCTAATCAGTATGCAGCATTCGTCGTTACCCAGACTAGAGACATGTGGAACACAGCCGCCATCATTGAATGGGTGATCGGTTTCCTCTTCGCCATTTTCGTTGCCACCTTCGCCATCGACTTCCTCCCCGCCATGCGCACCCGATCAAAGGACAAGCGCTTTCCCACCGTCAACCAAATGGAGCAAGGCCGCGTCGTGGGGACTGGTCCAGCGGGCTACTCTTCTGACGGCAGCTTCGGCAGCCACCAACCCATGTCGCAGGCTGATGGTCGTTATTACAACCAAGGCGGCGCATCCGGGCATATCCCAAGCAGGAACTTTTAGTCTCGAATCTCCTTATTATCGAAAAGCATCAAGGTCGGCGGGAGGCGTTACGAGTCACGAAAGCATTTCCCCTTGCATCCAGCATTAGCATACTAAAAACGACAGCGTGTGGACATGTACGATAGGCGTAATCGTGTATAATACATACTATACATTACTCTTACCCTCCTGTGCTCCTGTTCGGCCCTCTCTAACCCTCCTTCGTGCCTCTTGCCCTCTATTTGATATACTCCCTATTCTCTCCTTGTTGTACACTTTCAAAGCTCCTTTCCAAACAACTCCTCCCTCTCATGTCTCCTCTCGGCCAACTTCCCCGCCAACTGCCTCCTCTCATCCCTGAGCAACACGAAGACCCAAAACCAAAGACTCACCTCCACGAAACCCGTCGCAAACACCAAATTCGTCCTTAACAACTCCCCCGTCCCCCTCTCCCTCTTCAAATTCGTAGCGAACCCAGATCCCCTTCCTCCCAGCGCTGAGCCGGACCCAAACATCCCGTCTTCTTTGAAGAGGTACGTGTACGAGGTTATCCCGAAGAGCAGCGCCAGACGGACGGGGACTTGGGAGATCCAGTACTCGAGGGAGGTTATGGCGGGGAGTGAGGAGGCGACTAGGTCGGACGCGGCGAGGAAGAAGAGGATGAGGCCTGCGTAGGCTGTTACTTCGGTCGGGCGGGAGAAGTCTGCTGTTTCGGGCTGGGAGGGTCAGCACAGCTCAGAGAACAAGGAGAGGGATAAGAGAGGTGTACGAGCTGCATTGCGTCGCCCAGGAGCATGACCATGTTTTGCTCGGCGAAGGATTTCGGGTTCGTGAGCAGCAGGTAGGCGCAGCCCATGTGGAAGAGGGAAAGGGCGCGGATGAGAGTGAAGACGGAGATGAGCGCCATGGTTGGGGGTTTCAATGGCGAGGATTTGTCGTGCTAGGTCGCAAGGTAGAATTGTTGCAGGGCATTTAATGTCAAAAGTTGGAGAAGCTGCAGGTACGAATTTGGGGTGACTAAGCTTCTAGTATATGTATTTCATCCAAACAGGCAACGATGGACTAGGTCGATTAGGGCACGAGGATGACATTGATCAATATTCGAGGTCTTCTCCTCATTCGTAACGCATCACTACAGCTCTATTGTTATTGTACATCAGGCCTAAAAGCCTTGCCATCGAGTCGCCAATCGGACCAAACAAGCCTGCTAATGACAGATCATCCACCCATCGCTGGCAGCCGCTATTAATGATGCTTGCATATTCCCCCAATGCATGATTCAGTGTACCGTAACCATCTACTCTGGTTCTCGACTTTACTGTCGTGGTAACATCCTACTACAAGACTCCACACTAACGCCTTTCATGTACATGCTTCTTGAGATCTAGAAGCTCTGTGCTCAGTCTGTTCATTCTCATCTCATACTCGTCCTGCATGCGGGAGAATCGCTGCTCCAGACCGGCAATCTGGCTTCGCAGGTACGCGACAAGATCGCTCGAATCTGGGCCGAGGATGTCTCTTATGCTCCCACTCGAGCTGTGGCCGTGACTGGAATGACTACCAGAATTGGACCCATGTGGTGGTGGGTAAGAAGGCGGCTGGACAGGCTGTGGTGGCTGCACCGCGACATGATGTGCGGCAATACTCGGCAGCGACGGAAGCTGCTGAGGATGACTGGCCATGTGGGCTGTCGGTGGCATACCTGGTATCGAGCCACGTCCGTATTGAGGTGACTGGTAATTTGATGTCAAGCTCGGTGATCTGTTACGGAGATTGGACGGGTCACTGACACTCAATCTGTGCTGGTCTTGCGCGCGCGGAGAAAGAGGTCGTGGACTTTCCGTCACTTGCGGCGCAGGATATGATGATCCTGGCTGAGGATAGTATTGTCCTTGATATGCTTGTGGTTCGCCATGAGATGACGGTCCAGAGTGATGTTCGGGCGATGGCCTCGAGCCCGGCGACAGCATTGTTGGTGGCGGTGCCATGGGTGCACTTTCCCTAACGATCCTGGCCATGGGCGGTGGAGGATATGTGCTCGATTGTTGTCGGTATGGTGCGCGTGGATCGTGTGGGGACGAATCGGGATGCGGACGCTTCCTATTGGGTTCGCTGACCCGTCTGCCCTGAACATCCAGCATTTCAGAGTCCTCACCACGGTCGTCAGGATCATTCTCATATTCAAGTCCATCCATGGTGTCGTCTCCCATATCATCATCGTCGCCTCCACCGAAGCTCGATTTTCTGTTTGCACAGCCTCCCGGTCCTTTGTTATGCCGCGCGAGTGCATCGCCACGGGCAAATTTGCGACCACATTTTGGGCATGTGTGTGGTCTTTCCCCAGTGTGGAGCTTGGTGTGTCGCTTCAGATCATGAAGTCTTCTGAAGCGAGCTTGGCAAGTCTGACAGACGTAGGGCTTCTCCTGGCTGTGCGTGAGCAAGTGGCTCTTAAGGTTATGATGTCGAGTAAAATCTGTATTGCAATAAGGGCATTTGTGCCTTTTTGCAGATTTGGCGCCGGAGTCGTAGCTGAGATCTCTTCGTGAGCTTTCAGACCCCTGCTGGAGATGAGCACTTGGACCTGGATATGTGAAAGGTCTAGTGCCGTCGTCCTGATGTGTGGCGTCGTCGTTGCCCGTATCATCCATAGACTCGGGCTCCTCGACGAATTGTGGCGCATCCTGCGTCGGCGACGCCGTAGCTGTCATGCTACCATTGCCATTGCCGGTCGACTGTGCTTGTGTGATTGTGCCATTTGTTTTAGGCTTTGGCGAGCCGTGTCCGTTCGAGACAGGTACTGTGATCTTCTCTGCAGCACTTCTGAACGGCTCGCTCAGCTGTGTTGTCGCTGGCGCGTCAGAAGGCTTGCTCATCTCTTTCGTGCCCATCAAGGCACTCAGCGCGACTGCTCCAGGATTTGGGCTAGTCTGACGGGCTTCCTTTAATTGTCTCGCTCTCCTTGCATCTGCCAAAGCAGCAGCGCCGGTGAGTGGTTGCGGTGAGGATCGTGGTGACAAAGTCCGATGCACTGACTTTGGAGAAAGCGAAGGGGTATTCGTGGTGGGCGCGAGAAGCCTTGGACTCGTCGCCTTTGTCGAAATTAGTGGCACGCTGCCTGGTGCCAAAGAAGTCGGAGTGTGAGGTGCCAATCGATCGACTGGAGCGATTTGATCGGTTCTGGGTGGAGTAGCTCTCTGTGTCATAGCCATCAAGCGTAGATCTGTCGAGTATGTGGTGTCTCGAGTATCATCTGTGAATTTTTTTACGGCAGACCAGAAGGAAATCTATTCCGTAGACTAAGAATTTTGGGGTGACCTCGATCGATCAGCTGCGCGCACTTTGGTCGTTGCGCTTGGACGAGGAGTTGGTATACGCGAACCGGCGGGGCAGAGGAAGCGTGACGGCGGTGTTGCGGAAGCCGGCAACGATCAGAGTAATCGCTAGATATTCGACTTCAATCGGATACTGTGTATCGAGTACCCCTGTATGATCCGTCTCTTACTTTGTCAGAAAGTCCTGGAAATGATTGCGCGCGTGCGACAAGTGTGAGCATTCCAGGTCTTGCGCGCGCGAGGCGAAGCGATGAGGCTCGTGTGGCAGCTCGGATCTTGATCGCCGTGTGCCTGACAGGGATGTTAGATGCTCGGTCGAACTTCCAGAGCTCGTCGAGTATCTCTATGAAATTTGGCGGTATCCTGAATAGTGGCGTCCAACGTTGAAGAGTGGCTCAAGGATGGAGAATTATGGGAGGAATTGAGACGGATGAGAACGGTGTGCTGTGTCGGATGGTTCCCAGTCAAGTTGTGGGAAAAGCCACAGCTGGCTGCCGTCGGTCTGGCTCGCCCTGAGAACGTTGCTTGGCAGTAATGTGGAGCTTCGGCTCGGTCGCGATTACTGAGAGGTGACGAGTGATTGAGGAATCGTCTGCTCGATGTCGAAGTGTCTCAAAGGATAGTGCTGCGTCGGTAAAAGTTTGGTGTGCACACTGTTCTATGAGTTTGAGGCTGTGACGTCGGATGGCGCAGAAAGAAGCAAAAAGTTGAATAGAGTCGCAGGCAGTAATCCAGGTGCCAGGAAGGAAGCGCGGGAAACTGGACGATGACAGGCCAAGTACGTCGTCGGCTCGAGTGGGCTCAAGCCAGAAGACGGCCAGTCGAATGATGTCAAACCTGACCTACCAGCCACACCAAGATCCAATAGTGCTCTATTTTCTTTCAGGGTTGCTGACTCGAATGAGACACTTCAGGTAAGGGTGGTTGTTTTGTTGATTGAGATCAGAGTCCAAGTGGCTCGTGACATGCATCCAATTGTCCAGTCTGATGCAGGTGTGCTTTCTTCCACAGAAGCCCGAGTGTCAAGACTTGCCGAAAGTTTCCAGTTGTGGGTGTGGCTGTGGAAGGGCAAGAGGATTAAATTGAGGCATAGATTGACCTGATCTGGTCCAGAGTGGTCGCCTTCCGATCCAGGTAACATGTAAATTTCTGACAGTTGAGAACAGGATGGCGACAGTGCGCTCCATTCTCAACCACAGGCAATGCCCACACCAGTCTCGTATTTCCCTCATTGTGTGGCATGTGTGAGAGGACTTGCTTGGCATATGAGCACCGCCACTCGTCATTGATCAGTCGTGGCGTTCCATCGTGTGGTAGTTTGCCACGGCTTCCGCCGATCGCCTGGCCTTGTGCATCGTGGGGGACCTGTCACATCTCGTGCAAAAACTCCGAAGCATCTTTTGTCGAACGAGCTTACGCGAGGATCTTCGCGACCTCCGCTCATCGTCGCGCATCATACCGGTCGCCACCACAGGCTTACAGACCCTCGTCAGGGTAGTAGACACAAACAGCAATTGTAGCGGTTGTGCAGCGGTACCTGTGGCGCCGGACATTAAAATGCGGCTCGATTGGTTTTTCATGGGTCGGAAGTTTCATGGACAGCTTCAGCCACGGCACCGCTGAATCGCACTTGTTTCGGACTTGTTCATCTCCGTCTTTACGACGGAATGATTCAATTCGAAATGCATATACTGCTTTGGGCATGCATGCCTCAGGCTTCATCTCATCTCTTTCAATCCTGCCAGACCTGGTAATCTGGGAAATAGGTATCGTGTATCCGTCGAGCGTATACCATCACCACAGGTTTACCTCTGATGACTTTCTGTGAGTCTGGAGCTCTAGTCTACATTAGTACTGGCAAGTCTACCTTTTCTGTTCACTCACGCTGTGCAATGCAAATTCGAAGCAAGAAAGCCGAACAGGACCGCGTCAGCTTCAGTCGGTCTCGGTCCTCCCAGGATCCAGAACGGCTGACGAATCACCTTATTGGATTGGGCCTTCTTCGATGTCGTCAAAAGCGCTTCCAAGCTATCCCAGATCTCTAATCGGAATGCTGCAATCTCTTCAGCTGAGAAGCGACCGGCCCCCTGTCCATACAAAGTGCGCATGTTGCGCCTGTACACAAGCAGTCCAAGCGGCACTTGGATCACATACGGCATTCCCGACAAGATGTGGCCACGCATCGTGTAGTAGTTCTGATGCCACCGCTCATGCAACTGGTCGGTCAGTCCGATGCGTCTTTTTGCCACCACGACAACCACCTACCTGGTAGAAGACCAACTTGTCTTCCAACAGTGCCCGAATAGCCAGGTCATGCGCCTTCTCGGGGGCAGACAGTCTTGCATTCAGATTCTCTAGATCACCCAACTTGACTCTGTTAGATATGATGAGCGTCGTGTCAGACAGAACTGTAGGCTCCCCCGGACCAGTTGACGGTATCGACACGTATGGTAGTTTGCCGCGTGGCGACTTTCTCACTGATCCAGCCTCCGTTCTGTACTTGATGCCCGCAAATCGCAGACGTGCTTCCAGCTTGGTGACAAATTGTGACCAGACGTAGTGGCCTGGATCATCCCATCCACGATATACAGTCATCACGGTGCTGGCATCAGTGGTGCTGGTAGCTGCAAACATACTTGTTCTGTCAACATGCGTCTGTTCAATAAGGGGAGCGATACATTCACGAAAGTATGATCAAAGGCTTGCGCTGTCATACTTATCATGGACATATCGTAGCAATATATCCGCTATTGGACGCCACAAGCGATCAGGCATCCTCTGCCGTCGGCATCAACGGTGATGCAATGTAGATATCAGTAAGCAGTAGATCACTGAGAGGAAGTCAACGGAGCCTCGATAGATTATCATGAATCATGGGGTTTATCCAAATTGTAGCAATCAAACAGTGAAGTGGGTGAAGTATGATAATGTAGAAGATCATGAGCGATCTGCTACACCGGACCTTTCTGGCCGATTCGCCGACAAGATCAACAGCCCCACCTGCAGAAGAGCTATCTGAGTGCTCTACTTTATCCACAATATCATGAAGAAGTACATTTGTACACACTGTTACTTGATACTGTCGAAGCGTAATCAATAGCGGTATCGACAAATAGTTTGTGGTCGTCAGCTGCCACAAAGCGCTCGCATTCCACCGCGGGCCTTGGTATTGTTCTCCCCTTGACCAACCCATCCACCTCTCTTCCACCCCACCATCTCCCGTCCACCAACTCCAGCTACCAAAACATCACAATGGGCTACTCTGACGACCCCCTCTGGACCGACGTCGTCCCCATCCCCCAAGACGACGGCGGCCCCAACCCTCTCGCCGCCATCTCCTACACCGACGGCTATAGCGAAGCCATGTCCTACCTACGCGCCGTCATGGCCGCCAACGAAATGTCGTCCCGCGCCCTCGATCTGACAGAAAATATCATCTCGATGAACCCCGCACACTACACCGTCTGGCTATACCGTGCGAAAATCCTCGCCTCACTCGGCCTCGATCTCAAGGAGGAAATCATCTGGCTCAACGCAGTGGCGCTGCGTCATCAAAAGAACTACCAGATCTGGCACCACAGGCAATTTTTACTGGATAAGCTGAATGATCCCAAAGGCGAGATCAGATTTGTTAACAGGATGTTGGCGGGGGATGCGAAGAATTATCACGTCTGGAGCTACAGGCAGTGGTTGGTGAGGAGGTTTGGGCTGTGGGATGTCAAAGCTGCGAATGGGCGGAGGGAGATTAGGGAGGAGACGAGGGACGAGGAGGATGAGGAGCAGGTGCCGGAGTTGCTGGAGGGGGAGGTGGCGGAGGAGACGAACGAGTTGGAGGAGACGGCACTGTTCATCGGGGAGGATGTGAGGAATAATTCAGCTTGGAATCATAGGTTCTTTATTGTCAATGGGAGCGAGAAAGTGCAAGGGGTTAAGGATCAGGCGGTCTTGGAAAGGGAGGTGGCGTTTGCGAAGGAGGCGATCAAGAAGGCGCCGCAGAATCAGAGCCCTTGGTCTTATCTACGAGGGACAGCGGAGAGGGCTAAGGGTAAAGCAGGGCTACTCGAGCTGGCAACTTTCTGCGGCGAGTTTGTCGACCTTGATCAGGGGACAGTAAAAAGCAGCCATGCGCTTGACTTGTTGGCCGAGATCTGGGGAGGTCAGAAGAAGGCGGCGGAGGCCACTAAAGCCTACGAGCTGCTCAGGGACAAGTATGATCCGATCAGGAGGAATTACTGGGAGTACATGAGGGGCAAGTTGGAAGGTGTGAGTGGTGCAGCATAGCGAGGAAAAGTCTATTGCAATTCAAATACCCTAGCCATGTTGTGTCTACTGAAGTCGTGTATTAAAACCCACCATCTAGTGGTAGCCATTAGTGTTGGCGCTGGGCACAGTCGCCATCTCCTTCTCGCTGATCCTGTCATCGAGGTAGCCGTGTTCCCTCTTCCACTCGCACATCATATCGACAGTGACGGCATTGCCACCGCACACTTCGATGACAACGATCTCGTCCTTCTTCACTGGCCTGCCAAGTGCCTTCGCCAATCGTCCTCCGTAGCACAGAGCCACATTGACACCACAAGCCAGCTCGACCAGAAGATTTTCATCCTCAGCCAGACGCCAGCAGCCCATTGCCGCCTCTCCATCAGTCAAGACTGCACTCCTGACATAGTCCCTAGTGGAAACCAGCTCATAGCTCCTGTCGCAAACACTCAATGCCCCCAAACTCGTCGCCGCACTCGTGATGCCGTCCAGTCTCGCGTGCCTCCCCTCCTCGACACACTTATTCATACTCTCCGCGCCCTTCGTCTCCATACCCAATACTTGAGTCCCCTCGACATCCCAACCATACCTCTCCACACCCTCACAGATCCCATTAAACAATCCCCCACCGCCCACCGAACAAACCACCACATCGGGCCTCTCCAACCCCATTTCCTCAAGCTGAACCTTGACCTCATCAACAACAGTACTGTGCCCCTCCCAAATAACCCCATGATCAAAAGGCATGACATACACAGGGTCCTCGCCCCTCGCCTTCGCCTTAGTGACCACCTCCTCCCTTAAAAACCTGTCCGCCTCAGCCCAGACCTTTCCCCGCTGCACCACATCTCTCGCTCCAGCAGCGCGCAGCTTGGCCACCATAAAGTCCTTGGTACTCGTCGGCACCACGACCGTAGCAGGACAGCCCAGGGCATTAGCCGCATGGACGCAGGCCAATCCGGCATTCCCGCCGGAAGAGCAGTAGAAGCTGACGCGACTCGGATTGGTGGATGCGGCGAGCTTGCGCATCATGTACAGGCCGAGGCCGCGGGATTTGAAGGAGCCGGAGGGCTGGAGATGGTCGTGTTTGAGGAAGATTCTGCTTCTGCGGTTTAGAGATCGGTCTTTTCATTGAGAAGTAGGGGGAGGTCGCCGGGCGCTGTGATGAGAGCAGGCGACATGAGGGGAGGAAGGGATGAAGGGGAGGGAAAGGGGAGCCGTACCATCCTGCTGCTTTGGAGAGGGCCGCCGACTCGGTGAGTGGCGTTTCGATCCAAGGCTTGGGCTTGGGAGCGAGAGTTTGGGCACCCATGATGGAGATGGATGTGTGCGTAAGAGGGGGGAGGAGATGGGAAGAACAAGAGACACGATGGTGAGGATATGCAAGCGTTGAGAAAAGGATCCAATGGCCCGGAATTTATTCTGATATCAGGAATCTACGTCCGTCTGGGGAAATCATATCCCCCACCTCCCTAGTCTACCGCAACCGGCACGCCCTGCATGTGATTTTGTTTCTCGTGACTCGATCTGGTGTCTCACGCCATGGTAGCATCGGATAGCAACACGTAACACGATCGCAACCGTTGTCCCTTCCCACGAGAATGAGCAGGAACGAAATGTATGCGTGACAAGGATGTTGTTGTAGTGCAAACAACCGCTGATAAGCGCCTGATTCGTCGTGGTGGGGAAGGGACGATATCACGCTTGACCCTAAACGGACAAATACGGAGCAAAAGGGCGTTCTTTACACCCGCAATCGGAGTTCACCAGGTTGGCATTACCCCATGCTTACCCTATAACTTATGCATCGGAGTTGGGACTGTTTGTAAACTGGCATCAAAGAGTGGTCAGAGGTCCATCACGGTGGATGGCGCAAGTCCAATCGCGGGACGTGTCAGCTGCACGACCGGACATTGGTGGGGAGGGATAGACAATGGTACTAAAATTACTTTTTGATCCCTATCTGCAAGGGGAAGGTTTCTTATCAGGACGAGTCGATATGAGGTGAAAATCATCATATCTAGCGATGTGTTGTGAGCAACCCTGGTCTGCGGCTCTTGGGACAGCTGGGTAGAATCGGGATAAGATTTCGTTCACGTGGTTGACCATCTCGTTCCGGGCAACAACGTCCGGGTCAGGAGATTATATGTGTCGATATTCTGATGGAACTGAACATCCTTCTAGATCAGGCTTATGTCAGTCGTGGTAGTTCATGTGATACAGCGGAGAGATTGCTCCAGACAACCGTGATTGTTTGGCGACTTCTCAGCCGATCATTTCCATGAAGCTGCTACTGCCGAGACACCGTAGCTGTGTTTCTTCGTCCAGCTGTGCCGGCCATCGGATACGCTGCCGGAAGCCATATTCTCTGCTCAGTCGGTGTTGACCAGCATCGGGAACAGTATCGGGGCCTTCTTGAACTCCTTGTTGCCGTATGTGGTGTCCGAACAGAGCTCGGTGTCCTTGAAGCTTCTTTTGTCGCCTTCGACCATGAGAAGGTCCAACAACTCTTTCGCCTTCATCGGCATGAACGGCTGGAACATAATGCCTACGATGCGGATCGTCTCTGACATCAGAAACATGATGCATGAGAGACGCCGCTTGAGCATCTCCTTTTCCTCAGCGTCGGCGTAATCTTCCTTCTTCAAACGCTTATGTATCTTCCATGGTTCGTGGTTCTGTAAGAAGGCATTCGCTGTAAAGACTGCGGTCATGATGGCGTGAAGTGACTTGTTTGGGGTCATCTCGTCGAAGAGAGAGTCCGCAGATCCAGGAAGTGCAATCAACATCTCTCTGTATTTGTTCATATCCCAGTTGACGATCTTCGCATTCGGACCCTTCATTTTCTCCGGGATTGGTGTCTGGCACTCTAAGCAGTCCTTCTCGAGAACAGAAGGGTTGCCAGAGTAGAGTTCTCTTAGCTTCTCGGGGTAGTACATCCGGCTCAACACGACCCGGGCTAGAAGGTTACCAAGGCGATCCTGGAGATCGTTCTTGTATCTGCCAACGATGTAAGAATTGTCGTAGTTTGCGTCATCCTCGAGACCTCCATGATGAATGAGGAAGAAACGCATGATTTCCTCGCTGAATCGATCCATAGCCCAGAATGGGTTCACCACGTTACCAATGCTCTTCGACATCTTGCGATCGTCCATGGTCCAATGTGCATGCGTCATTATCTTCTTGGGTAGAGGTAGGTCCAGTGCCATCAGAAATGCCGGCCAGTAGATACAGTGAAACCGAACGATATCTTTGCCAATGATCTGGACATCTGCAGGCCAGAAGCTGGTATCCTTGCTTCCGGGCGGCCAGGGATATCCCGCAATGCTTGCATAGTTCAGCAGAGCGTCCAACCAAACATAGATGCTCTGACTCGAATCCGTGGGGACACGTACAGCCCATTTCAGGCGATCATACGGACGGGATACGGAGAGATCTTCCAATCCTTCCTCGACGGCCGCCACGACACTCTTCATCCGGTGTGCTGGTGTGATCCAAGTTGGATTCTCCTTGTAGAACTGCAGCAGTCGGTCACGAAATGCAGAGAGTCGAAAGTGATAGTTATCTTCCGAACTCCACTGCACTTCATTGCCAGTCTCCTTCGACACCATGAGCTTCCGTCCAGTACGCGGATCGAGAATCAGGTGGACTTGAGACTCTGGATAGAAAGCCTCGTCGCTGACGGCATACCATCCTTCGTGCTTGGATCGATAAATGAATCCCCTTTCCTGTAGAACAGTCCAGGCATACTCCACAGCGTCTTTGTGCGACTTTGCAGTAGTCCTTACGAAGTGATCGTATGATATATCACATCGCTTGGCAAGATCCTGAAATACTGCTGCACCTTTGTCGCAAAAGGCTTGCGGATCTGTCTCGGCTTTCTGCGCCGCTTGCTGGACCTTCAATCCGTGCTCGTCCACGCCAGTGCATAGTACTGCTTCTCGGCCTTTCAGGACTTGCCATCGCTTCATCACATCCGCCAGCACCATGGTATACATGTGACCGACATGTGGGGCTTTTTATGTATTAATTGCCGTCTCACTGTACATGTCATCATACTCACAGGCATTGATATAGAATATGGGAGTTGTCACATAGAACGGCTTAGATGCGTCGGATGGTGGTAGTGAAGCGTAACTCCGTCGACCGTGAAGCTTCGGTCGACATGAAGAGCAGACCCAGGAAGGCCGCCATCTTCGACGTAACAAAGATTGTAAAGGTGTCAATGGCGCAATAATGCCAAGAGACTGATATCGCATGTCTTCAGTCAGGTGATCATAGTTGGAAAGAAAGAGGTCGTGGGATGTCGAGATAGATTTCCGAATGGCCCGAGCTTCGGAGATTTATATGAACCTTTACATGTTGAATCTATACACTCCTCACCAACAACGAATCTGCGTATACCGCGCTTCCACAGCTACCGAATGGCTGGAGTCACTCCTTTGCCGGACGATGAGCTCACTCGCGTCTCTACAACAGGTTCGCTTGCGTCGTAGTATTGGTATCACTATGGCTAATCTGCCCGCAGTCGCCGAAGAATTCACAGATGCATATTACAATGCGCTGAACAGTGCGCGCAACACAATCGCTAGTTTCTACGTTCCACCGTCGAACATCTCAGTTGGCCGCGACCTCCCCCTAATCACATCCAATGGCATGCAATTATCAGATCCAGCGGCTTTCCAAAACACATTCGAGCAGATGCCATTCACGTACTTCGAAATTCAATCGCTGAACGCTCATGTCACCAATTCGAGCATCATCAATCTGGCAGCGCAGAATGGCAAGCCAAGCAAGCGCGATCTGGAACAGAACATGAGTCTTTTGGTTCAGGTTGGCGGTTACGTGAGGTTGATGGAGAGGAAGGAGGGACCTATGAGGGGTTTTGCGGATACACTTGTTTTGGTACCGAACAAAGAAGAGGTGGGAGGTAAGGGAAAGGCTAAGAGTGGTGAGGGTCGGAACTGGTTGATTCAAACGCAGAACTTCAGGTTCACAGTATGAGAAGACGGAGGATGGCAACTTCACCCTTGGAATTACCACCTTTGCCTGGGTATTGTATTCATCGGAACCAACGGTTTCACCGACAACTAAACACCACACGCGCTGCCATATCTAAGCTCGCTCGCCAGATGGCGTCCTGGGCTGAAGAGGCGAGTGTCGACCGCGCGGTTTACGCCGGTCGCTGTCTGTAACAACATCGCATGCTGGGCAAAGCTCGAATCGAGAAGATCAACAAAGATTGCGTCGCGTCGAAGGACCTGATGTAGTGCGCAGCTAGGCTTTTCCGATATAATCACTTCGGCGCCTGCTTACTGGCTTTCACCATAGCCACGAGCTCCTCTCGGGTCGGTGCTTTCCCAACAGCCAACCTTCGCTGCGCTTGGATCAGCTCACGACGCCATCCTGGAGCCATCATAATCGTACATCTATTAGATACTGCTTGAGTTGAGCATCGGACCATTGCTCAAATTCTCCAGCAGGGTCTTGTTTTGGAAACATATCGCCGGGACCCCATATCGTCCAAGCAGCTACAGCTGTGACGAGACCAGCGAATCCGAAGAAGAGGTTCTGAGATGCATAATCAGCAGAAAGCAAGGACATAGGCAGGTTTCGGCTCGCCTTCGACTGAAGTGTTCGATCGAGCTGAGTAGGCATCGCTTCTGAATGAGTGATCAATTTGTGGTATATGGAGGAGACTTCTGTATCATGCCACTCAAACAATATGATCGTTATGTGTATGTTTCACAAATATCAGGATTATATCGTTACTTGCCGCCTGAGCATGGAACATGTGAAGTGGCCCACTTCACCATAGCAGATGTTGGCCACCGTAAGCCTCGAAATTCTTGGCGGAACCCCACAGGCACTGCAGAATTTCGACCAACTCGACGTCGACTCCAGCGATACCAATTGATAACTCGACACAGTCAATCACAGTCGCCCAAGATGCCTTCCGAAGTCACCGACATCAAGCAGTTCATTGAGATCGCCAGGAGAAAGGATGCCCAGTGTATGTTTCACCCGCACTGTTTTCGCTCGATACCGCGCTCCAATCTGCCCACGCATGTTCGGACTCGGCATAACGCTGTATTTCCGAAACGGGCAGAGAGTATACACAGAATCTGGTGCATAGATATTGTTTGCAGAGCATCATACTGATTTGTTTCGCAGCCGCGAGGATAAAGCGCAACCGCTCCACCAACCAGATCAAGTTCAAGGTCCGATGCAAGCGCTACTTGTACACCCTTGTCCTTAAGGACTCCGACAAGGCCGAGAAGCTCAAGCAGTCGCTTCCTCCTGGTACGAGCAGACATCGTTGCAAGATCGGAATAGACAAGTGGACTAACGATTTCACCAGCCCTCAAGATCTCCGACACACCGAAGAAGAACGTCAGGGGAAAGAGGGAGGCTCCTTCATCGTAGACGGGTATGACCATGATGCGATTGCGGCGGCGTTCATGACAACTGCATTGAGAGGGGAACATAGGCGAAAATGGTATCGAGCGCCTGCTCAATGGGCGAAGAGCGAGCTCCGGTCCGTATGGACTGAGGCATCTCATACAACGACTCGCTCCGCAAGTAAGACCCGGGTACATACAAAGATAGAGAAAAGCTATCGACCTTCAATTCCTCATCAGCCATTCCTGTCGACTTGCCCGGAACAACAATTCGCGCGTGAATGTTAAGCACATGGGCCTGTCTTGCACTCAGAGAGCGTATAATCTTCTGGTAGTAACATTGTAGGCGATCCAACATCCACACTAGCGAGGATGAACGTAGATCAAGCATGTGGCTCTTTTAGGAAGCTCCTATATACATTCTTGGCGCGGAGATTCGAGAAAGTTGGCCTGATGAAGCTCATCCTCCACCACTCATTCATGAGCAAATCACGTTGACGGACCCATACCGCTTCCTAGTTCAATCAGATATATCCTAAAAGTTATTTGCAAATATCATAAGCATCTGTCGGAGCTACCGTCCACTTCAATTGTCGAGTCTAACAGCTGTCCACCACCTCCGCCCATGCACGCCCAATAGCTCGACCTCCCGCGCCCAGCGCACCATACACCATAATGTCAGGCGAATCCCAGCCCTGGTCATCATCAGGCCGCTCCCGCTTCGCTGCACCAAACGGACACAGCAGCGCCAGCGAGAGCGTCTCCGACAAGCTTGGGGGAATGTGGAATACGGACCGCAAGAACTCCCTCCCCATGTACAAGGACAAACCATACGCGTATCCATCCTCACAGCGCGATCCATGGCGACGGAAACGGGTCATCGCATTGGCTGCCCTAGGGACGTTGGCAGTGCTATACTGGCTCGGACTGTTCAGCTCGACCTCGAGCTCGTTACCAGGAGCAGGGAAGACTAGCAGACCTGGTCGGACGGGCAAGAGCAAGGGTGCTAAGGTGGATTGGCTCGCGCGACAAGAGGAGGTGCGGAAGGTCATGAAGGAGAGCTGGGCTGGATATGAGAAGTATGCTTGGGGCTACGACGAGTACCATCCCATCAGCAAGACGGGACGGCAGATGGTGCAGAATGGCATGGGCTGGATCATCGTAGACGCACTGGATACGTTGATGATCATGAACATGACGAGCGAGTTGGCGCATGCGAGGGAGTGGATCAGTACAACGTTGAGTTATGATGTGGATCATGATGTTAATACTTTTGAGACGACGATTAGGATGCTAGGGGGATTGCTGAGTGCGCATTATCTCAGCACGGAATTCAAGAGCTGGGCGCCGGTGGTGGATAAGTTGAGTGATGATCTGTATCTGGAGAAGGCGACGGACCTTGCGGACAGGTTGCTGGGAGCCTACAACTCGACAAGCGGAGTACCGTATGCGAGTGTGAGGCTGGCGACGAGGCAAGGACTCATCAGCCATGACGACGGAGGAGCGAGTAGCACAGCGGAGGCGACGAGCTTGCAGCTGGAGATGAAGTATTTGTCGAAGCTCACAGGAGAGACGACATACTGGGAGACAGCAGAGAAGGTGATGAAGGTCGTAGACGACAACGGTGTCAGGGATGGTCTTGTGCCTATCTACATCTACGCCGATCAAGGTACCTTCAGGGGTGACAACATTCGTCTCGGCAGCCGTGGCGACTCCTACTATGGTAAGCATGCTCCTCTACGGACCTTTACCTCATACTAACAGTCTCCCAGAATACCTGATCAAGCAATACCTCCAAACCTCCCTCCAAGAACCCGTCTACCTCGAACTCTGGAACCAAGCCCTCGCCGGCGTCCAAAAACACCTCATCACCTACTCCACCCCAACGAACTTCACCGTCTTGGCCGAGCGACCTAACGGACTCGACAGCCCGCTCCTCCCCAAAATGGACCACCTAGTCTGCTTCATGCCGGGCACCATCGCACTGGGCGCGACCCTCGGTCGTCCCCTCTCCGTCGCCTCGGCCCACCCCTCCTGGTCCAAGAAACAAGACCGCGAAATGGCGCTCGCGCACGAACTCACCAAGACCTGCATGGGGATGTATTTCGTCACCACCACCGGCCTGGCGCCGGAGATCGCACACTTCAACCTCCCCGACCACCCGACCATGCTCAAGGATTTTTCCCCGGAGCACGAGTTGCCTAAAGCACCCGAGGAGTTTGACGTAGACAAGGACGCGAGTTGGCGGAAGGATTTCCACCTCAAGAGTGCAGACGTGCATAATCTCCAACGACCAGAGACGGTGGAGACGTTGTTCTACATGTGGCGCATCACGGGGGATGAAGTGTACCGGGAGTGGGGGTGGGATATGTTCCAGGCGTTTGTCAAGTACGAGAAGGTGGAGGGGGATGCGGGGTATAGTAGTATTGGGGACGTGAATCATGTGCCGGTGCATTGGAGGGATAATATGGAGAGTTTTTGGCTGGTAGGGTTTTCTCTGTTTCTCCCCCATTGCAGTGTGAAGAGTGCTGACCTGCCACAGGCTGAGACGCTAAAGTACTTCTACCTCCTTTTCGGCCCGGACGATGTCTTGCCGTTGGACAAAGTCGTTTTCAACACTGAAGCGCATCCCTTCCCACGGTTTGAGCTGGGGAAGCTGTTCAAGACGGGCTGGAAGCGGAAGCCGAGGGATAAGGACGGGAACATCATCACTAAGCGTACGGAGGAAACGGGTAGCGTGAAGAAGGAGAAGAGTGAAGAGGGAGGCTCGGAGAGGGAGAGATATGAGAAGGCGAAGCTTGAGCAGAGTAAGGGTGGGAAAGCATAGTTTTGCACCTGTAAAGGATAGCATTAGCGTGGCGAAGTGTCTCGATGGCATTGTGGAAAAGTCAGATACCCTTCAACTTGACGGATAAGAGGGAATATGGGTCGTGTATTCATGCAGTGTGTACGTGTGATAATATGGAGCTGAAAGCACTGTCGTCCTGGTAACGGTGACGAGATCTGCCGTATGGACTAAGAATTTCTCCTTACTAAACGCCGGCAATTAGATATGATCGTGAAAGTCAAGACATATGAGAAGAGCATAAGGACAACAGCTCATCATCTTGGTCCCCAGTGAATAGAGGCAGTGTTGATCGTAGGCCACTTCCTACCTGCACTCCCGTCGGCTGGTAGGTCAAAGTTTGGGTTGATGCCGTCCGATTTCTGGCCGGGGACAGGCAGGGATGGCAGGGTCTGAGTGAACTCGGTCTTAACCTCTGGCTTCTTACTGCCACCGACACCAAGCTTGGACATGTCGTCCGAAAGGCCTGTCAGTGGATCTCGAGTCTTGAATGTGGTGGTGTAGTTGCCGGGCGGCTGTCTGTTTCGCGCTTCATTCTCCTGCTTCGACTGGAGTAGTCGCCTCTTATTCTGCTGTTCCAGAAGCATGAGTTGCATCTGGTAATCTTGCAAGCAGCCATTTTCGAAATCACGAGTGTTTGGTGGAGGTGCAGTAGGAATGTCGAGGTTGCTCATGCGTTGCGGTGCAGGTGGTGTGGTGGGTTGCATTTGATAGACCGTGCCGATAGGAGGTGGAGGTGGAGATGCAGACTCAGTCTTGTCCATATCACCACGGAGAACGCGTACTTGCTCTTTGAACACACGCTATAGCTTGTACTCTTCGAGATCCGCATACGGGTCACGGTTGTACAAGGTGTTCGGGTTGAGGTTGTTGTACAGTGCTTGCGAAGCTGCACTGCGGATGTAGTTGGGTCGAAAGGTTGCGTGACTGGGCAGATCCGGACTAGGGGCGACATCGACCTCCTCTCGGACTATGGTCAAGAGTGTGGCTACAAAGGCTTCTTGCATGTAAGCGAATGAGAAGTCGTGTGTGATATGTGCCATGGCTGGGCAAAGTCGTTCAGGAAAGTCGATCTGCACACGTTTTGAGTCTTTTGCAGTGACTTTGCGACGCCAGTATTCGGCATAAAGTGTGCGTTCGTGCAAATTAGGTAGAGGGAAGAGATATTTGCGATCAAAGCGACTAGGACGCTTGGTAATGCCGGGGTCGAGACGATCGAGAAAGTTTGTGGAAGCTACCATAAGCATACCATCATTGCTCTCAAGGCCGTCTACCTCGTTCAGGAAGTAGCTGCGAGTGTTGTTGTTGATGATGGTTTCGATGTCCTCAAAGATAAGCATGCAAGGCGTACACCTCCTGGCGAATGCGAAGATCTGGCCAATGGCATAAGTGTTCTGGGCAGACTTGACGTAGAGCGACTGCACTGGCGTCTTGCGATCGTGTAGGGTATGCATCAGAGCCTTGATTGAGATGGTCTTGCCATTACCGGCAGGCCCATGGAAGATGATTCCTCGCTGACATAATGTTAGTATCAATACCATTGGGAGTATGAGATTGATGGTTGACGGAAGAAGCGATATGCAAAGACAGTACAGTGGACTGTCAACAGAAAGCATGCGTTCTGGCATGGACAAAGTGTCGGGTTACGCCGTGCATTTCTTGCGTTGATGCTCATTCGCCAAAAGGTCAATGGGACTGTACTTACCTTCCAGGGTACGCCAAGATCTTTGTACACATCTTCATCTGATTAATGATCAGCGACATTACCCCATAACTTGAATGAGACCACTCACTGTCGAAGAACTTGTTGGAGACACTAGTCAAGTCCTTCTTCATATTCTCGTCGAGAATGACATTTTCCCACTTTGCCTTTGCGACTTGCTCCCAAAGCGACTTATCCTGGCGCCAGTAGTTGTCGAAAACCCACACAATGTCCCTGTCGGAACTCTGCCAAGTGCCAACAGCCTTGATGAGCTCATCTGTGACACGAGAAGGAGTAAGGACAGTCTCCTTGCCACGGGGCTCCTTGAGGATGTATTGTACACCACCAACGACGTACAATATGAAGTCCTCATTGTTCCACTTCAGATGATACTTGGCAAAGAAGACTGTCTGTCCTATGGTGGCGGTCCCGGATCTGCCGTAACTAGGCAGCCAGCCCCTCCAGCTCAAGACGGGATCCGTGGTCGTGTCGAGCTCCAACTCTGCATGGCCTGCACCTGCAAAGGCTAGGATACTGCAATTGTTGGCAGGGACAGCTGTCAAGCTCAAGTCGCTGTAACGTTCTCGTAGCGCAGCTTGATACTGGATGTCGTGGTCTGCGCTTTTGCCGGATGTCAGCTCTTCGAACCTATCGAATAGCTGCTGCTGGGGAGCCTCGTCAACGATTGAGAATGGCTCCATCATCTTGACAGAAATTGTTGCAAGTGGAGAGAGGAAAAGAGAGTGAGACAGGAGTAACACAGGTCATGTAGTCGTGGCGACAGCTCGGAGGAGCTCAGCGAGACTCGCTGGTTGACGGCCTCAGTCACCTCAGCTTGCCTACCAATCAGGGCAGTGCCCCGCCTACCTAACTTGGCGGAAAGGCATAATAGCGGTCCGGTAATACGGTGCTCGCAGACTTTTGGCTAGTGATTCGAACGTTACACAAATGCTGTGAGTGCGGCCTGAACGTCCTTGTCCGCGGTGATCGATTTGACAGTGGGATACTGACGTCGATAAGTAATTGTGCATTTTCCATCTGCGGTCCACAGAATAGCGCCGAGCTCACGCGGAGGAAGCTTTTGGCGTGACCAATCACAGCAGAGCTAAATCCTGTCTTGCTCGCAGCAGAATCAGGGATCGCGGGGTTCGGAGAGAGTGCCGTCTCAAGCCGCACCTGCGAAAGCCTGATTACTCCGTGACCATAACCTACAAATTCAGTTTATACCGCCTCTGATCTTGTTCTGGAATATCCTCTAGAACGCCTACTACTAGTCAGAGAACTACTCCCTAGCGTCAGATCATCCCGGCTCCCCGAGATTTCACAGTCCAGACCGCTGCATCTACGATCAAGGTTCAACAAGAAATATACCCCTCCAACGCAAATATGGCACCCATCGCAGTGAACACGAATGGGCATGTCGATGGAAGCACACTAAATGCCAAAGCGCCGACCTTCTCCCCAATCTTGTCGAGTCCAGCCAACGACAAGTACCATGCATCCTCGTCGCAGAATGCCATTTCGACTGAAGCCGAATATGCTGCGCACAACTACCATCCTCTCCCGATCGTGTTTGCCCGAGCTCTGGGCTGTACGGTATGGGACCCCGAGGGAAAGCAATACCTCGACTTCCTGTCCGCATACAGCGCTGTCAACCAAGGGCACTGCCACCCAAAGCTGGTACAGGCACTGGTTGAGCAAGCCTCAAGGCTGACACTCAGCTCGAGGGCTTTCTACAACGATGTCTTCCCACGGTTTGCGGAGACCATCACCAAGATGCTTGGCTTTGAGATGGTCTTGCCCATGAACACTGGTGCAGAGGCAGTAGAGACTGCTGTCAAGATTGCAAGGAAGTGGGGATACAAGAAGAAGGGCATTCCTGAGAACAAGGCTTTGGTCTTTGGTGTGCAGGAGAACTTCCACGGCAGGACATTTGCTGCCATCACCATGTCTTCTGATCCAGAATCGAGAGACAACTATGGTCCCTACCTTCCTAACATTGGCAGTGTGTGTCCTTCCACGAAACAGCCCATCAGGTACAACAGCATTGAGGATCTTGAGAAGGCCTTTGAGGTACACGGAAAGGAGACGGCAGGTTTCCTCGTAGAGCCCATCCAGGGGGAGGCAGGTATTGTAGTACCAGATGAGGACTACCTCCGCAAGGTCAGAGCCCTGTGTGACAAGCACAATGTCCTCTTGATCTGCGATGAAATCCAGACCGGTATTGCGAGGACGGGTAAGATGCTTTGCCATGAGTGGAGCGGCATCAAGCCGGATCTTGTGCTCCTCGGCAAGGCCATCTCAGGCGGCATGTACCCCGTGAGCTGCGTTCTCGGCAGCAAGGATGTCATGCTCACCATCGAGCCTGGCACGCACGGCAGCACATACGGAGGCAATCCTCTTGGCTCAGCCATCGCCATTCGTGCACTTGAGGTCGTCGCGGAAGAAGGTCTCGTCGAGCGTGCGCAGACCTTGGGTGAGAAGTTCAGGCAAGGCCTGTCCGACATCCGCAGCCGCAACCCCATGATCACCACCATTAGGGGCAAGGGTCTGCTCAACGCCATTGTCATCGACGAGAGCAAGACCGGTGGACACAGCGCTTGGGACCTGTGCATGCTCATGAAGGAAAAGGGACTTCTGGTAGGCCGAGCTCTCAAAATCGCCCACGTCAAATCGACGGCGTCCAAAAATGGACCGACAACGGTTCCGGAAACGTCGTTGATGGATCAGATGAATGCTAACACAAATGTTTCCCCGCAGGCCAAACCTACACATCAGAACATCATTCGACTCGCTCCCCCTCTCGTCATTTCAGAGGCAGAGATCCAGACCGCATTGAGGATTATTGAGGAGGCATGCAATGAGCTGCCAGATCTCAAGGGACAGAAGGAGGAAAAGGTGTTGCCGCCAGGAGAGAAGAATGTGCACATTGGAATCGAAAACTAGATACTCTTACCATGGCTGGGTATGAGATGATAATGGTCGGTTATCTCTCGGGTGGAGTAAGAAAAAAGGCATCATGTCACGCGAGACAGCAGCGTGTAGATTGAGCTTCGGCTACTACCATGCCGTGACCGGAAGAATTTAAAGGCGAAAGGCAAGCTCCATGTGGCGTTTTCACCATGGCACGCCTCCAACGTTCGAGACGGCCTTTTTGGGCAGCTGCCAGGAGGAAGCGCTTGTGTGGGCGAGAGACAAAGAGACATGGACAGCTGAAATGTAGATAAACCCACCGCGGCACAGTTGAGAGCCAAACGATAGGTTTTGGGGGGCTTGCCCTCGACCGTTTCTGTGACGAGCCTTTTGCAAGGTTCAGAGGTACCCATGCGATGCAAAACGTCTTTGTAGCGGGCATGTCTCTTCTCAGCTGCCAGTGAAACCGAAACGAGGAAGTTGGGAATGGAAGGCTGGCAATTTTGCATGTCTCTGACCGTGCATGGTGAATGTGATCTTGAATTCTTCCGTGCTGCAGCATCAAAAATCCCAACCGCCGATCAGAAAGGGACATGCCTGCAGCAAGCACGAGGCACGGACAGCTTGGCCCCGGATTTCCTTGATGATCGTCATGAGGGAGTGGAGCAGCGTCAGGAGAACCAGAGATGGCGTCGAGGATCATACCGAGAGATAAATTACGATATAAACACTGCGAGGGCTTGCCGACTTGGTGCCCTGGTAGTCAATGATGCAGACCAAGAGATAAGGTGGCAGTACATTTCTGGATCTGCAGTGAAACTATCAGATGCCTGCATGATATTCCCTGCACGACAAGGCCAGGACGAGGCAGGACTCTGCCACCTTTTCACAGGTCAGTTATCTCTGCGATGCGGGCATGGACTGTGCCTGGACGCTCAGTGGGCTTAGCTTGCCTGGCGCTTGCTTCACAAGCTTCACACTTGACTCGGGCCTTGCCCACTTGCGGCTAGATTCCATTCAGTAGCATGAGCTTGGCATGTGGGCCAGTCGGTCTTTCCCTCTGTTGAACTCGCTCCATCTCAAGCAATTTACACGAACAAGCAAGCAAAAAACGAGGCGTCTCAAGACACTGAAGCCAGTCCACACACAAATTAAGCTTGGTCGAGGCTCGTGCTCTTGCTCTGTCTGCCAGTCGGCAATGTCCATTCGCGCGGGCTTGCGGTAGATTCTATAGTCTGGTTTCTATTCGACAAGCCGCGTCTTCTGTGCCATCTATCTTGACACCCCCCTGGTAGACAATCAGTCCACCACCACACACGTCCTCTAGCTACAAGATCTACCCACGGTCCTTCTTTTGTTTCACGACCCTCCTTCACGATCAACCATTATTTTCGACAATTGCATCTTACGATCTTCTCTGTCAATTGTCCATAAATCAAAACGGCCCGCCCGTGTGCTAGGACAACACCGTTCCACGTGCACCATCTCGAACACAACGTCCCGTCGTGCTGCCCAGAGCAATCAACTGCCTTCGAAACCTCCCTGCAGACAAGGCCTCCGAGTTGCACAAACCACCAAATCGAGGCAGGACGCTCAAACGTTTTCCTCGTTTACGACACTCGAACGACTGACGTCGAAACCTTGCCCGAACACACCTGCTTTCCTCTCTTAAGGACTCTGTTCGATCTCGTATCAAGCCCTTTTGGAAGAACTCCTTCTAATCTCCGCCGAGCCAGTCAAGCACCATCACCGTCCTTGACATCGGCTTGGTGAATACACAACACAACTCAAACAAGTCATGACCTCTTCCTCTCGTCCGTCACTACACGAGAAGTCCTCGTTCGGAGTAATCATGGAGAAGCAAGACACCAACGACACCACAGCCCACTTGGGTGCCAACGTATTCGACACACCAAAGACTCTTTCACGAGCTACGACGAGAGATCACTCACCACCCACACGTCCCTGCCCTGCCGTCAAAATGCCCCCAAACCTCACCGTCAACACGAATGCCTCCGAGTCGGATCTCGAGAAAGGCTACCTCTCCGCCCCACAGTCCGCAACACGCGATGTCCCTTCACCTCTCTGGGAGCCAAGCAGAGAATATAGCGTCGACGGTCGTCCCAAAGAGTGCGAGATGTGGCCGTCGAAGCAGACGCTCAAGAGCAAGGCCCGCATGGAGAAATGCCACCGGAGACGCAAGAACTGTTTCGGCCTGAGCAAGAAATGGGGAGAGATGGACAAGCAGAAGAGGCTGATCGTCAAGATCCTCATCGCTTTACTCGTCGTCGGCATCGCTGTCGGTGTTGCTATTGGCATCACCCGTGCTGTCGGCGGTGGTGTCTGGGCCGGACAGAACAAGCAGAAGACGATCCCGAACGGCCACTGAGCATATCCGAGGAGAGGAAAAGCGTTTCTTTACTTATTGGCGTGGCATAGCGTGGAGTTTCATTTTGGGTACCTGATCATTGGCATTGCTGGACCTTTTCAGAATACGGTCACAGCGAGAACGGGGAGACATAACTTGGCTTGAAGCATTGATCAGCTGGATTGGATCGTCTTGGGCGTTTGAAGGAGCAGAGTGCAAGAAGTACATATTTGGAATGGCATGGTAATGTACACTCGGTACAGAAGAGAGGATTATAGATGAGCACAATTCATGGCCCTGGTGTGGGCATTTCTACTTCAGAATGGTTCTCACGTCTGGTGAAGGGATACGCTATGCTATATACATGTGATGCTAGTCATACACATCGTAAGAGCTGCTCATCAGCTCATGAAGGACTGCTTGTCCCTAGGCTTTTATGCCTCTACTTCTCCTTCTCTCATTCCGCACCGAATACCTCAAACTTGACCACCTCGGGCTCGAGTGTCTCGGTATCGAGCAAGATGATCTCTCCCGTCCCCTTGAACTTGGGCACAGCTATCAGCCTCACTGCCTGCCCGTTCGGTCCCTCGACCACATCCGTCTCAAAACGCGGCTGATTGCCAGCGATATATATATGCGGACAATTCTTGAGGACGAACGCGTCTCCGTCTTGGAAAGGATAGCACCCTAGACAAAGTCAGTCTGAAAACCTACAACGGCGACTATATGGCACTCACATAACGTGTCCGGCGCTGTCGGCGCCAGTATCCTCCACCGTAACGTGCTCTCCATGATCTCAACCCTGTCATCTCCTCTGAGATACCTGCACATGTCCTCCACCGGCTGTCCTCCTGTAGCTAGCATCCTCCACCCATCCACATCCCCGTCCCATGGATTCGTGACGCTATGGAACCAGCCCACGCTCTCCTTCTCCCCTTTCTTCGCGCCCGGTGGTAGAGGAGGCGGCATGTATGCTCTCGACCTCGGAAACAGTGCAGCATGTATCGGCTGCTGTGGCAGCGCTGCCTGCGTGGGATCGCTGTCTCCCGGCAGGAGTGTGATGGGTATACTCGGCAGCAGACCTGCGAGCCAATTGTCCAGCATATCCGTGGGTCCAGAATTATACGCCGAGCTATCGTACCCGTACTTCCTCTGCCCATGCTTCTTGTTCGCCAGCTCATCTCGACTCGGTATCGGTCCACCTCCCGCCAACGAGTTCCCCAGCACCATCAACCGACTCACCCTCGCCGCCTCTTGTATATCCTCCTCCCCACCCGCTTCACCAAGCAAGTACTCCCCCAACACCTCCAGAGCCAACATATCCCCTTCCTCCCCCGTAATCCCCAATCCACTGACCAACGCAATTTTCCCCCCCTTCTGCCCGTCCCCCACGTCCCTCCCATCCACAACTTTTTCCGCCTCCCCCCTCTCGCCCCTAACAGGCTGCCTCGGCAAATCCGGCACCTTCACATCCAACACCTCAAACTCTCCGTCCCTGTTCTCCGTCCCCAGCACCGCGATAATAGCCCCCGTAACCAGCATCACCCGTTCCAACACATCGCCCGTGAGCCTCAACCGTCCCGACTCATCCTCCAGCATGACCTTCCTCTCGCCCCAACCCCCTTTCGTTCCCCCTCCCTTGCCCGTCCCATTCATCCCCTCTTCCCCTTCCTCCTCCGCGAAGAATTTGCCGGCCCCGTTCACCGGCGCACTGATCCACTCCTCCCTCCCCACGTCCTCAAGCACGTTCGGCTTGAGCGGCATCTCGAGAAACACGGTGCCGACGACATAGCACAGGTCGCCTTGGCGCACGTCCAGCACGCGGTCTACGCGCTGGGCTTGCGTTGAGCCGAGCCGGAAGGTCGACCAGGCGGAAGAGGCGAGGGTCGAGGTCGGGGGTTTGAGCAGGGCGAGGCGCGAGAAGTAGAGGTCGGAGAATTGTTGCGTGTAGGTTCGGGTTGTGGTGGGGAGGGAGAAGGTGGTGAGGGGGAGGTAGAGGGAGGGGTTGCGCTGGGGGATGGGGGGAGGGGTGCTGGTGCTGAGAGGGGTTAGTATGGGGACTGGAGGGGGGAGAAGGGGGCTTACGGTGGTTGGAGAAGGGTCTCGGAGGAGGATATAGGTGCCATTGTTGTGGTGGTACAGCAATGGCGTGGTGAGGTCCGGTGTGGTAGATGGGTGGTGGAGGAAAAGTTGCGGAGCTGGATAGACGGGTGCGCGTGGGACGCGTTGGTGCTTTACGCGCTTGATTGACGACGATATGAGCTGGGATCTGAATATCAGAAAGAGGAGCTCGAAATGATGCACCAGAAGAGACACAAGACAAGAGACACTTGGTCTTTTTGGACAGATAGTACAGAGTGGTGATTTACAGGGTATCTCATGCTATACAATTATTCACTCCCACTGCCCATCCCTAAATCCTCGACTTTCCACTCCTTCATAAAATCCTTCTTCTGTCCCAGTACTGCTATCCTACCATTGTTCACCCCATCAAGCAAGAACTTCTCTGCTACATCCCTCACTTCCTCCTTGGTCACGTCCAACAGCCTCTCTCTCCTCTTCTGCTCCATTTCTGGAGTCACGCCCGTCAAGAACTCGGTCATGCCTTCGTCGCTCACAGACCTGGGCGCATCCACTGACTGAAATATGCTCAGCTTGGCTTCTTGCATATCCGTGTCAGTCCATCGTCGCTCGACTGCCCACTTGCCCACGTTCTCAATGACCTTGACCGTGTTGGCTGGATTGGGGTCACGGTACGAGTAGAAGCCGAAGACGCCGTCGAGAGCCTTGTTGTAAGCGCCGCCACCGTATGCACCGCCTTTCTCACGGATCTCGCGGTGGAGATGCTTGTGAGTCAGCAGCTGCGACAGGACAGCAAGCGGTGCTGAAAGTGATGATGTGTAAGGCACTGTGGGTAGCGATAGCGCTGAATAGGAGACCTGATATGGTAGCGGAAACAAAGTCTTGGTGTTTGTTGAGATAGACGACCGCCAGTCGCGCAGTGGAAGACACAGGCCTGGTGCGAACGTGGTCGTTGATGAAGCATTGAACGTCGAGGAAAGGAACTTGTCAAGGGCGGTGGTGTTTGAAGAGACTGATTCGGGTCCGCAGGTCAGAGCGAGCCGTGTAGAAGCTTGATTGCCTATCAAAATGGACTGGATGGCCTTCAGGGCTCGCAATAACTCGCTTGCTATACTTGTCTCGAGCTCTGGATTGGCGGCGAGAGAAGTGATGTTGGCGATCTGCGTGATTCCAGAAGTCTGCTCGATCAAGCGACCGTGCGCTGTTAGACCAGACTCTGCGAAGCGTCTGGCATACGCATGTCCTGCTTCAGCAACACTGTCGACTGCACCACTTGCAGAGCTCTGGATCAGCTCTGTGATCATGCGATGCGCCTTTGGGCTGTCGAAGTCGGTCTCTTGAATCAGCAGTGACAAGAGGTCGTACATGGCCGGGACGTTGTCGTCGAAAGCATAGCCGGACAACGTGATGCCCTCTTCGCATTTAGCAGGCTCCGATGGGCTGGAGCAGGAGTGGTAGCCGAAAGAGATGCCGCCAGTCTTGAGCTTGATCAGATCCTCAATCTCCTCCATCGACTTGTTCTTGGTACCAATTCGCATCAAAGCATCGCAGAACAGTCCGATGAAAGGGCGAAGCTCATCAGGAAGGTCTTTAATAACGCTCAAACCTCGGAAATAGGTCAATCCGTTCGTGGCCGTTTCTCTCCATTGTGTTTGTGTGCCAGCAGTCTGCTTTTTGGCCACAATCGGCGCTTCCTTGTATCTTGCAATGTCCTCAACGTTGACCATTGGCAAGGAAGCGAGATCTTGCTCGGCACTCTGTTGAGCGACCAACTCGAGCTCGCGCTCGCGGAGATGAGCAGTCGCTTTCTCCTCACCACCGAATGTGGTAAATGCTTCCGAGATCTTGGTCTGTAGCCGCTGTGCCTCCTCTTCGACAAGCTCTTGCCCATACGTCTCAGAAGGCTCCATGGTGAACAACATAATGTCATCAGTTTGAAGATACTTTTCTAGCAGGCTCTCGAGGTAGCCTCCTTTGGCGTACTCGGCTTTGAATGCGTCGACAGTCTTTTGCCAAGCCAAGGAGTCAAACACATCGACGCCATTGAACCAACTGGGGTACAATCTTTGCATGATTGACATGCCGAAATTGGCTGTCTTATGCTTCAAGCTGAGCTCGAGCTGGTGAAGCATGCCATCGACCTTCTGCTTCTCGAAGCCTTTCTGCTGCGTTTCTCGGAGCGTCTTGAAGATCGCTTCCTTGACTTTGGGAACAGTCTCCTTTTTGACGCCATTCAGGCCAACTGAGAAGACAGCCTGCTTTGAAGATCCGTCATAGCCGGAATTTGGCGAATAGTCAGTGCCCAGTCCAGCTTCGATGAGATTTTGATATAGGGGCGAGCCATATCCGTCCATAAGCAAGGACGAAACGAGCGATAGAGAAAAGTTCTCAAGGACATTGGATGTTTCTCCCATCAGCCATGAGACGGAGGTCTTGTACTGTCCTTCGGGTGGCGACAGTGGATCGATCGGACCTTTCAGTGTTACCTCATGCGGTCCGCCTCTGAGACTGCGTGGCGTCTTGATGTCGAGGTCGGGCGTGATTGCTGCAAACCCGCTAAGCTGTTGATTGATCGACTCTAAATGACTGTGAAGTGGCATATTTCCGTATGTCAGGATCTTTGCATTGCTCGGATGATAGTGCTCAGCATGAAACTTTCTGAGCTGTTCATATGTCAGGTCGGTCATCTTCTGAGGATCGCCGCCGGAGTTGTTGATGGCTGGGAACAAGTGCTCGTAGAATCGAATGTAATACAAATAGCTGGCGTCGGACATTTGACCCTTCATCTCATTATACACGACCCCTTTGAAAACGATCTTACTTCCATCCCCATCAGTAGCGAGCGGATTCTCCGGTCCCAATCTCCAGCCTTCCTGAGTATAGTCGTGCTCCTTTAGCAGAGGTCGCAGAGTAGAATCCAGATAGACAGACATGAGGTTCTTAAAATCTTGCGCGTTCGTGGTGGCGAAAGGGTACGTGGTATGATCCGAAGAGGTGAACGCATTCATGAAGTTGGACAGAGATCGAGGAAGCATCTTGAAGAAGGGATCCCGCACCGGATACTTCTCGCTTCCACATAATGTCGTATGCTCCAGGATATGTGGCACACCAGTAGCGTCTGGCGGATTTGTCTTGAAGCCGATCGAGAAGACATTATTCGAATCATCTCGAGCGATGTGAAGGTACTCGGCGCCAGTCTTGTCATGCTTGAAATCCAGCGCCGTAAGCTTCAGCTCCGGTACATGCTTGGTCCGTCTCAGAGAGAACCCGTGTAGCTGTTCACCAGGTTTTGGAAGGTTCTCAAGAGATGTTACCGATGCATAGTGGCGTTTGGAAAGACTATTTGCTTTTCTTGCTGCAAACCTTGACTGCAGCAGTCCATCTTGCTTGATGATCTTGAGTCCTTGTCGCATCACCGTGTCTCCAAGGCACTTCGTGAATGATTTTGTGAAGGGTAGATGGGTGGTTTGTATTACAACTCGATGTTAGGATTGCATCTCTTATGCTGATCTTGCATGTGGTCGGTTAGCGCGGCTCTCACGATGAAAAGCGGAAGGCCCACCAATCATGAGGTGACGTTCTCTTGGAGACTCCATTCATCCTTAATCCTTCTCTTTGCAGGTCCCACTCGCACTTCACCAGCACAAGCTGGACTCTGCCGCAGTCCTGACAATTCTCTCGCTGGCATTCTAGGTCACCATCATATCGAAGAGGTAGAAGAGCCGATCGCTCGCCACATTCTTACTGGACATATATACATTTCGCATACCACTGTGAAGAATCACTCAGCCCCTTCACGGAACCTGTCCGGCGGCACATATCGCAACAACCGAAGGGTCGACTTGTCTTTTTGATCTCGGAGTCGCCAACTCTGCGGGCAGGCTTGTGTACTCTCAAAACCCATGTGCCACCTCGACGACATCATTTAGTGCGTGGCCAGGTCCCTCTTAACCAGGACCTGGACTTTCAAGAAATACGGACCACCCCCGATAGAGCTTTCGAGACGACCCAGATATGGCTGAGGTCGCTCATAGGCCGGCAGCTACCAATGTGGCCTCGCGTGCCACTTCGGAGACGGCAGCACCCCCTCCCCCTCCTCCGAGCACCGCGCCAGTTGCGAAGAAGGGAAAGGGCAAGAAGGTGGCGCCAGACTCTGAAGAAGCAAGGAAACAATTAGCGGCCAAGATCGCGCAATTGGAGCAGGATAGGGCAGGCAAGAGCGAGGAAGATGCTGAGATTGGTACGTTGATCACATATCTGAATCTTCTCCACGCTAACGGAGTCGGCTATAGAGAGGGAAGTGAGGAAGGCCAATCGAGAGATGCAGAACATTCTGCAGAAGATGGATACCGCTAACGATAGGGCCGAGCACATCCAGCGCGAGTGGCACAAACTCTTGACCGACATGAAACGAACTGAAAGGGAGCATACCAGAGCCAAGAAGCGTGCCGACCAGCTGCAGAAAGACAAGGATGCTCAGCGGTCAGAGCTGAGCAAAGCCAACTCAATGAAGGAAAAGCTTGAGAAGCTCAGCCGAGAGCTCACAAAGGACAACAAGAAGCTAAAGGAGGACCTTCGCGAAGCCAAGGAGACAGCCGCGGACAAGAACGATGAGCTTCAGTATCGACTTGAGCAGATGGTCGGGGATGTTGAAGAAGTCATTCAGTCTCGAGAAGCGCCCAGCAGAGCAGCAACGGACGCTGCAGCACAGGACATCAATCTGATCGAGCATTACAAGCTTAGGAGTCTTGTTGAGCAATATGAGATGCGCGAGATCCACATGGCGTCTGTACTGCGGACTCGTGAGCTGGAGATCCAATATCACATCGCTCAGCACGAAAAGCTTCGAAAGGCTCAGGATGCAGAGCTGTCCAAGTCTCATCAACTGACACGGCAAGTTTCGACCTTCTCGCAAACCGAGAATGAACTAAGAAGTCAATTGAACATATATGTTGAGAAATTCAAACAGGTTCGTGTAGCCTGACTACAATGATGGTTTAACTTGACTGACACCACGTATCTGAAGGTTGAAGATACTTTGAATAATAGCAACGACCTCTTCCTAACCTTTCGCAAGGAAATGGAAGAAATGTCGAAGAAGACTAAACGCCTCGAAAAAGAGAACATGCAGCTTACCCGCAAGCAAGAAGCGACCAACAAGAACATCTTTCAGATGGCCGAAGAACGATCACATTCGCAGAAAGACATTGATCGCCTATCACGCGAGAACGAAAAGCTCAAGACGCTATGCCGAGCGATGCAGACAAATGGCTACGGACGAGCAGGCGGTGGCAATGTCGAAGGTCAGGAAGTCATGGGCCACGAAGGCGATGAGGACCTGGGTGAGACAGACAGCGAATACGATGAATACGAGGACGACGAAGATGGCGAGGAGTACAATGATGACACTGAGGAAGAGCAGGAACCCCCTCTGCCTCGCACTTTTGGACCTGTGCCGCCACCTCCACCGCCTCCTGTACAGAGCGGTGCTCAGCAGTCGAAGAAGGCCGTCAATGGCGTCAACGGAATTAGGCATTGAGAATTCATCTCGCTTCATCCATTGAGTTCCTTCTCCTCAGTCGTTGCTTGTACCACTCTTCAGATGATTGTAACGCGCTGCATGAACAGACTAGTCGTCTGCAACTCTCGCACATCTTTCGATGAGTGTCCACAGTTGCATGATCACAATGCCGGTCCTCCGTGACCACAGCGTAGATTGATGGTCCCTTCCCATGGCAGCATTGAACCTTCCTTGCGTTCGAGCTGACTTGGAAAGGGCTGTCTCTCGTTCATTTCAGAGCTGAGACCTTTGAGTTGCACGGTTTCGGACTAGGGCGATGAGAACATCAGGAATGATATCGCAGTCGTAGCTTCGTTGAATCTATCTGGCTAATATATATTGACGCCGTCTCCTGCACTTTCGCGCGACCCTGTGGTAGTTCTGGCATGCTCGACCAGGTACCTTCATATCTCTCTTGCCCTTGTAATAGCAGCTACCAGGCGAATCGGGCCCAGTCGCTGGCAGCTTGAATCCTCGTTTTACATCCCACTGAAGTCTAGCTTTCGTGCGACTTTATCGCCTCTACCATTAGGCAACTCCCCACCTCTTCTCTTCAGATCATCGCCCATTGCTTCCAAGCCTCCACCCTTCTTCGGCAGGTCCTCCAGTCTGCTCGGCCTCGGTGCTGTCGTCCACCACTCATGCCTCAACACACCGTCCATCGTGAGCCTCTTCTTCGGATCGAGCTTGAACATGCCCATTAGCAGATCCACTCCCACGGATCCTACACTCCTAAACATTGCCTCCCAATCTGCCTTTGTCTTGACCGGCACAGTATCTGCCTTCTCCACTGGCACATACCCCTTCAGCTTACTCACGCCGGGCCAGTTCTCCTCTGTAGGCGAGCCAATTGTCCTACTGATCATCCCAATCATGTTCATATCAGTGTCCGGCATAGCAGCCAAGAATGGCCTCCTCAGGATCAGCTCCGCAAACACACATCCAGAGCTCCACACATCGACCGCTCCAGAGTAGAAGTTGGCCTGATAATACAGCTCCGGCGGCCGATACCACTTCGTGATCGTGTTATATGTCATCGGCACAAACGGATCCGCAAAACTCCTCGCAAGACCAAAATCCGCCAACTTGATCTCTCCATTTGCGGCAATCAACAAGTTGTTAGGCTTGATATCCCGATGCAGCACGAAATTCGCGTGACAGAAATGTACGGCCCTGCACAGCATGACCATCCACGCTTTGATGTCCGGCGCGCCGTAGTGGACTTTATCCACGTCCTGGATCATCTTGAGCAGATCGCCCTGGGGTAGCTGTTCAAGCACGAGATTTAGGTTCTGGTTCTTGGTTGAGAAAACGGCATGGAGTCTGATGATGTTCGGGTGGTGTAGTTCTTGGAGGTACTTGATTTCGCGCAGGGAGTCGTGGGAGATGCCCCATTCTGCGACCTCGGGACCGACTTTGATCTTTTTGATGGCGACGAGTTGGGTGGGGTCCGAGATGAGGTGTGCGGAGAAGACGTCGGCGTATTGACCTGATCCGAGTTTGGCGCCTTTCACGTACTTGCGGCGCTCGAGGTCGTTGAGTTGGTCAGCGAGGTTGCCACCTGAGGTAGGTGCAGATGAGTTGCCGTTTGAAGCTTTGGCAGCTTTCTGATGTGAGGGCATGGATGACCGGTGGCCGTTCGTGGTGGCGGCCATATTGATGTCTGGTCCACTGCCCAGAACGGGCTGAAATCACCCTGTGATCACCGTGAATTGACCATGTATCTTGAGGTCGCTGCTTCAGGTGAATTGACTCTGCTCCAAGGGAAAATTCTGATATTGTTCTACTCTCGTGCAGTGAAGTGTGAGGTGTAGGAGGTCGAGGATGCTGGCCAGCTCAAGCATCAAATGCGGCTCTGCGGAGGCTACCGACGCTAGCATCTCTATCAAAAAGTTCGAGGTCCAACATCACTGCCCGGTCACAAACACCCGGCACTTTACGACGTTGCTTGCTCAGCGCAGTATCACAGCTCATCTCGATCCTCAGAGTCTGATGTAAATGATATAACAATTTCCACCGCACCACATACCACCACACACAACCACTATGATACCCCGAAAAGCTCCCCGTCTACTCACCACCTCCCTCGTCCCATCTCTCACCCCTTCGGCTCTCCTCCCAGCCTCAATACGATGCGCCCACATCAAAGCCGCCCGCCCTGTCCCCTCACCGACACCGTTCGTCCCCGACGCACCTACCTTCCTCACTCTCATCGGACGGAATATGATCGCCCATTCTTCCAAGTTCCCAGACTGGAACTCGCTCTTCACCCTCTCCTCAGAACAACTGCGCTCATCAGGCGTCGAGCCGGCACGAAGCAGACGCTACCTCCTGCGCTGGCGGCAGAAGTTCCGCAACGGGGAGTTTGGGATCGGAGGGGATTTGAAGGACGTGAAAGATGGTGCTGGGGAGCTACGGATCGTAGAGGTCAAGGCGCCGGAAAGGGAAGGTGTGGATCTGTTGCGGAGTAAGGGCACGAAGAGGGTTGTGGTGAATGTTGCGTCTGAGGCGGATGGGGAGGAAGTGCAGCGGGTGGTGCAGGAAGTGGAAGACGGGAAGAGGAGGCCGGTGGAAGGGGTCCAGATCAAGAGCTGGAATATGATTGCTGGGAAGAATGTGAGGTTGTTGAAGGGCACGGGAAGGGCAGAGATCAAGGTGCAGGATGGATTGTGGGAGCATAGAAGGGGGAAGAAGGTGGACGGTGGTGAGAGGAGGAAGGCAGAGGTCAGAGCGAAGAGGAGAGCGGCTGAGAGGAAGGACTCATAGGTGAGTTGATATGTATATTGCATAAGTCATAGCGCATACAGCGCGTGTATGGGTATCATTTCAGAAGCGCTTTTGCTGCCCTCTCTTCGCCGACTCCTCTGGCTCCCGAAGCAGGAACTACAATCTGCGGCTCTGCAAGTCCATGCTGTCCCTTCGTGTCGGATAAAATTCTCCCTGTCGTCGTCGATTGATGTCTAGCATGATTCCTAGACCAGATGACTCGGTAACAAGAAGTTTGCAATTCCCTCCTTGACGGCATACTCGTGCCCACAATTGCCGCACACCAGCTTCCCGCTCTCAATTCCTGTCTCCATGAGCAATTGATGCAGATCCTTGAGCGTCTGTGTTGGCTCCCCGCTCTCGTCTACAAGCGTCTCGGGGTCGGGAGTCTCATCTGGAAGATTTGGAAGACCAAGCTGTACCTATGTCAGAAGTGATTGGACACGTTTGTACTCCGTCACCGACCTCTTGCGCTATCGTCTTGATTGCGGGCCACTCTAATCGTGGTAGTATATTCCGTATGAAAACGACATTCAGATCCAGATCGATCTGCTCCAATTCTGCGTCTTGAGGATGCAGAGGGAATGCAGCAGGGGACGACTTGCACGCCTTTCTGGCGCAGGTCAGGAAGTTCAGCGTCAAGAGCTTCATGATGTCCCGCAGCGACTTGACTATATCAGATCTATTAGTGACGACCACTGCATTGTCGCTAAAGCAAGAGGGGAAGAATTTCTATAAGATCCGATAAGATTAGATCCCACTCTCACGGAATCAAGCTCCTCTAGCACGGACACGATCTCCACCTTCTCCGCACGGTGCAGCTCAACCCGAAGTGCTTCGCCAGCTACATTTCTTCGCGAAACGGTCACAAGTCCGGCGCAGGAATATTCTCACCTTCCCTCGACTCTTTCTACGACAGTGTCCCTTCGCGCACAATGGCCGCCGCGATCAAAGCCCTCAATGCCAAAATCCGCTCCAACCCGGTGTCGGACTACCTCTGCTCGACCCGTACGTGCGATCCCCGAGACCTCTCACCTCGACTCGACAGACTGGCATTGGAAACATGCGCTGACAGATAGCAGACTTCTGGGGGCCGGCGAGTAATTTCGGTATCCCTCTCGCGGCAGTAATGGACACGGCGAAACCGGAAGAGCTGTAAGACTCCAGATCCTCCGACGCTGTCAAGCAATCGGGGTGGGAACAAAAGGCTGACAAGGGTACAGGATCTCAGGACCAATGACTCTGGCTTTGATGGGATACTCTGGCACCTTCATGCGTTATGCGCTGGCTGTGCAACCTAAGAACTGGCTGCTCTTCGGATGTCACGTGGTGAACTTTTCGGCACAGAGCACGCAGGGTTACAGATACTTGAACTACTGGAAGTAAGTACCATCCCTAACTCGGAAGCCCCTACATGTACGGTGGAGTATGGGCTGTGGTGGCGCCATAAGTCCTAGTACGCACAGTGCTGACGAGAACAGGTTCGGCGGCCGGGAAAAGTCACTGGAGGCGCAAGCAAAGGAAGGAGCACAGTCGATAGCTGATGAGGCAAAGAGCGTAGCAGCGGAGGCAAAGGGGAAAGCGAAGGAGGTGGTGGACAAGGTGAAGAGCTGAGAATCATGCGACGGAAGTGTATATTAGGTCAAGGGGAGACGAAGGGGAGACGTAATCGCACGATATCAAAATGCTTTTGCTGGTCAAGTTCTTCTGAGTACACTCACGATCGCGTTGTTCAGTCAATCCGATAGTAAAAGTACAGCGATAGGTAGCAATCGCTGCTCTAAACACTGAAAGGTAAGTGGTCGGTTTGTCCAGCTGATGGTCTTCTATTGCTCTATTCTGGTAGGTCATGGCGATATACGAGTTCGACCTGCGGTTATGATTCCTGCTGAACGGCCCCCTCACTTCACCCTGCTTCTATGAGGGCACGCTATCCCGAATGGAGCAACCATGATACTACCACTCCACAAGACCGACTGGTCATGTCTCCTAGCTCGATCATAGATCGTGGTAGTCCAGCGTGAGGGCGCGAGGTCAATGAAGGAACATGGCCATACCCCAAAGGTGACACTACGACCTGGCAGGATCGATAGAGGAGCTTGCTAAGCTTAGTCATAGAGCCTGGTAGTCAATCGTCAAGAGACATGGCGAGGTGACACGGCAAACCTGCCTGCTCAAAGCTATTTGTCTCATATGCTGTCAATTATTAGTACAAGATGCTGAGTGTGTAATTCTTTGCCAGCACCGCGTGACCGCCTCAACCTCGTGTTTGTCACGTTCCGGTATCTCATGGATCAAGATGATAGTTCACAGTAAGAAGAATATCATGAATGCGGGTATCACAAATCAGAACCAATCCAAGCGCAGTCAAATCATTCCAGCTTCTTCTCCCCAATTTCCTTCTCCTGCCCATCCGCATCATTCCCTTCTTCCTTAGGCCGAACATGATGCTCAGGATGCCTATCAGACGTCCCAATAGTCTGGCCCTGATTCATCGGCGTCCCCCTCCTAGTCAGATCAACCCCCTGCTCCTTGCCCAAATCCTTCTTCTCGATCTCATCCCCCTCGATCTCACTCCTCCCCCTCTCCCCATGACCTCCTGTCTCCTCGTCACGTTTCTTCTCCTTCTCCTCCTCATGCTTGATTTCCTTCTCCGCTTCGCCTACCACTTGTCCCTCTGGACCACCGTCACCGTCCCCATCAGGTCTGGCCCGCCGTGGATCGACGTTCCGCCAGTGCTCTACCCTCTTCTTCGCCTTCCACTCGAGGTCACGGGTGACTTGCTCCCTGAACCGTCTCTCTCCTGTACCTTCTATGCGGTCCAGCTCCTCCTCGTCGGAAGAACTGACGCTGCTGGCGAACGAGCTGCTCCTGCTTCGCTGGGTGAAGACGACAGTGGCGCCGCCTTGCGACTTCTTCTTGCGCTCTCGTTGCTCGTCCTTGAGTTTGCCCATTTTCTCCTCATCCTTTTGGCAGTCTAGTGTTCGTACGTGTAAGCCGGGGAAAGAGCGGGAGAGGAACGTGCGTAATAGTGGTAGTAGGTGAGCAGCGGGTCGATAGGTGCCGCTGTCATTGTCGATGATGAGCTCGTAGGCGGAGGGATCGAGGGGGACGTTGTCGTCGCCTGTCTCGTATGCGACGGGCGTGGTAGGATGGACTTTGCCACCGCGTGTCTGGTTGGCGTTTTCGACCGCGCCTTCGTCGTCGGAAGCCGAGGGGTCGGCATCGGCGACTGGCTTGTTAGGGTCTGGGGACAGATATTGTGACGAGGAAGAAGGTTTTGACTCGTGTCGAGTCTTCAGTGGGCTGGAGCTACGGGATTTGCCTGACCTGGCAGATGGTGAAGGAGATGACGGCCGCAATGGTGAAGAGCCAGACGACTTCTTGCGATCGTGAGATGGTCGATAGCGGCGAATAAAAAACTCGCCCGAGAAAGCGATGTATACTGACACGTCACTGTGCATGGAGTGTTTCGATAACATGTCGATACCAAACTCTTTGCCGGTCTCGGTGAAGCGGAATTGGCCGTCAAGAGTGAGGACGTATGTGAAGATGCGACCTCCCCGATCGTAATGCACAAGCTCGAGAAAGCGCTTGGAGATTGCCTGAGGGTCGTCCGTTGGCACATAACCCCAGACTGTAGATCTGTCGTAGTTGTATACTCGAGCATGCTGATGATGCAAAGCTTTGTTGAAGAGGAAGCCTCGGACTCCAGAACGATTGAACATACCCTTGACAAAAGGCTTGAACTCGACGTAGCGATGGTAGAGCTCAGCAGGGACCGGCCCTGGAAGCTGCATCTGGTTGGCCTGGAAATTATATCGCTGAGCAGACGACTTCTTCTTCTTCTTGGAGTTTGTCTCTGCTTCATTGGACCCCTCGCCCTGCTTCTCGTTCTGATCTTTGTCGCCATTTTCGAGTTCCTTAGGGTTTGACTCCCGGTCTTCCTTCATGCCCGTCATTCGACCAAGCATGGGCGAGTAGTGCTTCACCCACCAGCATGGTCCAACTGTGTATGCCCGCCCTCCTGACTCGTCCTTCGTCCTTCCCAAGACCTGTACGCTCATGACGAGTTCCCCATGCATATGTTTGGCTGTTCCAATACAAGTTGCAATTGCGCGGATCACGTACGCTCGCTTGCTACCCATACGCTTCTTGATCGCATAGGTTTGCTCCTTGATGCCCGGCCAGTCTTCGGTAATGCGATTGACATTGACATGTACGTTCCCAAGCCTGTCATCGTGATCTGCTGGATCTTCATCATACACTCGAGCTTTGAGCTTGAAGCCAGTAGATGGGACATTTGCGACGATCCACTCACTGTCCCAGACCGGGTCCGTCTTTCTACGAATAGTGTGTGTTCGGAACCTGAGTGGGGGGTCTTCCTTGTGTCTTTGTGGCAGATCCATATTGAGTTGAGCGAGGACATATGGATCTGAGCTGAGCGAGTTCAGGTCGGCGATAGGCAAATTGTTGGCCCTGTTGAAGGTGATCTTGACGGTCCATCCTGGCGGACCCACCGGAATCGGTGTCGTGTCATATCCACCAGCCGGCTCTTTCTTTGACTTGTTCAAATTAAGCGATTTCGTAGGTTTCGTGAGATGTGGATGATGAGGTTGGTCGTTGTTGTGATCGTCAGCGGGAGGGGCAGATGCCGTCTGTTTCTCGGGTTCACCAGACGACATGCTCTGCGGGGTTTGAGGACCAGCCTTCTCGATTGCTTTTGTCACGGCAGTCATATCTTCCTATAGACAGAGAAGAGGAATGCGCAAAATCAAGGGATTGCCTCGAGATTAAGGAATTGAGTGCCTAATCGCAGTGTCTTTGCATGGCGCAGTCTGTCGCGAATCCGAGGTGTGTACTGCGGTTGTGGCTGTCGCAAGGTCGCAACGTCCAAGTCAGGAGGCGGTATATTACTATGGTTGAATGCGGTTGGAAAGATTAGAGAAAAGGTGCGAGGATAAGAAGGGAGAGGGACCCCTCGTATAGGAATCGCTTAAGGTGCATCTCTGGCTGGAGGGGGCTGAACCAGTTCCAGTCTGCTTCCTTCATCTCCGGATCCAACCTGCGCCAACTCTTCGCAAAGTGACGTAGGATTGACCCACTTGTGCTCGCCAAGCTGATCAAAAAGCTTGTCAGAAGCTTGTCTTACCCTGGTAGTTCTTTTCGCTCCACTAAAACGTCTGGTACCCATCGGCAGTCGAAGCTAATCGTGTCACTCTTCATCATCTGCATCTTTCGAACATGTTTCGAACGGACAGAACCCCGAATATGTGGCTTGAGAGGATCAATCGTCCAGAGTCAAAGGCTGACAAACTTCTCAGCCACACCACCCCTTGGACCAGCATTTCCCGCATTTGCCGTGTGATTACGACGACTCTGCAATCTTCCGAGCAACCGGAGTGAGACTAACACGGCTATAAGCTGGATACTATCACAATACGGATTTCTCCAGGAATGGAAGCATGGTCGTCGGTGAACGCTTAAAACTCGCTCTGCAGGTCACGTCATTTGGCATTTCAGAGCAGTCTCGAGTCTTGCTGCTTCGCAGGAGAGGCTGTACATCAACGACAATCCTAACTCTGTAAACAGTATGAGCTGGATGATCGACTTGATTGGCCAAATTAGTAGTGTGGATGCTTTATTTCGGCTTAAGACGACCCTTAGACGCTCTACACCTCGGGAGGTCTGCGAAAGAATACACTGACAGCTGATCGAGTTGGTCTACTTTCGATATGCGAAATTTGCAGGTAGTACATTTTGACTTGACCCTCGGCTGGAAGCAATGCGAGGTATAGTATCGTTCGCGCTGCTGTCCGCTCTAATAGAGGACTTGTCGAGTAATGCTTCTCAATTATCATGTCTCCCAGCTCTAATTGGCAATATGATGGAGGGTTCCTTCGATTATCTGCATCGGTATCCGCCATATCTACTACAACTTATCAGAAAAATACTACCACGGGTTCAAGTCGAGATACACATGGATACCCTGTATGCATGCGGGTGTTCCTGAATGCTTGGCACTTTGTACGTCATTCTGAGAGTTGGAGGTGGAGCTCTTTGGGCAGACGAAACACAGCCATCCTTGACATGGCCAACCTCTTCTGTTCGCGATATTCTCTCCTAGACTACAAGGCAATGAGCATCAATTGACGACAGAACTACTCACTCAAGCCTACAATGAGGCTCATCAGATCAATTGCGGCAGTCGCGCTCGGCGCAGGACTTGTCTCTCACGCCGCTCACCTACCAGCACAACAACCACTAGACTACTCCTCCGAATTCCTACATACTCTCGCCTCTTCACGGACGAGCGACCTCGTCAATCTCCACAAGAATCTCACCCAGATCGAGTCCATAAGCGGCAACGAGCTTGCAGTTGGCCAATGGCTCACCCATTCGCTCGAATCACAGGGCTACCATGTGGAAGCACAAGAGGTCAGCAAAGACCGCTACAATATCCTCGCATGGCCAGGTGACAAGCGGAACCCTCGCCTCCTCATCACATCCCACATCGACACAGTCCCCCCCTTCATCCCCTACAACACGACCTCAACCAAAGCCACCACCCTCATCTCCGGCCGCGGCTCCGTCGACGCCAAAGGCTCCGTCGCATCCATGATCATAGCCGCCAACTCCCTCCTCGACTCGGTGGAAATCACCCCCAATGACTTCGCCCTCCTCTTCGTCGTCGGCGAAGAAACCCACGGCGACGGCATGCGCGCCGCCAACAAACTCAACTTGACCCCGAAGAGCATCATCTTCGGCGAACCCACCGAAGGCAAGCTCGCCAGCGGCCACAAGGGCATCATCGTCTTCGACATCACCGCCCGCGGCAAGGCCGCCCACTCAGGCTACCCCTGGCTCGGCCGCAGCGCGAACCAGGTCCTCGTCCGCGCCCTCAACGCCCTCCTCGACCTCGAGCCCACCCTCCCGAAAAGCGACCGCTACGGCGTCACGACGCTCAACATCGGCAAGATCACCGGCGGCGTGGCGGCCAACGTGGTCGCCGAGTCGGCGTCCGCAAAAGTCGCCATCCGTATTGCGGGCGGCACCCCAGACAAAATCCAAGACCTGGTCCGCAAAGCAGTGGACGATGCGACGAGCGACTTCCGCGACGATCAAGGCCGGAAAGTGGTGGATATTGATTTCCTGGGCGTCGGGTACGGACCTGTGCCGCTGGACACGGACGTGCCCGGGTTCGATAAGGAGGCCGTGAATTACGGGACGGATGTACCGAATTTGAAGAAGACGGTGGACGGGCAGAAGAGGTATCTCTATGGCCCGGGGAGTATACATGTTGCGCACGGGAGGGATGAGGCGTTGACGTTGGCGGATTTGGAGCTGGCGGTCAAGGATTATAGGAGATTGATTTTGCATTGTTTGAAGCTGTAGAGAGTATCACATGGGGAAAGAGGGGGACAAGGGGGTGTATATAGCATGTCGAACATGAAGACTCGAATTGGGTATGACCAGACATCAGGAAGGGAAATCGTGCATGATGTGAGATGTTTCGTTTCCCCGTCGCATATCCCACTAGCTACTACAGCTATGAAAAGGTCCAAGACAGAAAGGAGTCGAAGAAAGAATACATATCATGACACAGAAGCCCCTGCTTGCACCCCACCGAGTCCCCGCCATGTGTGCATGCATGTTATACTGGTACATTTCGATTTCGAGCAAAATAGGAGGGGGTATCTATTGGGTGGACGACCGATGTCTTCGTTTCGTCCAAGGTTGTGTTTCGTTCGTGCCTCGTCAGACTCCTCGCGGGGAGTCAGGGTTGCGGGAAAAAAAGATGCATGCAGAGAAAGTCAAGCGCTGACGTGTTGTGTCCTGTCCGTCGCGCTGGGGGGGAAAGAATGATTGACTCGAGATAGGCGCAGCAAGACTAGTCGTCGCCGTCATCGTCGTCTCCGTCGTCACTGCTCTTCGCCTTCTTCGACACGCCGTTGGTCTCATGGTCTTCTCGTGCCCGCTTGGTTCCGCCGCTGGTGGACGCGCCGTCTGACTTATTGTCGTCTCCATTCTCCTTGCCTTCGTTCTTGGCCATGGCAGCAACTTCGTCTGCGGTCAGGAAGCGCCCTCCTGGTCCTCTAGGTCGGCGCATTGCATGCGCGTGTCGCGATTCGTGGAGGTATGGTTTCCGGCCCTTGGAGGTCAACCTGAGAACTTCTTCGAGCTTCTGCCTTGACATTCTGCGCTTCAGGATGCGGTGGAATTGCTTTGCGTTTACGTAAAGCGGTGTCTCGTCTCCTCCGCCCGAAGGTTCGGCTGCCGGCTGTGATGTGGGTGCTTGCTGCTGTGCTGATTGAGGTGTTGCGGACGGTCGGCCCATGTTGGCGACTTGAGGGCTGCTGACGGAGCTCATCCGGCGCGCGTCGGGAATGGCTTGTGGCAGAGATACTGGCGGCATGCCCATCATGTGGCCTTGCGAGGGAGATCGCGGGGTTTGTCGGTCAGCTTGCGCTTGCTGAGGTGGTGCGCCGTACGGGTAGCCACCGGCGGCGGCAGCGGTGGCCATGGCAGCAGCATGGCTCTGGTGGCTCATGTAGGGAGGTTGCATTTGCTGGTAATGTGGTGGGTAGACGCCCATGGGCGGTTGCGCAGGAAATTGACCCTGCTGATTTATTACTGGCGAAACCTGGTTGTAGGCCGGGTGGGCATGTTGGGTTTGGTGTCCGTACTCCATGGCGAATAGGTGGAGTGGCTTCTGTACGGGTCAGTACAGGTCGCGAATAAAAGTACAGTGAGTTGAAGCTCATTGGCGAGGCTTGCGGCGCAGGGATTATTGTGGTCAAGGAAACGAAAAAGACTTACCGCGTCGCGAAAAGAAGCGGTGAGGACGAATCAATTCGATGCGCGTCAAGGCGGCAGCGACGTATGCTGCTCTAACCTTGTCTTTGCGACGGCGACGAGCTGTAGCTGTTCTTTACCTGGGTTTCTGTATAGCTGTGACGCGCCGCAGCACAGACAGTCGAGTTTCGATGTGGTAGTATCAGCCCGCCAGGATTAGACAGGTGATTGGGTAGAGAGGGAAGGAGCGTTGTTATTGGAGGAAGGAGCAGGTTGAGAGCAAATGGGAGAAGAGAACGAAGAGTGGACGGCGGATTGACCCTTCAAGGGCACAGGCCACACTTCGAGACGAGATCAAGGCAACGCGCGCTTCGATGCGTTCCGTTGCGAAGCGGCAAGCCTCACGAGGAGAAAAGTCATGCGTTGTCACGGATCACCGCACAAGTTCCACAGAAATTCAGGCACAGAAGAAACACGAAGCACTTTTCGGCGGACAAGGCTCGGAGTCATCTTATGCCGCTGGAGGGAATTGAGCGACACCTCAGACGACCCTACGCCAGCTCAGCTCGCTCTCAGCCGAGGATCACAGCTCGTTGATTCGACTTGCTGTTCCGGGTCAAGCGTGCTGTAACCAGTGACCGCCTCCATCTGTGCTTCTCATCATGCTGCATCTGCTCATGCATGCACCATGAGCGTCTACGTGCACGCGGAGAAATACACCGCTCTTGTCACTCACGCTAGACCAGCCTCCACATGCCAAAGTGGCCCCGACCCTCAGTTCTGGTAGTTCTCGAAGAAAGGTCCCACGTCTTGGCTACGCCGGGGACAGATCAAGGGCAGACCCTGTCGTCATCAGTCTGGAGCATGATCTTCGGTAATGTCGTGCATCCAGCTCCGAATGTTACGCTACCAGATGATCGGGTTGAACAAGAGCACAGTGTATGCAAAAGCGCCACAATATTGGCTTGTAAGCGCTGCACTTTGATCGAATCCCATCCTGCGCGCGTAGAGATGCTTGTGATCAGTTCAGAGGAGAAGGCCCGAGGTTCGACCGGCAAGCAAGCAGTCAGAGCCGCATGGGTCAGCTCCCTCCAGAATTTCCAATGCTGACATGAGCCAAAACCACCATTCGGCTGGGTCCCCCTTTGACAAGGCCAATGACATAACGCTGCAAAGGCCAGACGTTGTTGACAAGTGCTTGACAATCCCTTTGCAAGCAAGAACTTCACATCCAAGGTATACTATTTACGAATCTCCTAGTATATTCTTATGCTTTCCTTGCGACCGATTCGAAATTCCTCACTCCTTCTCAATTCCTATAAGAGTGGGTGATCAACACTTCATGAAGTTCTATACATCATTTCTGATAGCAATCCTCGCGATAACAGCCTACTACGCAAGAGAACAAATACAGACACATCTCAGACCAGCGATACAGAACATTCTCTCAAAGACCACCAAACCAAGCAACAGCACTACCACTCCCGCCAGAAACTTAACCACCACTCCCAAAATGTCCAACTCCTTCGCCGGACTACCAGTCATCCCCCCAAATGATCCCTCTCTAACATCTACCTCCTCCGTCCCACGCACCATCCACAAGATCTTCCCCGCCCACGAACAATCCGAAGGCGCCGGCGCCCGCGTCCGCCGCAGCGTCGGCACTCCCTCCTTGCGCAACCTCACCCCGTTCCTCATGTGCGACAACTTCGCCATCGCCCCCGGCGCCGGCTTCCCCGACCACCCCCACCGCGGCCAAGAAACCATCACCTACCTCCTCCGCGGCGCCGTCGACCACGAAGACTTCGCCGGCAACAAGGGCACCATCCACGAAGGCGACCTTCAATTCATGACCGCCGGCCGGGGGATCGTGCACGCCGAGATGCCCGCGCAAAACCCAGACGGCGCCGAGAACGTCGGCATCCAGCTCTGGGTCGACCTCCCTGAGAAACTAAAGGACTGCGAGCCACGGTATCGCGACCTCAAGGCTGCTGAGATCCCGAGCGCCACGAGTCCCGACGGGAAGGTGGGCGTCAAGGTTATTTCGGGGAGGGCGTATGGCGTGGACAGTCTCCAGGAACTAGCGTACACTCCGGTGTGGTTCCTGGATGTCACGGTCCAGCCGGGTGGGACGTTTAGTGAGAATATTCCGCACAAGTGGAATAGCTTCATCTACACGCTCAACGGGACGGCGACGTTCGGGTCAGGGAGCGATGCGAGGAAGGCGGAGAAGTACCATAATTTGGTATGGGAGCAGGAAGGCGATACCGTTGTCGCGACTGTGGATGAGGAAGCGAAGGAGCCTGCGAGATTCATTCTTGTGGCGGGGCTGCCGCTGGATCAGAAGATTATTCAGTATGGTCCGTTTGTGGTCAGCAAGCAAGAGGATATTTACAAGGCAATGTTTGATTATCAGAGTTATAGCAATGGGTTTGAGAGGGCGAGAGATTGGGAGAGTGAGATTGGTAAGACGATGGTACACTGATTGAGGCACGGGAAGAGATCGTGGTTTTCAGCGAATCAACTCTTTGAACAGAAGGTTGTACAGTATATAGACCAGTCATAAGCATAGTCCACAATGAAGTCATCCTCCAGATTATATGCTCTGAAGGGTATCCGCGGTCCGGCATAGCAAGTCTTGCATAGATTGGTGGCGGTTTAATGGCCACTGGGTATGGTCACCAACAGTAAGATGCTCCCAAGCTTGAACAAGTACAGACAATGAATACTCCACGCTATGTACATCTTCATCAACAATGGTATTACGCCTCCACGAATCAAGCCAGCCATGTACTCAAGCCTATTAGCCATCTTTCCTCCTCGTGTCTCTCTTCATATCTTCGCCTCGATGTCTTTCATTCGTTTCAGACACTAATCTCTCTGCTCTCGACCACAAGCATCAGGTCTTTCCTTCTCACACAGCAGCATACACGACCACGACCCTAACACGTCCCCAAGAAGCCTCTAGAAACCAAACGGATTCTGCGGCGCTATAACCGGTTAGCATCATTCCACCTCTCACTAGATCAACGTGGTACTCACTAGCATTACTCAAATTCGCCCTCCTCCCTGTCGGCGTCGGCGCGAGCGGCTTCAGACCACCCGCAGTTCCAAACCTCACGGGCGGCGGCGGTCCCGTCTTCTGTGGCATCAGCGGCGCCGCGGCCCCGAACCCAGTCTGCATCGGTACTTGCTGCTGCATGCTGCCGTTCATGTACTGCTGTGGCGGCAGTTGCTGAGGTGGCAGTTGCTGCGGTGGAAGCTGTTGTGGCGGCATTTGCTGCGATGCAAAGCTCGGGCTTGCGCCTTGGAAGGGAGCAAAACCTGTTTGCTGAGGCTGGAGGGATTGAAAGCCAGTCGGTTGCGGGACGAAGCCGTTCTGCTGCTGTGGTTGTTGGGGTGAGGGGGCGAAGCCGGTCCGCATAGGGGTGAGGGCTGGTGGGAGCATGGCGTTGGGCGAGGCGAATTGGTTCTGTGGGGTGAAGGATTGGTTCATGGTTGTTGGAGTAGGCTGGAAACCTGTTGCTGGACGGGAAATGGGGTCTGCGAAGGGAGAGGCGGTAGGTTGCATTTGAAGGGGTTGTTGATTATAGTATCCTGTCATCTGTGGTGATGGCATGTATCCTGTTTGTTGTGGTGCTAGACCGTTCTGCTGATAAGGCGACATCATATTGCCATTCATGGTCTGCTGCTGCTGTAGTGCCCCCAATGATTGACCTGGCGGAGCTTGATATCCTGTCAGCATTGGGTTTTGGAAGCCAGTACGTTGAGCACTGAGCGGTTGTGGAGGCGCAAAAGCTGAGTGCTGTTGGTTAGGAAAGCCAGGTGCTGAAGCAGCACGAGGTGGTGGAGCAATCATAGAGTTTGTAGTATTGAGTGCTGGCGCCATTGGCCGTTGACGGCCGGTCGGCTGGCTGAGGATATTCTGCTGTGCAGGTGCTCCAAGCTTGTCGAAGAAAGCCGGATCAGCTGCTGGCTTGGCCTGCTCTTGAGGTTGTGCTGGCGCAGCTTGTGCAGCAGGAGCTGGCTGCTGAGCGGCCTGAGGAGTGATACCTGTCGGTGTTGGCTCCAAAGCAGGTGAGAGTAGAGACAATTCGCCCATCGACCCAGTCAGCTTTGCAGATTGTGGTACTGGCGCTGCACTTGTAGGCGTCGGAGCAGGTGAAGGTGCTTTTGGTGTTTGTGCCACTTGAGGAGCAGGACTCTTGACAGGCTTCACTGACCATGCATCATCGTCGAAACCAGAAGACTTAGGGGCAGGAGCGGAAGCAAGTGGCGTCTCAGCAGCTGAAGCAGGGGCAGCACTTTCGGACTCGTTCCCGCTCTTTGCCTTGAATGCATCTGCATCGACAACATCATTGGTCTGGACAGCAGGGGCGGGTCGCCCTTTGCGGGTGTTGTTCTTAAGCGCACCACTAGGACCAGAGAAAAGTCCACCCGAAGCCTCACCTTCAGTTGGCGTGCCATTTGCCCTGCCAAACTTGTTGTCGAGATACTTCATGACACGCAGAATATCGCCTTCTTTCAGACCGAGAGTCCTAAGCAGCGCGGGAGTGACGTCTGGTAGAATTTCCTCGCCCATTTGGTCCTTTGCAAAGTTCTGAGCATATCTTTCGCAGATTTGCGGGTTGACATTGCAAGCCAGGAAAAAGTCGAACCAGTCGTAGTCTGACTCTTTTGGACCAGCTGAGATGCCATTGGTATCCTTCTTAGCGTTGCGTTCCTTGTCTCGAAGAGTATTCCGTCGCTTGATCTCTGATAGAGGCTTCTCATCCTCCAGGGATACGCCAGTGACCTTTTCGACGTACTCGATATCCTCGATAGCCATCTTACCTACAGGCACGGCAATTTTGACGCCATTGTCCTTGTGCAGGTGTATTTTGTGGTCTTTGAGACCAAGGAATTCAGCATCGACGCGAAAAGCCCCAGATCGATCCGTCCATGTCCTGACTCTTGCCTGGTTGGGTTCTGCTTGGGTCAGTATAGTTCTAGTGCACAATTTGACCCTTCAACTTACTAGCTTTGGGTGCCTCATCCTTCTTTCTCTTCTGTTGCTTCTTCTCTCCTTTGGCGAGACTGCTTTGTCTTGCGGGAAGTTGCGCGCCAACACCCGGATCGTCAAATTCTTCACTCTGCATTTTCCTGTGCTTGCGGGCAGCCTCTTTGGTCGCTCGCTCCTCCTCAAGCCGGTTTTGCTCGACCATACTCCTTCCGGCATTGATACCGCTGTAGCTCGATTGCTGCGGTTCGGGCTGCGGGATCGTGCCAGTCACTTCGACATAGCTAGAAGGAACCACACCCTCTTTACCATTCTTCAGCCGTCGCACCATCCACCATTCCTCGCTCTTCTGGTCGTCCAGGACGATGATCTCATCTCCGACAGCCACGGTGACTTCGTCGTCTCCCTGTGCCATGAATTCGTACAGCATGTGACCTCTCTTCTGTCCACCACCACCGCCTGAGCTGGCTGCCATTACTTCTCTTAAACCTTCTGCTCGTGATGCGCCCGCCAGCTCACCTAGCTGAGCAACAATCTCTTGTGCGGTGTCCTTCGCTCCAGCGTGGAAGTCAATGCTCTTACTTGGACGGACCAATTCCATAAACACGTGCTTACCTTCAATTGAGTAGTGTGTCAATCGGTCGGCAGTCCATTCTTGCTGTGGTCCGTCGCGAGCTTTGGCTGGGGCTATGGAGATGAGGCCTCGCGCAAGATTGAGACCGAGAGTAGTCGGCATCTTCTTGTTCTTGCCCATCGAAGATACCATCTCGTGAATATTGTACAGATGGTACCCTCCTGCTGGACTGGGCTGGGCGTCATCGTAGTGATCGCTTACCTGCCGATTATAGGGAGGCGAAGTCATTACGCCGGGAGGCTCTTGAATTCGTGGTGGCGGAGGTGTCGAGAAGTCCTCCGAGGCAGGAGACTGGACAGCTGACTGTGGCCGTTGTGGAAGTCGCGGGAGTGGTGCTTCTTCTTCCGATTCTTCTGGGGTATACTGTGGATGCTGCTGTCCTCTCGACGGAAGAGGAGGTGAAGCAGGACCTGCTGAGGGCATAGGTGGTGCTGCGGGGGCTGCATCACCCGTCCTCTGCGCGATGATACTCGCTAACGCCTTTGCTGGGTTACGCGCAGGACTCTCTGGCGGACTCTCGTCTTCAGGCTCCGGTGTGGGCTGCTGAACTTGGTTCCTCGAGGGCATTGGTGGTGCAGCGGGTGCAGCAGATGCCGATTCTGAAGCCTTCTCAATGTATATCGCTGGCGCGAAACCATATTGTCCATTTTGGCCGACCAACGTCCAGTCCTCGTCCGAGGTATCATAGACATCCAATTGCGCATCTTCCGCGAATGATAATTCTTCGTCTGTCTGCTTGGTGTAGTCGTACAATGCTTTTGCGCTGTAGATCGGATGGGCCTGTTCAGTGTCAGCACGTCTCCGGCCTTGTAGGAACCGTAGATTTTACCTCTTCGACATAGTTGTTCGGTATCAATCCCTCTGGCTCATCCTCCTCATCACTCATGGCCTTCTTCTTGGCCCTCCACCAATCATCGTCGGTGCTCTTTTCGAGGACAAATAGCAAGTCTCCCTCTGTGATCTCCAGTTCTCCCTCACCCTGTGGCGCATAGTCATAGATGGCACGATACACGCCCAGAAACACCATGTTGCCGGTGTAGCGAAGATAGCTCCGCCAAGATCGACGTCAATGGATGCCTGGGCTGCGAAGGGACCACAAGAGAATGTCCAATGGACCAGTGGTATTGTCTCAATATCTTCAACTCTCTTACACCGATGTCCGTCGCGCCGAAGAAGAATGTCCAGCGAAGACGGCCCAAACGGTTACGTCCGGCGTTGGACTCAGATGCGCTGAGCTACCCGGGTAATCTGAGGAAAGTGATACACACGCGCGCCAGGTAAACGTCGGCCAATGGTGGGACGTTCTGATCGGAGTTGGAACGGTGTTTGAGTAAAAGGTAGGTCAAAGTATGATGACTGATGAGTTGGATGTCAAGCTATAGCTCCAGTCTGTCGAGAGCGTATGCTTTAGGAGGTCAAAGTGAGCTAGAACGTGCCCAATCCAAGGTTGGAGTCGCTGTGGCTTCAATCCGCAAATTAAGCCGGGGCTCCGTCATCACCTGCCTGCACCAGCGAACCAACCGAGCATGCAAGCTGGTCTTGGCATAGTCTCCGAGCGCTTATTAAGTTGGTCCTCGGTCGAATCGCCGAAAGGAGTAAGTAGAACATGTCCGCTTCGACCTTCAAGCATCTTACATGGTAAGCCTTGCGAGGCCTTACGGACCTCAATTGTATATGTATAAGTATCGTGATCTGCCAGAATGTGTTAGGTGTCTTTCAAACACGAATTCTTCCATATCACACATTTCCCTAGCCTGTAGTCTGTAGTCCCTCTACCAGCGATACTAGAAGACTGCGGCAATACTACTAGACTGAAGCGATACTACCAGACTCGTCTTGACCATGGCAATGAACACCGAAACCAACGCCACAACCCGCATCGCCCTCATCAACGAGCGCATCACCGGCCCACCCGCTCTCGAGCTCATCCACCGCACCTCCCTCCTCACCCACTCCGGCCCCATCTCCCTCCTGGACAACGCTTCAGGAATCGGCACTCTCCCCTCACAACTCATCCCCCTCCTCTCCCCCTCCCAAGCTTCAAACACCAAGATCCTCTCCGGAGACATCGATCAAAGCTACCTCTCCTTCCAAGGCACCCGTTTCCCCGCCTTCCCCTCCCTCTCGACGCAGATCATCGACCAACAATCCCCACCCCCCTCCCTCCCCGCCACTTCCTTCACACACATCACCTCCAACTTCGGCATCTTCTTCTCCCCAGACCAATCCGCCGTCCTCGCCTCCACCCTCCGTCTGCTCGCACCTGGCGGCATAGCGGGGTTCACCTCGTGGGCCAAAATCACGTGGTGGGACGAACTCCTGCTCCCTGCCATGAGGGCTTACTTACCTGATGCACCCGCCCTACCGCACCCAATGGGCGCATTCGATCCGGTATGGGCGAGTCCGGAGAAAGCAAAGGCGCGACTCGAGGACGCTGGCTTCGTGGGCGTGCAGAGCGAGACGTATGATTTTGTGCCGGACGTGCAAGGGCAGGATCTAGCTGCTGCTTGCGCTGTGCTGGTCAAGGCTGTCGCGGCGAGGGCGTGGGACGAGGGGCAGAGGGAGAGGTATGGGGGGGAGGTGGAGGGGTGTCTGAGGAGGTATCTGGAGGAAAATTATGAGGGGGGGAGGTGGATGGGGAGGATGAGTGCTGTTGTTACGGTTGGGAGGAAGGGGGAGTGAACTTGCTCTTCACAGAGACTGAAAAGGATGGTTCTGGTAGTTATAGGAGGGAAAGCATGAATGCAGTGGGCGAGGAGTAATCGGTAACGAAACGAGCGTTGATGCACATGCATATATATATCTACATTACATCCCCCCTCTCAGTCTCCCAAGCTCTACCTCTTCTTCTTATCCAACTCCTCAATCTCCCGCCTCAACTTCTCCGGCACCCTCCCCTTCTCCTCCTCCTTCATCCCAGGCACCGCCCCTCTTCTGATCACATCCGCCACCCCCCTCTTGATCCCCTCCTCAATCCCCACAATCGGCTGATACCCCAACCGCAGTTTCGCCTTACTGATATCGAAATATCTCGTCATACACGTATACCGCACTCTTTGCCGATCCAAGTTCGGCGTCCCCTTGCGCAGGATCCAGTACACCCACTCCAGAATCGTCGCGATGAGCATCGCCACTTCCCTGTTCAATACCCATACCTTCTTCGGGTCTTGCGTCGAGCCTGCAGCGCCCCATACCATGCGGTAGAAGTCGAAGAAGTATGTTGGTTGATCGTTGGTGATGAAGAAGGCTTCTCCGTCGACTTTCTCCGTGTCTAGCGGCAGACTCTGACCCTGCTCTTCCCGGTCCGCGGTGGCGAGTAGTGCGGCGGCGGCCAAGTGGTGCGCGTGCACTACGTTGGTGACTTCGGTGAAGTCGAACAGGTTGTTGTTGTCCCCGACCTGGAAGCCGGTTTGGCCGCGGTAGTGCGCAGTCATGGCATTGGGGAGGTTCTGCACGTCGCCTTCGCCGAAGATGCCCGCTGGGCGAAGGGAGCAGGTGAGGAATTTGGGGTAGTCGGGGGAGCGGTTGGCGGCGAGGACGAGCTCTTCGGCTTGCGCTTTGGTAGTGGTGTAGTATTCGGGTTGGGAAGGGCCCATTTGGAGTGGGTATTCTTCGTCCGCGTTGACGAGGTCGGAGACGGTGTCGCTGACCACGGAGGACGAGGAGGTGTAGACGAAAGCTTTGACATTGGTCTCTTGCGCGACTTTGAGGAGAGTTTTGGTCCCTTCCACGTTGACGCGGTACATGACGTCGCGATTGTTGATGTTGAAGTGGGGCGAGGCAGTGTGCATCACGACCGTCGGGCGGACCTTTTCAAAGATGGTCTTCATGGCGCTGTAGTCCGTGATGTCGCCAAAGTGGTAGTCGACCTTCTCGAGAGGGGTTGCGGAGGGTCGCAAGTCGACGATGTTGAGAGAGGTATATGCTGAGCGGTCCTTGAGCAGCCGAGCGAGCTTGTGTCCTACGAAGCCGCAGCCTCCTGTAATGAGGACTGTCCCAAGGGACTTGGTCACTCGCGACTCCGTTGCAGCCATGGTTGTATCGTGAGAATGTAAGGAGGTACGGGCGGGTGCTCTGCGGGAAGAAGGATTGGCTTGCGATTGGGAATCTGGAGTGTCGCAAGAGGCACTGGAGATGTGATATCAGCTCATGAACCTCGTTGTGTATAGTGTTACTACCTACCAGAACATGTAGAGTGGAAAGGGTCTTGGGGAACAGAAGAAAAGCTCAAAGTTGATCTGGGGAAGTTTTGAGCATCGTCCCACATCTCACCTCACGTCCGCCAGCCACAACTTGGCGGTAATCTCGAACCACTCCTTCAGGCGGTCTATCCGATTAGCTGATCTCAGCAAAGGATGAGTAGAGAGACGAGGTGCATGGCAAAAGACTTGATTCGTAAAACCCCTTCCTGGTCCTAGATTATGCTCTATTTCAAAAAGGTTTCTTTCCTTGAACCCCTCCCGTCGTCTCACTGAGTGATACACTCATCGCTTCTTGCACCCAAACACCATTCCTTTTTGATCCTCTAGCAGATGCCAACCTCTTCTCGCTGTGATCCAATTGCAAAAGATCGATTATGGCAGCATGTCTGACTTCTTTGATGATTCCAGCCGGGGATCCCAATGCGCAGGTGCATGAGCTTGGGCATCACAGAAGTAGTGCACGCCTTGCTCTGAAAGTCGAAGCAAAGCCTGCCAGCGCTGTCAATCGTGTCCGTATCCTCTCCCTATGCACATGAGCCTAAGCTCGGCGCCGCGCCTCTCCCTGCATTCTTGATCTTGCGCCTCAATGCTCTCAGGCGTTGCTCTGCTTCCTGAACCTCAACAAGTCCGCGAGTCCGCTCAGACTGCATCCATGTCTCAAGAACTCATGCCTACCGAGCTCTTCGGCAGTAGCACGACTCTTGACATCGACACAGAGACAGACGGACAAGAAAGCCTTGAGCTCCTTGCTAAGCTTCTCTGGCTTCTTCAGACGTGGCGTTCCGTTTGTAGCGATGAGGTAGAGTGCCTTGAGCGGCTCTTCGTTGAGGTAAGGAGGTTCCGACTCGATCATCTCAATAGCCATGATACCGAGCGACCAGATATCAACCTTGCTGCCGTACTCCTTTTGCTTGACGACTTCCGGTGCCATCCAGTAGGGTGTTCCCACCATGGTGGCACGTTTGGCACGGTTGTCGGTCAACTTTGCGCAGAAACCGAAATCGGTGATCTTGACGCGGCCGCGCGAGGAGAGAAGAACGTTGTCGGATTTGATATCACGATGGATGATCTGTTGGCTGTGAAGGTGCATGAGACCCTTGCATACCTGTACACTTGTCAGTGGTGCGCCGTGATTGACGATTTGCATATTCTTACTTCCAAACAGATGGTTGCAATTTGATCCTCGCCGATCGATGGGTTGTTGTCAATGACATCGGTCAAAGCACCACCCTCCATGAACTCCATGACGACCCACAGCTCATTTGTATCTTCCTGCAAGAAGGCGTCCAAGAAGTCGACAATGTTTGGATGTCTGCTGTCCTTCATGACGATGATCTCGTTGACGATCAGCTCCTTCCTAGGCTGGTTGCGCAGATCCATCTGCTTGATGGCGACTTGCGCTCTCGGGCCGTTCTCGCGGAGCAGCTGTCGCGCCATTGGCGAAGTCGCGCTCTCACGGATGCGCGCAACATAGACGGATCCGGAAGCACCTTGACCAATCTTCTTCTGCTTGTTGTAAGAGTCAAGAGGGCGCTCCTTGGAGACGACTTCTCGCAGACGCTCCATGACCTGTGCATCGGTCATGCTCGACATGCGCTGCTCCTTCTTCTCTTCTTTGCTGGGCTTTGCTGTGAGCATCGCCTCGGCCTTCTTGACGTGGTCAATGACAGGTGATGTACCGCCCTGCTTGGGTGTGACATTGAGCGGCTTTATCTGTTGCTGCTGCTGTTGTGGTGGTGGCGCCTGCATCTGGTTGTTCTTGGTCGGCTTTGCGCCTCTGCTCTGGTATTCGATATTTGTCGGCATTGTCGATTTCTTGACGGGAGGCTGTGCTGGTGATTGAGCTTGCTGTGCGGCCATTGCTCCACCATTGAGTTGTGCTTGAGACGGCATCTTCTTCATGCCTTGCGAACTTGGTGGAGGTGGTGCTTGTCGTTGTGCTTGCATTGGCTTCGGTGTCTGTCCTTGCTGCATTCTCGGCGATACTGACGGCGCTGAAGGTGCTTGTCTTTGTGCATTGTATCGGTTTGGACTCATATCGGGGCTGCCGAACCCACCGCCCCCGACTTCTTGCTGAACCAGAGGAGTCTTCTTTTGAGGGATTGAAGCATTGTACTCTTCCTGTTCCCGTCGCCTGAGCTCTTCCTCACGTCGTCTCGCATCTTCTTGCTGCTTCCTCTCTTCTTCACGAAAATAGTCTTGCTGCGACAAGCCGGTGTTGCTTCTTTGTACTGGGTGACCGGCAGGCGAACCATTCTGTGGTGAACCGTAGGCAGCGGGCTGTTGGCGTGGGGGAGCAACATTACTACTGTAGCCCATCTGCATGTCTCTCTTGTTTACACCAGCCGGTGCGCGCATCTCCGGCTGCTTCTGCATCTTGTCTGTGTAGAATTGGAGGACCTCCACAACTGCTTGTGGATTCTTCTCCATATCATCCTTCGTCAGGGCAGAAGAGTTGAGGAGTCTCTGCCACTCCGGTGGCAATCCAGTAAAACCGCCATTGATCGGATCGAAGCCAACGTGTACACGATGAGTGAAGCCAGTCGGTGCGCTGACACCTCCCATGCTGCGGTCGTAGATGGCATCAATCCAGTCGTACACGTCCTTGTCGGTCTCGAATCTGCAGACAATCACCTTTTGGGACCCTTCTTTCGCAGGTGACTGGCCCGAGTTGCCGCCGACTCCTTTCGTAAGCTCAAAAGCGTAGGGATATGAGTCGGATCGGGTAATGTTGATGACATCGGCCATCTTGATGCTCGAGGCGATCTTGGATGTGGTATTGTTCTTGTGGAAGTCGAGCTGTGTCTCTCTGAGTACCAGGAATTTATCTGACCAGAACACGCTCTTCATGAAGCCGCCCTCCTCTTTGACTTTGGACCAGCCTTCTTTGACCACGCTCGCGCTGTTTCCGAGTTGATCGAATGAAGTCATGGACCGATTCAAGCCGAGCGAAGTGGTCGATGAGTTGGCGCTTCCAGTTTTCAGGCTCATGACTGACATGTTATTCGGTAGACTGCTCATTGACGGAGGCATGCCGTTCATTTTGGGTGGTGCAGCTCCTCCTGGCGGACGAGGCGCCGGGCGGTCTGTCACGAACTGACCGGCTGTGTAAATACTGTTATAGGACATTTTGTCAGCTTCTTCTGTGTGACTCTCGAGATGGAGAAGACCTCCGCAAGAGGAGAAATGCGAGGATTGCGACGTGTTGGCTCGTTCAAGCTGCTGGGCAGGCTCCTGACCTAGAGTTTGGGACCGGCGGAGGTAGCGGGGCAAATACGGCGTGTTGAGATCTTGGAACAGCTCGTGTTTCGTGGGGAGGATAGACTTACGGATTCGTCGCCATTGCGACTAGAGTAAATGTGTATTTGCGCCTGTCTCAAGCGGAGGAATTGTGTTATATTGCGGCGCGGCCTTTGGTGTGGGCGGCGGTCGCTGCGCTGTCGCCCGCTCCTTCAAAGTAACCCCCACAGACCCCTGTTGTGCTGATTCGGGCAGCGGTCTGGCTCTTGTTCTGTGACCTCGTCGTGTCGCGTTTGGGAATGTGACGGAGTGAGAAGGGGAGATGGAAGTGACTGGCTGTAGAGAGAAGGAAGACGGATCGAGTCGACGTTTGGACGACCAGCCTCGCGGCGGTTGTATCTCTGTGCTCTGGGAAAGCCAGAATATGGAGAGGCACCGACGGCAACAAGACGGTAAGCCGAGTCGGCGACAACGGTTGTTTAGTGGTGTTTGCTGTCCGTCTATAACGGTGCGAGATACTGCTTTTGGTGGGTTGCGACGGTGCTGGTAGGCCACGTGAAGAATGGACGACAGAGAATGGAGGGGTCGAGCCAAGGTGAGAGTGGTTTGGTATAGGTAGGGTTGATGGTTTTATTGTGGGTCTTGTCAATGGCTGACAATTGTTGGTTGATGGAGAACAATTCAAACACTTGTGACCCTTGCCTGACCAATTTTACATGTGCCAGCACGAAGAATTGAGAGAACATCTACAGCGACCAACCCTGAGGCTCTCTTTTCTCAGTCTCAGGGGATTCCCTTCGCAGGACGATCGCAGGTCATGATCCTCTAGCTTTCTTGAAACGCTCTAGCGTGCCCCCAGGGAGTCCTCTCTGCGCTCTCATGCGTCGGCTTGTGTTTTCTAGATGGCGCTAATTCTTCTGGTCTGCCTGTCTGCTTGTCGATCATACACGGGTCTTTGCTACCCAATGAGATGGTGAGGGTGTTGAAACAATACCAGGATATGCCTGTTCCGGTGTAGCTATGCCCTACCTACCAGGTCAGCAATCTCTACCAAAGTATACATGCATCCTTGCGTCACTGCAACAGTTCTATGTCTCGATCTTTCAACGGCCAATTACCAGCTTCAAGAGCCACTTCCACAGCTAAACTCGTCCTATCACTACAAGCACAACCGGGGCGACCATCTGGGAAAACATGAAACGTTCTCCCGCAATGTGGCACCCGTCGCCGCCCGCCTTCTCTACCAATCCATAGCACTTGCTGGAAGCTGCACTCTATGCATTGGTCATCTGTACAATTGGTCATTTGTGTATGATGCTAGCCTCCTTAGAATATTCTACGTCCCACCCAGGTACCATTCGTCGTTGTCCAACTGTCGTCAATCCCTGTACCATCATTACCAGGCATGTGTTCAGCGACAATTCAGATGAATGCAGAGCTCTGCTAGAGCCTACCATTCGCTCCGCCATGTTGCTCAGGTCCATCCACGAATCTCTCCATGAATGTGACATAGTCATACTTCTTCAGATCTCTATCCTCCTGCATGTCCGGCCCGCGGTGCTCAGGCATTGTCTTGACCATCTCGTCGATCAGCTCATCTGGTATGAGAGAATGTCGTAGGTCAAGCTCTGTGACATAAGGCTGTTGCATAACGCTGTCAGCTATTCATTCTCCGTTGAACCCGTTCCATTGCCGTCCCACGAACTCAAAAGAGAGGCTCGAGCAGAGCCGAGGATGGACTCACCTTGCCGTCAGCGACTTCCCTGAAACTCTCGAATACCTGCTGAGCAGTGTTCTGGTCCTCTGTGACATTTACCATGAAGCGGATGAATTGCTCGAACGTGACTGTGCCCATTCTTCCACCTCCGCTGACCTCGACGAATCGGTCATGCATCTCCCCCTCGTCGTAGACTAATCCTAGACTTGCCAGTGCTGCCGAGAATTCCAGTTCTTGCAGTGTGTTGGTACCATCTCTGTCAAAGTGGCGGAAGACCGACTCAAACTCTTCTAGCTGGATGGGTGTGAGGTTGGTCATATTCCTTGCAACCATCTGATTCTCCAAGAAAGCGAACTTCTTCTGGACGCTCGACTTGACCAGACCGAGCTCATATGATAGCTCATCGTAGGTGTAGGTCGTGAAATCGTTCTCCTCTATATTCGCTTCCTGACATTGCTGATCCAGATCTTCGATCAGCTTGAGGTATTCGTCCAATGGCGGTAACGACTCTGATATCTTCCTGGTGTGGCTGAGCTGGTCTTCTACATCTCCTTCCAGACCAGAAATGCCAGTGCTTAGGGTGTGTAGTGCAAGAGCAAAGTCGTTCGCCTTGTCAGCAAAGCCTCTCCTCAAAGCATTCTTGATATCTCTAATCGTCTCATTAATGACCTTACTCCGTTCCCTTTCGGCACCCATCAGCTTTCCCCACGCCTCATCTAGTGCCTCCAGGCTCAGCTCCCTTGGCGGCTCGTATGGTCTCAAGCGATACGTGCTCAGTTTCGTCTTGATATTTCCCAGCAGACTCACCAACTCACTCTTCTCCGCCACCCAGTCCCTCTTTCTCGTCCTCTTGTATTGCGTAAAGTCGCCCGCCTGCGTCTTCGCGTCGGAATACGTCCCCGTAAATCTCGCCTCCCTCCACACCCTCATCTGCTCCGTAATCTGCCTCAACAACCTCCTCATCCTCTCCTCGAAGTTGTTCTCCATCTCCCACGCACCATGCATGTTGGCCACAAATTTCTCCACCCTCCTCCCCGCATTCTCCACCCTCTCCATCTGACTAAACGCATGGAACCAATACGCGATATACGTCATCAAACTCCTCTCATCCGGCCGAGGAACATCACACACGTCCTCCACATCCAACAGATCCGGGATCCCAATCTCCCTCGACGCAATTTCGAACGCCAAGGCCATGTTCCCCCTGTGATCCGACTTATCCAACTTATCATAATCAATCAAGTCCGGCCTGTGAATATCCAGCAGCGCACAAAACGCCAATCCATCGTTCCAACTACTGCTAAAGTCCCTGACATCCACCTCGTCGTAACACGCCGTCTTGCGCTGACACCACAGCAGCAGCCCTTCTTTGGCGCTGAGTCCCTCTTCATTGATGTCGCTGATGGTGAAGCGCAGGATCAGCGTCCATATCAGGCCGAGGATGATCTTCCTGTTGCCGTCGACAATGTCCTCGGCTCCGATGTTGGTCAGCTGGATCTTGCGCCCCTTGATGAAGTCGAGGCAGCGATTGACATTCTCGAAGCGTTGCACGCGGAGTTTGGGACGGGAGGCGTATCGGCCCAGGGATTCGTTGGAGAGGATCTCGAGGAGGTGGATGAGGATGACCTGGGGGTTGCGTCAATACTTTTGTTCTTCGAGAAGGCACGTGGTCGGGAAGCATGAGGCCAAGGGGTACGTACACCGTCCGACAAGTCCTTGACCAGATCCCGGATCTCGACGTCGCGGACTTTGAGCTTACTATTGAGCCTGTAGCAGCATATCAGTATCTCACTTGCATCTCCAAATCGCAGCTCCCACCATTTCCCAAAAGTCTTCTCCTGCACCTTCACCCAGCTCTGCTCGAGCAGGACCGCCATACCATGCTGTGAAATAGTGTCTTTTGCCAACTAACCATGCGAGTAAATCCTAGCTCTATCGTCCAAGTAACTTTGCCGTGATATGTCGATGCTGCAATGGTCTTTACAGAGTAGTGATTTATTATGGCGGGTAATAAATTCAGGTGAATAGGTCAGAGCTGCGGGCTTGCGGTCAGAGGTCGGTCAGGGACAAACAAATCAACACGTCGGGACCCAGAGTCCCGATTGTGGATTCTTTTTTTGGTTGAAAAGGAACACCAGAAACCCCGCATGGCACGCCCCTGAGATGGCCGTTGGCAGAGGGAAACATGATCCCTGTCTTCTCGTGGTTACTTGGGTGGGACTGAAACATATTCGATAACGGCATGACACTGTCATCTGTTAGTGATGCACTTTCTACACCTTCTTCTCGTCATTGTTCACGTTCACTGTATCATACGGGAGAATGGTAATCTTGACTTGTTTCATTCGCGCTCTCAGGCAAATATGGTAGTACAGTACAATCGGACTATCCTACACATCTGTCGCAGCAGCTTGTATGTCAAGATTCAAAACAGAAAAGGGCTAGATATACATCTGCTCTTGCATGGCATCGTCCGCCTCAATGAAAAGGGCAGTTGTCCAGCAACGCCATCGCTTGCCCCCAGCCTTCTAGTTGTGTAAAAGTGGAAATGAAAAAAAAAAGTTGTATCTGGTAGGGTATCTCGCTCTTGGAAAAATTGATTTTTGGTTGGACGTATAGCGTTCAGTTCGTGAAGGGTAGTATCGAAGTGAAGAATTGGGTTCGGTTCGAAGGGGTAGGTAGAATCGTTGACATAGGAAAAGTCTCGGAGGACGTGGTGTGGTTTTGTCGATCTCAAATCCAGACAGGAAACTTCTCGGCCGTCTTGGGCAAAGCGTGCGCCTTGTACAGGTCGTTCACACTTGGTGAGCTCTGGGACCTCTTCATGAGGTCGCGGAGAGAAGGAGATTCGACGCTGCGGCTCATGGTGAGCAGGCGCGGTGGTGTGGCAGTTCTGGTGTGCTGCACGTTCCGCCCGGCGGCTTGCAGCAAAGATCGGTCCTCGGCTGTTTGAGGACGTCGCATGATGATTTCGTTACTTGGTGTAGCGGCAACAGTGTTGCGCTTGGCGGCGATGGAAGACTTTGTCTTGGAAAAGTCTTGCGGGATAGGCGGGAGAGGAATGGTCGGTGGTGGTGAGGGAGCCAGAGTGGCCGATGATGGCCGGGATGTCTGGCCCGCCGAAAGCTGGGTGTTCTGAGAAAGGCGGTTGGCGTCGGGGCTAGATGAACGAACAGTGCCATCTGTGGAATTGCCACGGACGTGGTAGGTGGAGCCAGAAAGGTGGTAGTTCGACAGAGCATTCGAAAGCTCATCTGGTTCGAATGCCTCGGAAGAGCGCACGTCAGTGACAGTTTGATCGGAGACCTTGCCAGGGCTAACGGCCTCCATCTCGGACATTGGCGTCCTGAGCATTGGAAGATCAAGCAGCGACGACAAACGGTTAATTTCTGGTAGAGGCGCATCGGGTGCACTGCGGGGATTCTCAAAAGCGCACCCAAGGTCGAGCTTCGAGGTTGAAGCAAGGAAAGGGGTCATGGTCATTGAGCTCCTGTTTCGCTGGTGCGCCGCAATCGAGACTCGAGGTGAGACGTCAAAGTAGTTGTCGTTTTCGATCTGGACCTTGCGGGTAGGAGCAAGGACAGAGTCATGGGGGTTTGGCGAACCGAATGGGTTTTGGCCGTAGCTAAAGTCGCAGGTGGACTCTGCCTCCATATTGTAGCAGAAATCCACATCTTCCTCCCATGTCTCACCAGAAGACAGGCTGGGGACACTCATGTCGTACTGCGACATTGTGTTGGTCTCTTGGTCAGAGCTAACGGTTGACACGGAGAGGTGAGCGTCCTTGGTCACGACGCTCATCCTCGCCCGACGTCCGATGACAGGAGATTTGTCAAGCTTGTCGAAAGCGTCCGTCTTTCTGGGCGACTGGCTTTCGATTTCTTCTGGTACCACATCGAGGTTGCGGTTGAGCTCATTCGGCGGCGTGGATAGACCAGATGGCTGCATCCAAGGCATGATCGGTTGAGGAAGAGGTGGTGCATCGACAGGCGTGCGGAAGGCGGGATGTACCATTGTTGGTGGGCTTCGCGGCTCGGCGATGAGTGAGGCGAGCGAGGCTGAACGAGAGATCACAGATGGTCTGCGGGATTCCTCGTTGGCAGAATTGGCGCTGGCATTTGATAGACTACGCGAAGCACGTAGTCTTGGTGCAGCATCTCTTCCAATGGATGAACTTCGAATGCGACTGAAGTTGATGCTATCGCTGCCACTGACTGGTCTTGGCTCGATCAAAGAAGAGGAAGGACGCGATTGCCGCTGTACACTCTCCACATCATCAGCCTTGATACCGCGAAGCTCGCCTTGTGGTTGTTGGTGAGCAGACGCTGCCCAGAAGGATAACGTCAAGTCTCGGTCGCTGACGAGATCCAGTTCTGGTAGTTCTCGTGGCTGTGTGTGCGTGACATGCTGAAAGTTAAAGGGCGAGGAGATGCTGGCCTTCTTTTGCTCTCGTTCAACTTGGGCGACCGTTAGCATTGTCTCAAGCTTGTGGCAAAATGGTCGACCTACCCTCTTCTCTGGACTTTGCCCTCTCCAAAAACCCGAATGGAGTAGATGGTCTTGTCGAAGCACTGCGCTCGACGCGACGCATCCACCGCAGGATCGGCTCATGTCTGGTAGTGCGAGGAGCCATCGACTTTCTCGACTGATTTCGCCTGATACTGACAGACTGCTCGTCATCCTCGTTCCCCTCTGTCTGCTTGTCTTGGAAGGGAAGACGCGGCCAATGCCGTGATGCCTCGGGGCTCGCTTGGTCGGAGTCTCCATTGGATGTGGCGACACTACGAGCAAAAAGAGAATATCGTTTTCGAGAAGGAGCTCGTTCTACTGTTGACTCTCGGTCGCCACCATCCAGCACGTCGTGGACAGATTCCTGGTCGAAGAATGGGTGAGCAAAAGCATTGGCGACCTGCTCCGGATCGTCATAAGTAGTGGTTCGTCGGCCGCTCACGACGGACAACATTGAAGCTCGTTTGCCGCCTGATTCTTCGCTGAACTGAAGCCATTTTGGTGCCATGACTGTCGAACAGCTTTATTCATTCTCCCCTCTCGATCCAGTCGAGGGGATTTACAAGGGGTTTTACGAAGGGACTACAGACTTTGTGCGAGTCTGGGTTGATCAATATAGATGAGAAATATGGCGGCTGTGGCTTAGATTAATGAGTCGTGTCGCACGTCGCGAATTGAGGCAGCGCGTGTGTTTCAGGATCCTGAGGGCTCGTGTGATATGAATTGAAAGTGAATGACTTGGGTTGAAGGACTTCCAGTGTCGGTGTCGAGAAGGAAAAGGCGTGTGTTAGGGAATACAGGCAGCGCAGACTCGAGCAGCGAGTCGGCCGGGTTTTGTTGCGCACAGGACTTGAAGTGCATTGGGGCCTGTGTGTTCTGTACGACGGTGCGGGTCGTCAGCAAGATGCATGCGGAAACAGCAGAAACAATTGCGTGAGAGGCTAGGGCGAACCACGGATGCGTGTCAGAGTTTGTAATGGTACCCATGTCTAGCGTGCCAGCTAGAGCTGCACCCACTTCTGCCAACTCTCTGTGTTCGCCAAGCTGGTGAGTCTAGCGCCGGGGAGACAAAAGTTCCCTGCTGTTCCTGCAGATCTCATTAAAGGCTGGTAGGCCAAAAGAAGAAATCCAGAAGGCCTGAGCTTCGAGATGAACACGAAAGAAAAGGTAACGATTGGCATAATATGATTCTTTTTCTGGATACAAGGCGAACTACCAGCACAAGAGCCGCTTATTCGACAGCCATCTTGTTGCTATTGATGCAGGACGAGATTTGATGCATCTAGAGTGACCAGGAAACCCACACGTGTTCTCCAGATGGTCTTGATCCATGCTCCACACGAGAACGCCCTCATTCGTTTTGGGTATGGTCTCGTGTCAACTATCAGGGCGGTCTGTCAGAGTTGGCCGAGGCTATGTGAAACGAACCAAAAGCGTGGCCGCACGTCAAAAATGGTCTCGGGAAGTGATCTTGGTTCACATTGGTCTGGTCCGACTCTGGGGTCTTGACAACAAGGTGTAAACAACACAACATTGCTGCTGCTTATATCGAGAATCAACCTGTTCAATCGTAGATGTTGCCTTTGTTGACGTTTCGTGATAACCAGGCAGCCACACCACCTGGTAGTCAGCTGAGTGTATACGAGACGGGATCAGCTTCGCAGGCAAGGGAGCTGTCACTGATTTCTCCCGGGTTTCCGGGACGTTCGTTGGGCTGCATATTGGCCGACGGAAAGGCGTGAAGAGAGCTGCAGAGGCGTCAAGTTCGCCTAGCCGATCAACGAGACCGATCAAGACGGACCTGTGGATCCCGCTGCAGGTGGAAAATTTAGGCTTCGCGTCGAGAGTTTGCACCTCAGAATCCGACCTGGCAGCTGGAGGCGGACCGGGGGGCTCTGGCTTGAGCTCGCGTGCTGCTCAAATCGTGATGGGACTTTGATGAGCGTACCGGCAGTCTGCGTCCTGTCAAGGCTACCCGATCCAAGTAATTGATCCCACACGGATACTTGACTCTTGTAGCTCTGTCATGACCGCCGCCACAAAGCTGGCAGATCTTGTTCTCGATCCCGCTTGTTACACTCTGCTGCAATGGTGAGAAATGAGAGGTGGGAAGGGGTTGCGCTTGAGTCTGACGAGTGTTTATTGACGGGAGACGTGCATATGCAAGACGAAAAAAGCATTCCGAAAACAAATCCATGTCCGACCTGACGACTGGTGTCCTCCTGCATGAAGTACATGCAGGTCGTGATAGGTCATTGCTCGTTGTCTTCCCAGCCATCTGGACGGGGTGAAGTAAATGCCCACTTGCATGAAGTTTGACTTTTTTTGGAGAGATGTCAGTGTGCCTGCGATTTCAAGAGCTGGTAATTGAGCTCCTCTACCATAGAAGCCCACCACGCTGTAGAGCCCTACCACAACGGCTCTCAGGCACTCGAGTCTGACAGGTGTACCCTCGCGTACCGTGATATTTGCATATCCGGGCTGTCTTTGCGATAGCTGCCGCGTCTATTGGAGTTGTACAAAAGCTCCAACATGACCCGGGCTGGCTGAATTCGCAAGCCATATCATTGGATGGCGGATTTAAATTACGGCCGGTCAAGTCGAGCTTGTTGGTGGAATCGGGGCAAAAGAAGCAGGTCTCTCGCGCCCCTCACAGGGCCCGTGAAGGGCTCTGGGTCAGGAAGACATCCCCCCGTCTTGTCTGTGTCGGTGATTGAGAGGTCCCCACTTGCTGATTCAAAATGCCTGTGCAAAAAAGTCTCTTCAAGGCCAAATCGAAGCCCCTCCCATCCACTTCTCTTCCTGAGGTCCCGCAGCCCCCATCAAGGGTACAGTCACTCATGACAGCATGACTACTGTACAAGGCGTTTGAAACCTCTTACCCTGAGGAGATCTCTGGTAATAGCTGTCACAATCTACTTGCGACTATCGAGGGTTCGCTGTCTGAGGTTCTAGCTTCCGACGTCGCGATGGTCGTTGAGAGGAATTTTCACTTCTGCCCCTCACTTGCAAAAATCTCCAGGCTATTCCGCAGTTCCACTGTTGAGGAGCTATGGCATCCTTCTCCCATGCCGTCATGAGCCGTGAGCAGTCGTTCGTGCCGTGAGCCGCTGTCGTCGATGTTTGCAGATCACAGACACAACAAACAATGCAGAGCACAGGCTGAAGAGACCCCTCGCGTGCTCACTGCAGCATGAACATTGCATTCGCGTGCATGCATCATGCTTTGACAGATTCAAAAACTGTATGTACAGACTATTCAATTACTACGACAACCACGATCAAAGCTCAGCGTACTCCCCCTGCAAGATCTTCCCGCTCTTCCTATCCTGCAAGAACCCCTCCACTCTCTCCGCCATGCTCCCCACCTCATACCCGAAGTGCTTGTAGACATACTCATTCGTCAACGAATGCCCAAACGTCTTCATATTGACGCCGGCATCCGCGTATCTCGCCCAACCCAGCGCGGCATAAGGCTCGATCACCACAGCCGGAGCGTCGGTCCTCTTCAACACCTCCCGCTTATACTCCACGCTCTGCTGATCAAACAGCCTCATACAAGGGAAACTCACCACCCTCGTCTTGAGTCCCTTCTCCCTCAACTTCGCCGCCACGTCCACCGCAAACGCGAGCTCAGCTCCCACCCCAATCATAGTCACGTCCGCCTTGCCCTCGCTCTCCTCGAGCACGTACGCGCCCTTCTGCACTTTCTCCCGACTCGTCTTGCTAGGGAACTGCTTCAACGCGTGCCGCGAGCAAGAAATCATGCTCGGTCCATGGCGGTACTTGATCGCCGCGGTCCAGGCGCCAGCCACCTCTTCGCTATCGCCGGGGCGGATATACAGCAACTCAGGCATCGCGCGGAACAGGGCAGCGAGTTCGATGGGCTGATGCGTGGGGCCGTCTTCGCCCATGCCGATACTGTCGTGCGTGGCGACGTGGATGACTTGGAGTTTCTGCAGGGCGCCCATGCGGACTGCGGGCGCGGCGTAGAGGTAGAACATGAAGAAGGATGAGGTCACGGGGATGATGGTTCCCGGGTTGTAGGCTGCTAGACCGTTGGAGATGGCTGCCATGGCGTGTTCGCGCACGCCGTAGTGGATGTACCGGCCGGCGTAGGTGCCGTTGATGCCGCATGTGGTTTGGAGATTAGGGTTTTGGAAGGCGACTTTGCTGGGGTAGAGGAGGTTGACGGAGGGGGTGAGGTCGGCGGTGCCGATCATGAATTGGTTGTGCTTGTCTGCTATGGGTTGGAAGGTAAGGCCGGATGCTTTTCGGGATGGTGTGTCCTCGGAGGGGAATGAGGTGGGCATGAGCGATTCCCAATCTGATGGAAGGTTACCGTCGCGGCGAGACTGGAACTCCGCGGCGATCTTGGGGTGAGCTCGTGAGTACGAGGCGACAAGCTCGTCCCACTCCTTGACGTGTTGTTGACCACGAGGTACGATGTCGGCAAAGAAGTCTCGAACAGGTTTGCCGATGGCGAAGTTCTCGGAAGGGTTGAAGCCGTAAGTCTTCTTCATTTGTTCGACATCGTCGGCCTTGAAGGGCACACCGTGAGCGACTGCTTGGCCTGCAACTGCGCTACCAACACCAATGATGGTGCGGACATTGATCAAGGTAGGCTTGTCCTTGCTCTCTTTCGCCTTCTTCAAAGCTGCTACGATTCCGTCGACATCGAAGCAGCCGTCGTAGACATCAATGACGTTCCAATTGGCAGCACGGAACCGCGCGTTGATGTCTTCTGTGTTGGTCATGTCTACTGATCCGTCACAGGTGACCTGGTTGTTGTCGTAGATGACAGTCAGATTGTTCAGTCTCCAGTGACCGGCCAAGCTGATTGCCTCCTGACCGATGCCCTCTTGTGGGCAAGCATCACCGATCATACACCAGGTGTGGTTGTTCACGACATCGAAACCGTCCCGGTTGTATTGTGCAGCCAGATGCTTGGTTGCCATTGCAAGTCCGACTGCATTGGTAATCCCTTGTCCGAGAGGACCAGTTGTGACCTCGACACCCTCGGCTTCTATTTCTGGATGACCCGGACACAAGCTCTCTGGCTTCTCGCTGTGATACGACTTGAGCATGTCAAGGTCGAATGCAGGGTAGCCGGAGAAGTGAAGGAAGCAGTACTGGAAGAGACATGCGTGTCCATTCGACAGGACGAAGCGATCTCTGTTGAACCACTGTGACTGTGTCGGGCTGTATCGCATGGCATACTTCCAGAGCGCAACACCGATGGCTGCCATACCCATGGCACCTCTGTCGGCTGTCAGTCGAGCGCTTCAATCTCCTCACTCAAAGCTAGGTACTCACCCTGGATGTCCTGCCTTGAACTGTGCGCAGAGGTCTGCAATGAGCACTCTGATTGTCTTGAGCACAATGTCATGCTCTTTGCTCAGCTTGTTCACGCTCGAGCGTTCCTTGTCCTCCTCCTGTAGCAAAGCATCTGTGACGTTCTTTCCATAGCTACCGTGGCCATTGACCTGAGGTGCTGATTGAACTGCAGCCATATTGACCAATGTGCTTATCCGACGCTCTGTACTTCTTCACGACTTGCGTATTGAGCAATTGAAGCACGTCAGTAGGGTGAGAGTCGTGCTGAAGGTATAGAGGAAGACCGTAGATCAGATGGAACTCCCTACCTCTTAAATCCCGTAGCCACATACGCATGCACCTCTACGAACCTGCGGTTGAAACATCCTCCAGACTACAACAACCATGACCGCATTTTCGTCACTGCTGGGAAAAAGGCATTACCAGAATGGGTAGTCCGATCGACTGCCGGGTTGTCCCAGGGTTCCAGAGGCGCGGGGTTGTGGTAGATGGGGACCCCGCCATCAATCAACGAGGCAGGTTGGCCGAGTGCGATATCGATGTCTTGAACATGAGAAAAGTGGCGGATCCAGATTAGCAATCTTGCGAGAATGAGCAAGGTGCTCATCGGGCTGGTAGTCAGCTTCTTCACATCAGTGGTGTTCTGTCCCCAATTAGCCATCGTCAGAAGCATATGACATCTCGCTGCGGTTGGCTCTAAGTTATCATATTTATTCATAACAATCAAGATGATGGTATCACTTCACATGTAGTAGGCTGAATGCTGGCAAATTTTATTCCATTCGTGGCATGTTACAAGCGTAGTCTAATTGACAATGTGGTAGGGGGTATCTCCCAATCCAGCGCCTTGTGCATGCAAGTCTTGGCTGTCGATTCTTCTTGATATCTTAAACCGAAACTTCTCGTCCTCGTTACTGTTTTTTCCGTTCATCCTTTACTGATCTCATCGCTGGAATCGTCGCTCATGAGAACGCAATGAAGTCTTGCTGCTGAGATAGCTCATGACCATCACCAGGTCCAGACATGACAATGTCATCTTCGATCTCCTCAGAGTCGGCATCGTCAGAGTCAATCTCTTCATAATTCTCCTCATCGCTCGAAACGTCGAAGGCGATGTCATCTTCTCCCTTCGCTGCCTTCGCGGCAGCTGCCTTGCGCAGGGTGCCAGCTCTGTCGATATGTGGTAGACGACACTTCTCCTTACGGCAGACACCTGTATTAGTATAGTCGGGACATTCGTTCACGTGACGATCGGAGCACTCAGCACCCTTTTCGCAGTAGCCCATTCGACCAAAGTCTTTACAGACAGGGGCGTTGGGATCAGCACATGCATGAGAGTAGGGACAATCAGGCTTTGTGCAAGCCTTGCGTAGGAAATGAAGACAAGTAGGGATGCGATGAGGGGAAAGCTCGTGAGAAAGGTTGCAGTCCTCACCAGCGGCACAATGGCCGTGTCGCAGAAACTCTTTGCAGATGGCGAGCTTAGTGACGTCGTGCTTGAAGATGCATCGATTGCCATGAATGCATGAACCTGAGATGTGTCAGTATTGTCCTTTGATGATGGGGGCACTTCAAGCAGGCAACTAGTGCCGGAATGGGTGGTGCGTCTAGATAATGTCCTGGTACCAGTTGATGTAAAGTCGGCGCATAGTCTCTTCTTGACTAAGCCAGCGTCCACTCTATCGATATGTAGTGAGTAACCTCCGCTTCTTCTGTAGGCATCATAGATGTCGCACCTCTTGTTCTTAAGCAAGCCTTGCCGAACGAGGTTGCCATGCTTCGTCCGCACGAATCTGACACCAGCGACCTTGGCTTCCTTTGGTGTACTATGCGGGTCACGATTGGATCCATCTGCGTTACTTAGAGATCTGGTCGAGCTATTCATGTTGTCGTTGATCTCACCAAATACTCTGATCAACTTTGACCCGTCAGTCGCAACGCGAAACCGGAGGTCGCTAATTACGATCTCGCGCGGTGCTGTTGGTGTAGCTTGCGGGACGCTTGCGGTCGTCGAATCTCCGTACACGTGTGTGAGAACTCTGTTTTTGAGGTCGTCATCCTTGGCCTGTCGCTTCGCTTTTGCAGTCTCTTCTATGGCTTGCAATTTTGCCTGAACCTTCTTTGGGTAAACAGCAGCATTCGTCCACTGCATATGACCGCGATCGTGTGTCGTAATACCTGCTTTCGACTTCTCCTCGGGTTCTGGAGTCGCGGTGCCACTCTTGCTGTCGTTCCCGTGGGCGCTGTTGTTGTTCACAAGACTGCGGTGACGGAAACCTGGCTTGTGAATTCCTCCTCGTGTACTACCACGGTAACCACCACGGTGCGCGTAATGGGCGCTGTGCCCGTAAGGTGACCATCGTGCAGGCTGCTGAGCCGGAGAGGCGTAGTTGTTGATCGGGGCGCTTCCTTGCTTTTCGCGATTGATGCGAGCTGTGGTCCCGGTCAGTTTTGCGTGTAAAATGCGCCTAGTTCACAGTAGATAGCTTACCAGCAAGCGCGGCTATCTTTGCCTGAAGCTCTGCGTCCTCATTCATGGCTGATGAAGCACCTGTGAGTGTGCGCACGTCCGTGAAAGTGTAAGCAATGATCAATGAGGAATGAGGAGCCAGACCGTAGAAGAATCACATGGATGTCCAGGAATGACACATGCGGCTCTGCGACGGCGCTAAAGCTTATCGATAGCCAAGCAGATGGATGCTGCAGGAACCTTGTGCTGGAATGAGGCCTTTGTCCTCGACCTTTGTGACTGCACGACTGCGCAGGAATTTGTCAGTCGTTCACCTTGCGATAGATTTCCCAACAGCTTCCAGGATCTAGGCAATACCTTCGGCTTCACTTCTGAGATGCGCCGGTAGCGAGACAACCACATCAGCCATACAGCGCTGAGCCATAGGCCGCAACCATGGCCTCCGATGGGACCAAGATGGAGGAGGATGTCAAAATCAAGCCCGATCCAGCGAATGCGCACACTCCCTCCGCCATGGACGAAGACGAATACGAGGATACAGGCGAGCTCCACATCAAAGGCGCCGGGAGCGACGATGCAGCCTGGCTCGCAAAGCTGCCCAAATGGCTATGGGAAGCCTGGTCGACCATCGCCGACGACGAAGAGATCGAGTTAGGAAAGGTGCGCGTGTACAACGATAATCTCCCGAACGGCACGCAGAAGCTCAAGATCGTCTTGAACGATATCCCAGGCCACGCCGACGTACCGAAGAAGTATGATGTGCATATGAGCAAGAATCACTACAACAACACGGTCGTCTTCAGCGAGAAAGACCAGCCTGGCTTCCGCGGCGGAGGTGCGGTATGGAATAGGGACAAGCGCCTCATGCAGCAGCAGCGAGACAGGGACACGCGGTACGACACCAACAAGGTTAGCAAACGACCATACAAATCGAGTATACCGAAGCAGACGGCACTGGCAGGATACCTCCAGCACGAAGTCACCCTCACGGCCGTGGAGAATGACGAGTACCGCCGATTGACAGCCAAACGATTCGCCGCCCTCGCGCAACCCAAGCACACCACGACCTTCAGCGCAGGTGTAGACCACAGAATGCACCCCGGTCTGGCCGCCAACCAGACCTTTGCGAGCTTCGTCGCCAAGCCATCGCTCAAAGGCAAGAAGAAGCCGCAGACAGACAAGGCGGTCAGGGTATCCCAGACCGAGCTCATGGATATGCTCACGGAATGTTTCAAGGAATACCGGTATTGGAGTCTGAAGGCGCTCAAAGGGCGACTTAAGCAGCCCGAGGCGTTCATCAAGTCCGAGGTGGAGCGCATCGCGACGTTGATCAGGTCTGGACCCTTCACTGGGCAATGGAAATTGAGACCGGAGTATGAGGCTACATTGACAGGAGGGACGAAGGATGTCAAGGAGGAAGCGGCGGAGGAATTTGAGGACGATGACGACGATGAGGATGACGAAGGGGACTTTGAGGACGTCAAGATGGAAGGGCAAGAGTGAGGCGCTGCTTGGCTACGGTACTGCAAAGGCGTATAGCATATCGCAGGCGTCTGATCACTCAGGGGACAGATAATTGGGTATGCCAACCATGTGATTAAGGCGCAGAAAGACGCGCACTACTACCAGAAGAAACGAATGAATGACCAACTCCCTGACCAAGTTTTCTCCATGCCATGCTGCTCGGGTCCCGCGACCTCTCCATCCCATGTCCATGCTTCAAAGCACGCTCATACTCCATCAAATGCTCACCATCTCTTGCCTAGTATGCTTCACCCCTCTACGCTTTCTTCGCCGACTTTGTCGCCTTGGCCTTCTTGGTAGAACTAGTCTTCTTCCCCTTCTTGGTAGTAGTAGTGCTGGTCTTCTTGGCCTTCTTCACCTTGGTGGTAGTCGTGGTCTTCTTCCCCTTCCCCTTCTTCGTAGTAGTCGTAGTCTTGTGCTTCTTCGTCGCGCTGGTCGTCTTGGCCTTGCCCGTCGTGGCAGCGGCCTTCTTGATCGTGGTGGTGGTGCTCGTGCTTACAGCAGGAGAAGCGCTAGCGCTAGGCCCATTGCTCCCGCCCACGCCGGTGCCACTGGGACCGTTAGCGCCGCCCATACCACCGCTGCCCGAGGGGGGCCCACCTGCGCCACCGGACGGGGGACCGCCGGATTGGCTGCCTGTGCTCCCGTTGCCAGTGGAACTGCCAGTGGCGTTGGGGGAGGAGCCGGATCCGGTGCCTGACGCGCCGGGGAAGCCGGTGCCGTTGGGGGGACTACCAGATGGCATGCCGCCCGAGGTGCCGTTGCCGCCAGGGGGAGATCCGCCGCCACCGCCCATGCTGTTGGCGTTGGCGACGCCGCCGTTCTCGGTGAGGTATGCGGCTGGGGAGACGGATGTGCTGGCGGTCTTGTTGATGCCGATGGCGATCCAGGCGAGGATACCGTCGGAGATGTCGGAGCCGAGCATGGTCCAGTCTGGGAAGGGGTCGTAGTTGTTGTCGGCGCCCTGCTGGGCGATTGAGTCGTCCTTGTTGTAGGTGCGGGTCTGGGTGTTGGTGTTGTAGGGGGCGACTGCGTTGACTGCATCGATGAGATCCTCGTCGAAGAAGAGCTGGCCGACGTGCACGACGTTGTCAGACTTGAAGGTCTTGTTCTCGAAGACGGTACCGTTGAGATGGGTCATCAAGTGGATGTGGGTGGTACGGCCGGTGTAGTGACCAGGGAAGAGGACATCCTGGGACGGGGTTAGTTGGCTGAACTACCAGACTTTCGTATTTGTGGTAGTACTTACGAAGAAACCGACACCGTCTGAATCGACCTGGGTGACACCACGTTGGAACGTCTTGTTCAAGTTGGAGGTATCAGACTGGTCGCCATTACCTGATGCGACAACACCTGCATAGACACCTGTGGAGTTGGTGGACCAGGTCTCAATGTATAGACCAGTGGCAACCTCGCAGGTCTCAACATCGATGTATTGGTACTCAATGTGCACCGGGACACCTTCCTGATCTTCGACAACGTTGGTACGGTAGTGCTCGCCAGAGACGTAGTAAGGACCGTAGGTGACCTCAGGGGTCAGGATGCAGGAGGAGTTCTTGTAGCTGGCGAAGAGCGTAGAGGAGTCGGTGCTGGTAGTGTATCCCTCACCAGTCTTGTTGTGGTTCTCAGCCGCAAAGGTGTTGAGAGCGGTCGAATCGCGCTTGACACGAGCCTTGTAGGGGGCGTCAAGGGAGATGCCCCTCTTCTGTCGCAACTTCTGGGCTTTCTCCCAGCGGCGCTTCTGAGCCTTTTCGAAAATGGCCTGGTAGTTGGGAGAGTTCTCACAGTTCTCGAGACCACGCTTGATCATGGCGGCGTACTTGAGCTGTTCTGCTACGGCGGCTTCATCGTGGTGTTCGTGCTCGCCAGGGTGAGCAACAGCGAGGCCAGCAAGGCCAGCGCCAATGAGAAGGGAGCTAGTAAGCTTCATGTTGTAGAGTAAAGCTTGGTATGATTGCTTGGAATGCTTGAGATGGCTTGGAGAACTACCAGGCTACTTACCTCGAGTTTTATAAAGACCATGAACGAGATGCCACGCACGACGATGATAATTACCAGGATGTACTCAACGACATCAGAACGTCAAGTCGTCGTAACGAGACCTGACAGATGAAACGAGCACAGCCAAACAAGTTGGACCAGATTATGCGCCTTTCGGTCGTGCGTCGGTAAGCCATGTGCGTGCGTAGCTGTTTGGTCTGGAAGTTTAGGTGTAGAGATTGACCGCACTGACCTCAACGGCGAAGACAATTAAGCTACAAGGCCAGAATGCTTGCGTGGCCGAGAACGATGCACTCTTGGCAACGAGGAGATGGTATTGACGGGTGGTGTGTGTCCTCCACATTGGCCCGACAGGAGGCGTCGAGGTATACGACGACTTTTTTGTGGTATGCCGGAGTATCGCCGCGGTATGATCCGAAGAGTGGACGTGTTTTCCGTGATTAGTATTGAATCGTGTTTGCATGGGTATGCTCGGTCGAGGGATAGGAGACTCGCGGTAATTTCTAATTACGCAGCATTGTCTGCAGAGATGGTGCATGTTGTGTTACTACTGCTGTGGATGGAGGCAACTGCGCCGGTCAATCTGTCCACCATCACGACCAACATGCACCTGCGATGCACGTCTTTCAGAGCCTCGACCACATTACAGTACCTCTATCCAGTCATGTCGGTTCAACTATGGCCAGCTGAGCCACGTGCCACAGTAGAAGATCCCTGTCTTGTTGTCTGAGGTTTTGCGATACAAGTCTACGCGGCCCTGGCGTTGGTAGAGTTTGTCAGTGCGACAGGAACAAGAAAACCACATGGCCGCGTAGGTGGTTTTACCTGCCTTCAACCGACAAGTCCAATGAACGGTAGACTGATTACGACGATGCTGGAGTAGTTCCATGGATCCAGTCGACTGTCAACAGTAAGACCTGTCTCTGTTTCACGGCGCGGCCCTAGGTCGACCGTCAACCTTGATTACAACCACAACGAATATCATGGGGACTCGAAAGGATTCATGATGAAATCCCCTAATGGGAGATCTCGATTATTTGATAGTGCCGATGGACAGGATAGTCATCTGAACAGTTCCCTGGAAACGACGGCAGATCCTCCCTGATCCCCTCTGATCTACACGCCAAAAGAACATCTGGATGACCAAGAATGACTCGTGGGGGTCTTGCTGGAGATGCATCCTGCACCAGTCTGCCAACTTGTTCAGAGAAGAGGGTGCAGCAGTGCACAGAAGGGCCTGAAGCGAAGGAACACAGCCAGAGTAGCAAGAGGCTGATGATTGCTCAACGGTCACCTGTTCGCAAGAATAACCGGTCGCATCATGGCTGTTTGTCTGGGGGGGTCGAGGTCAACAATTGGAGGGACGAGGGCAGCGCGTGCAGTCATGTGTGCAAGTCCAAGCACGCTATTCTCCTCGATTGGTCCTGGATGTCCCATTCTTGCTGCATATCTACCCGACACCTACACATGATCCTCTTCTGCCGCGGTCTTGTTCAACTGGTGCTATTGTCAATTCTTCCGGCACTGTATGCTGCAGCAATCGCCCATCACTTGTTTACAAGCCAAACTAGGCGTCATCTGCTGCCACGAGCCCAAGACGGACTGGACCACGATAGCTTTCCCTCATGTGTGTCTTTCGTACCTGATACTGCCGTCCGCCCGTCCGTCCTTGTGAACAACCACGCCGCAAGCTCTTGCCATCCTTACAATCTTTGATCTGAATCATTCACATCAGTCAGTCGACCCGTCATCGAGATATGTCTTGTTGATGTATTGATGGGCAAAGATTGATATTCTTGGAGAGGACGCCTTCGCCCACTACGGACTTGATTCCGCATGCCCACTTCCAACCATCTCTCACCGCCAATTCATCACGTTCACTTCTCCACCGAACCATGGACAGGACCCATCACTTCAACCACGGTCCTGATCACGAACAACAAATACCACTCTTTGACGAAGCTGATGCTAATGTTTTTGCGCTCGAGGCTGGTGGCGCAGAACCTCCAGACATGGCTGATGACGGTCAATTTCGCCGCGACTCGATGAACAGCGCCGCGCTGTCACCACTATCTGATCAAAAATGGGACCACCACTCTCAGGCTATTGATATCAACCGAAGGACTTCTTTCGCTGCAACGAATCCATTTAGGGAAGACTACTATCGCAATGGTATCTCTGCTTCCGCCCCGTCGTCGTCATCCGCACACGTTCATCATCCCGCTGGCTGGAACTTGGACCACACTTCGGGCACTGCCAGTCCACTAGCCTTTGACCCTTATTCGACTTCTGGAGACGACTTTGACGTATCAGAGTACCCAAGTAATATTGGCAATGTCTCTGGTGCGATTCATCCTGGGCAGCAAATTACGGTGCCTGCGGGGTTTGTCCCCATGGACCAAGCAGGGGATGGACAAGCCACGCCTTTGTCTCCCTACTCAAACCCGGACCACATGGCAATGGCCGCTCGAGAGTTTCCAAACCGTGCTGCCCTGCCGCGACACATGAGACCTGGTAGTCGTCCACCTAGACCGGGTCCGCACAGAAACCCCTCGGATGGTGTCAGAAAGAAGAACACCCGTATCGACATCCCTGCCGATCGTAATCTAAACAACATCGAGGAGCTCATCGAGCAGGCTCATGACGATGACGAGATTAAGGAGTTGAAGGCGCAGAGGCGGTTGCTTCGTAACAGGGAGGCCGCGTAAGTTGACTTCGCTTCTCATTCAAGGTTCAAGCTAACCAGTCACAGTCTCGCTTCCCGACAGCGCAAGAAACAGCATACCGAGGATCTCGAGGTCAAGGAGCAACGCTATCTCAAGCAGATCAACAGTGCAAAGGGTGAGGTCGCCGAGCTGCACCACATCAATAGCAGGCTGGAGAATGACTGCCGAGAACTCCACCAGAAGCACAGTGATGCCCTTCATCTCCTCAACGTTCGAGACATGGAGATGGAGGAGATGACCATGAAGCACACTCAAGAGACCGGTAATCTCCGACGCAAGATTGCCTACCTGCAACAGCAACTCGAGAACCCCCACGAAAACGATTTCATGATGAACGCGAACACAAACTTTAACGACTTTACGTCCGACATGAACGCCCTGAGCGTCAACAATCACCCCTGGATGGCCGGCAATGCTCACTTCAACTCCGAGTCTGAGCAGACACGTCCCGCTCTGGCTCAGCAGGATGTCAAGCCGATCAAAAGGGAGAATGACCCACCCATCGCCTCGGGGGTACTGTTCATGATTCTCCTGTGCGGTGCTTTTGTCGCTTCCAAGGGGAACAACAAGCCTTTCATTCCTGGCCTATCTGAGGAAGTCAGGGTTGCATCCAGCACTGTACTTGACAACCTGCTCAAGGATCCGAGGTCAGATATGTTGACTGGTAGTATGCAAGCGCCTGCTATGCATCCGCCACAGCAGATTCAGAATATGCCTCAGCCACACAATCCGTGGCAGCAACAAGTTCCTCAGCAAGACAATCGGCAGACACTGTATCGATCCTTGACCATGCCGACGGGACAACAAGAAGCCGAACAGATCTTCCAGCTCACGCCATCCGAGTACAACAGCCTCACATCTGCCGAGACATATGCAGCATACCATCCACAGCATACTGTCACACCTCGCCGCAATCTTGCCGAAGTTCTCGCCACAGTCCGGGACGAAAGTATCTCCAAAGCGCCACCTGCCGAAGTCTACACACGATCTCTCTTGTGGGATCAGATCCCTACCGACGTCGTCAAGCAGTTCAAAGAGCTGGTCAGAAAAAGCAAGGCGGCAGAACAGGCAGGAGATCCAGGCGGGCATATGAGGGATGGCAAGCAGGAACAGACCCAAAGCGACACTCACCACTGGCCTTTCAGTCTGGCCAACTAGGCACAACATCACGAAGCGTCACTCCTTCCTCTCTTTTGTTCTTAACGAGCTCAACATGACGAAACCACGACCACATCTGCATCAGAAATAACGAACGACCTAACGACCACTCCGGGGGGGGAAAGAAGAAGTACACCAATCTCACGATACGTCTCACGACCATGACATGGGAACGGACATGAATGCAAGGAACATCCTCTTGACGATTTCACTTTTCCATCCATGCATCTTGCATACGAAGAACTCAGCCACGGCATGACATGTTTCCATCTCCTTGCCTATCAGAACTCATCAACTTATGAACATCTTTCGGCACAATGTCATTTATGGATACGATATACGATTTGATTTTATTCACGGCCAGATGAGACCAAGATGGATGCAACAACGGCCGAATGGGCCTCGTCATGATAGCATTTTGTCGATAGTATATAATGACCATTTCCCTTTTCACTATATCCTGTATCCTGAACGCCTTGCTAAATTCACAGCCCGTGCTTAGATTCCCCTCCTCTTTCCTCCCTCCCTCTCCTCCCATCTCGGCCAGCGAGACTCTCCCCAGATCATACAGGTCACTTGGGATTGTACTTCTCCTTCCAAATCCAGCTCTCACCCACCCTCTTCCTTCCCCCCTCCTCCGCCCTTCTAAGATACCTCGCCGCAACCCCCTTATCCTTTCCCCCACCAAACCCCTCCAAATAACACCACGCCGCCTCCTCCATGGCGTCCAGATCCCCCAGATTCGCCGCCGTCTCGTAGAACTCCCTCGCCGCCCGCGCGTCCTTGCCCACTCCCCAGCCGTACCTGTAGCAGTTCGCCAGCTCAAAGATAGCGAGGACGAGTTCGCCCTTGGCCGCCCCGCCTTTGTGCATCCCTGCTTTTAGCGCCTGGGACTCGATCCCCGCGCTGTTCTTGGCGGCCAGGGAGAGGAAGTGCACCGCTTCGCTCGGGGAGGGCGTGCAGCCCCAGCCGTGGCGCAGGGCGAGGCCGTAGAGGACTTGGGCGAGGGCCGAGTTGGCGCCGCTGGGGCTGGCGAGGCGGCCGAAGAGTTCGGTGGATTTGACGAGGTCGCCGGTTTCGTGGAGGGAGATGGCTTGGTGGAGGAGGTCTTCGTCGGCTTTTTGCTCTTCGACGGTGCGCTGCGTGGTTGCTGTCCCTGGGGAACTGGAGCCGGCTACGCTGCCTGCTTGGGAGGCGGTGGAGCGGATGAAGGAGGTGGTGGCGCTAGAGGGGGTGGGGGAGGGGGTGAGGGCTGCGTTGGGCGCGACGGCGGATGAGAGGGCGAGTTGGGTTGCGCGCTCTTCCCATTGGGCTTCTTGGGCGAGGGTCGCGGCGTCGAGAGGGTTGGCCTTTTTGGAGCTGAGGACGTCCGGGCTGAGAGGCGCGGGAATGGGGGAGGGGGGTGGATCGAGGCTGCCGGGGAGGACGGACTCGCGGGATGATTGACGAGAGGAGAGGCGGACGGTAGAGAAGCGGTCGGACAGCTTGCGATCTGTCTTGGGTCGCGATGGAGGGGAGGAGGAGGGGTCGGCTGAGGGAGGGGTGGGGTTGCGTTTGTGGAAGAGAGAGCGTCGCTTCCTGGTGGTATCTGGGTCGGATGGGTTCGGTGACTTGTGCAGAGCAGCCTTCTCTTGATCACCAGGGTATGTTGGCGGCTGGATTACTTCTTGGTCGGAGGTGGTAGTGCGGAGGAAGGTGAACTCTGTCTGGTAGGGTATGGGTTTCTCGTCCGAGCTCTTTGCGGGGATGTTGTGCGCATTCTTTTCGATATCGTGCTTCTTCTTGAGCAAGTCGCGGAGTGTCATGGTGTATGCTGTGTAGCGCCTGGGCCGGCAATCGTAGAAGTGCAAAGAAGGTACGCGGCTAGAAGTCTGGTAGTTTTAAAGAAGCTGGGCAGCAGTTGAAGGCCGCGTCGAAGTAAGACCCGTTGAATGAACCATGAACGAGTGACGAAAGGATCTAGGAAAACGGCAAGCAAGAGACAATGCTAAAGAAGGAAAGGTAACATCCATGGATGTGCTTGGAAGTAATTTCGAACGAGGCGCCGGAATTAAAGTAGATGTGCTGATCGTCATCCACTTGGCTCAGCTCAGGCAGTGCTGAGGCGCTGCGAACCACCAATCCTACACTCCTTCTGGGCAAATACATAGAACACGCGTACAGTGAGAGACTCTTGATTATGTAGATCACCTTCGCTTCTTTACAATACAAGCTGCTGCTACCTCATCTATCTACCTCGCCAGCTCGTCTGCTCACTCCGTTTTGATCTAAGAGAAGTTCTTGGTGAAAGTGGAGACGACATCCTTGAGCTTGGCCTCGAGCTCCTTGCTGAGGGCACCCTCCTTCTCGATCTGGGACAAGAGATCGGCCTGGTCGCTCTTGAGGCTGTAATGCATATTAATGATCTGCATGCGTATGAGATAGTGCAAATACTTACTGAGCGATGAAGTCAGACTCCCACTGGAGAATCTTGCCGACGGGAAGGCTGTCCAAGTGACCATTGACACCAGCGTAGATAAGAGGAACCATCTCGTTGACAGCCATGGGGCTGTACTGCTTCTGCTTGAGCAACTCGGTCAACCTCTCACCACGGCTCAGGGTCTGCTTGGTGGCGGCATCCAAATCGGAACCGAACTGGGCGAAGGCGGCGACCTCACGGTATTGGGCCAAGAAGAGCTTGAGCGAACCAGCGACTTGCTTCATGGCCTTGAGCTGAGCGGCGGAACCGACGCGGGAGACAGAAAGACCGACGTTGATGGCGGGACGGACACCCTTGTAGAAAAGTTCGGACTCCAAGAAGATCTGGCCATCGGTAATGGAAATGACGTTGGTGGGAATGTAAGCGGACACGTCACCACCCTGGGTCTCAATGATGGGCAGAGCAGTGAGGGATCCGCCACCGAGCTTGTCGTTCATCTTGGCGGCACGCTCGAGAAGACGAGAGTGGAGGTAGAAGACATCACCGGGGTAAGCCTCACGTCCGGGACTATATTATGACGTTGATTAGTGTGATTCTGGTAGTCATGGAGTGGTAGTGCACTTACGGACGTCTGAGCAACAGAGACATTTGACGGTATGCCACGGCCTGGAAAAAGGGTCAGTTCAATATCCTGGTAGTTAGAGCTTCGAATTCCACTGACCTGCTTGGACAAATCGTCGTATACGATGACAGCGTGCTTGCCATTGTCTCTGAAGTATTCACCAATCGAGGTCTTGTATTATTAGTGTGTTTGATCAAAATGTATGGTATTCGATAACTTACACCAGTGAAGGGAGCGATGTACTGAAGAGGGGCGGCTTCCGAGGCAGTGGCGGCAACGACGATCGAGTACTTCATGGCATCGTTCTCCTCAAGGGTCTTGACGAACTGAGCGACAGTGGAACGCTTCTGACCAACGGCGACGTAGACACAGTAGAGCTTCTTGGTCTCATCGTTGGAGTTGTTGAAACGCTTCTGGTTGAGGATGGCGTCAAGGGCGACAGCAGTCTTTCCGGTCTGACGATCACCGATGATCAGCTCACGCTGACCACGGCCAATGGGCACCATTGCGTCGACAGACTTGAGACCAGTCTGCACTGGCTGGTTGACGGAACGACGGGGCAGGATACCGGGAGCCTTGAGCTGGGCACGGCGCTTCTCGGTGGTCTTGATGGGTCCCTTGCCATCGATGGGCTGGCCGAGGGCGTCGACGACACGACCAAGCATGGCCTCGCCGACTGGGACGTCGACCTACCAGGATTAGCCAAACTATCACATAAGATGCTGTAGGAAACGTACAATCTGGCCGGTACGCTTCACGGTCTCGCCTTCCCTGACAAGACGATCGGAACCGAAAAGCACGACCTGCGATGTATTAGAGCTTCATACTTGGCGTGCCAGGTGTTAATTTATAACATACACCAACTTGGCCGGCTTCGAGGTTCATGCACATGCCCTTGACACCAGAAGCGAACCTAAACGATGATCAGCTCTGTCGACATTGTTGGGACGTGTTTGACATACTCGACGAGCTCCTCAGCCTGGACATTGCTCATGCCGTGGACACGGGCAATACCGTCACTAACCCAGTATCAGCGCAATCGTTCTCCATCTCCTGTCTTGATCCATCTTGACATACCCGACTGAGAGAACACGACCGGTTTCGGCGAGGGACGCCTCCTCCTGAACACCGCGAATGCGCTGCTCGAGGATAGAGGACACCTCGGTTGGGGAGGCTTTGGCGTCGGCGGCATAGCTGCGAGAGGCGTTCACAACAGCTGGTACAGCTCGGTTCTGCATCAATCCCTCTGTCAGCTTCCATTATAGATATCGTGAAGCCATTGAGGCATTTTCGAGATGTTTCAAGGTCCATTGGTGGGTGTTGTAGACTTGGACAAGTTCGTCACGTACCACTCCGAATCTTGATGTAGCAGAGGCGGCGGCCACCGCTCGGGTGCTCGAGCGAAGGGCGGTGCGAAACATGATGGGCTTTCTGAAAGTCCGATTGAACTTCGCGGCCCGTATATGTGTGAGGTAGTGAGTGGAGAGAGGAGTCTATAGACGCTTGAGCGCTTTTCCTGCGATTGAGACAGCAAGAGAAAGCTCTGGCACTAGCCTGCCAAGATTATTATGTAAGACCCATCTTCCCGAAATGAGCCGACCATATCAAACCCGACCTCAAATACGCTGTCTTTTCTCCTTGAAAACAAATGCAAGCACAACGCAACAAGACATCTGAGGCACTTTGCGATGCGTTGATCAGTCAAGTACGATCAAGAACATCAGCTGTTCTGCTCATAGAAATCTATATTTTGATAACAATTCCAGCAAATCTGATAGTACTACCACATAGTTCCGCCTTGCTTTCGATCACATTTTCCTCCATAGACTCGACGTCAGTCAGTAAGTTGAATAGATTTATTGCTCGCTAATCGACAAGAATATCACTCGCTTGATCCCTTTTGTGTACAAGAACAGAATTGTACATGTAGTGCTCGTCCCTCGTAGTCCACCACGACCTCATTTCGGAGTGCCATTCTTGTGAGCATTCCCGTTCGCCTTCGACTCGCGGAAATCTTTGACTTTCTTTGCGACGGCAATGTCGAGCCTAGACTTGAGCTCAGGCCTGTATCCCAGAGAGAAGAGAATCTCGAGCCAGACGAAGAATGGCGCGAGGAAGAATGCTTGTACCAGATTGTCGAGCAGAGCAGGTGCTCGACCCTCGAAGACTCCGTGGCCGACGAATTGAGCGATCCAGCTGAAGACGTGGAGAGCGATGGCCCAGTTGTTGGCGGTGGCTCCGTAATTCGTGGTAAGGTAGTTGGCTGCGGCTGTGCCACCAAGCAGGAGAGGGGCAAGCATGGCTCCCGCCACAGGCTCCATTAATAGGTAGAGTGACGCATATATCACACATGCTATAGTCCCGGCATTCGGCGGTAGATTGGGTACCGTTAGCCACTCAGGAATAGGTATTGAAGGTGTGTTGGTGCCCTGTCGAAGTCAGAGCTTTACGATGATTTGCAGCAGAGGAAGATCGTACAAATAGAAAAGCAGTCATGAGAATCATAGGCACGCATGTGATATGAATCGCCACATTGACCTATATCTTGTCAGAGACCATGTTCATTCGTACTCTAGTGTGGACGGACCGGATTGTGGTGATACGAGCCATACTATACATAGTTAGCAACGCCGTGATTGCTGATCGCCGAAGGCATATAGACGTACGAATTGAAGCTGCTTCTCCAAGTTCAAAGCCATTCTGATGGTCTGTCGAAGCTATCCGGCTGCGACTATCGGGCTATGTCGGACGAGGTTTGTGTTGTTGGAATCTGGAAAATGGTTGTCCGTCGATCGGCCAGAGCCACAACGAAGTATTTCTAACGGTGTCCCCGATATCAATAGGAGATTTTGTGAGAAGAAAGAAGATGAGTTGGATTTGAGGAGCAGTTGTTCGTATGGATGTATCCGGCTGACTTGTGGACATCCTGTGCCAAGACCATCTTTTTCTTGGTCGTGTGAGTTCAGAGCTTCAGCTGGCGGACTTCTCCCTCTCCTTGTCGACTTCTTGCGCCGCGCAGGAGGCTTCCGGATACCCTCGATTCGATAATCTGCGCAGTATTGCGAATACGACCATAGTCTTGTCACTCTTTCCGGACTTGCTTCGCTCCGTTTGCGATTGCGCCGTGAACATTCGCTCCAAATTGGCATTGATCCCTTTGCACTTGCGACCGCGACGACAGAACGTTTACGAGGATCGGATCAACTTGACGATCGCGAGTCAAAGCCACTGATACAAGTCCTGGTCACCATGTTCTTCCTCCAGGAGTTGGAGAGAGTAATCACGCTGCATCCTTCATACTTCGATCAAAAGACTCATGACTACGTGGAGAATCAGCTATATTTCGACGTAGAGGGCACCTCGACAGGGTCGTACTATATCTTGTGCGTTGTCAGCATCACCGACATCTCGGAGCCAAAGGTCATGCCGGGGAGCTCATTGGCCGAGTTCACCGTCGCATACAATGCAGTAGTATGGAGGCCATTCAAGGGGGAAGTCTGCGATGGTCTCGTCACTCAGGTGTTGCCGTCTGGCTTCTTCACGGAAGTCGGACCTTTGACAGTCTTCGTGTCAAGAGCCGTATGTTACAGCTATCCTATAGATTGACGGGCAATGCTGACAGAAGACAGATGATACCTCCAGAGGTAATACCCAATCTATCTTTGTGTGTATTCTGCTGACCAAACCGAGATACGCTACGACGGAAACAGCACGCCGCCGCAATTCACAGACAACGAGGATCAGATTATCGAGCGAGGCACGCAGGTCAGAGTCAAGATCAAGGGTGTCAGATCAGAGGTCGGTCAGATGTTTGCGGTTGCTACGATTCGGGAAGACTATCTGGGTCCTCTACCGGAGAATTGATCTATGCTCTCGAGCACTAGACGGCCTCGATTTCCGACCTGCCAGGAACCGACGGAACGATATAACGAGATACCCAAAGAATCCAGTTCCAGATGAGCAATCCTCCAGGAACCACAGCTAGGTTGGGTCAGTGACGGGTCCCACGACCGAGCGTGCGCGCGCGTTGGGGAAGCGTCGTTTGTGATGGCGTTGCAGGGTTTATCACAGCATATGCCACTCAGTACGGTCGATTTTGCTAGGTTCGGCATGGAAGTATGCGCTTGTGGTCAAGTGACATTGTGCAGTGTTGCAGCTGTCCAAGCAGGCACGTCACTGAGAAAAGTGATGCGTTACTCGAAGATCAATCGCAGACTCGGATCTGACCGGCATAGTACTATCGCTCTCGAAAGTATTCATTCATCTGACATGATTGGCTCGTGCTAGCCGGACCTGTATTGGAGCCTCGTTGAAGTCTTCTGCCAGAGACCTCTGCTCAAATCTGAAGTGCCAGCGTCTTTCCAAGTCCTGAATACTGGCAGATAATACAGAATACTTGCTCTCAGTCCCATTTGTATCATCCAGGTAGAGAGTATTGACGGTCGTGATTGACCATTTAACTATGGGGAAGTGGGCCTAATTTCTGGTAGGTTTCAAGCCGCCGGATAAGTCCCTGAATAGATGGCGCCCGGAACAAAGGACCCGTAGACCGTTTGAAGATCTTGGCAACAATAGCACCCTATCTTGTGGGGGAGGGTGAACGCGAATCCACTGCTTTATCCTTCTATGCACAACCTGAAAAACTTCACTGGAGCAAGCCCACAGTGGAATTGTAGTATCATCTGTGTATTGATTGTGCGGGTATGCTATTGAGCATTTGAGTGGTCATTCTGGGGAGGCTCTCTGTGACAGCCACACGATCCCCATACGAGTCCCATGGGCCAGTACAAGGACGAAGAGGCTCAGCCTCTAACCTCATCGCAGGACGATTCGAGGATAGAGGAAGGACCGGACCCACGACTCTCTACATCCAGCGTGTCTACAACCTCACTTATCCTCGACAAGGTGTCAGATGTGGCTACATTACGAGCTAAAGAGCGGGCGGGCTCAGCGACTCCAGAAAGCCAATTCGATTTTGAAGAGAAGGCAGCGTGGCAGACGATCAAGCCTGCAGACAGAAAGGCCCGGAAATGGTTCTGGATTGTGGCTGCAGTGGCAGTGGTTGGTTGGGTGGCAGCGCTGGGTCTGTTCATCTCTACTGGTTCACATAAGCCGATGTCAAGTCGACCGCATGATCCGCATGCAACAGCGACAAAAGGCACTGGCAAGAAGGTCACACTGCAGCAAGTATTGCAAGGAGAGTGGTATCCTCGACGACATGCGATCTCATGGACCGAAGGGCCGGATGGGGAGGATGGATTGCTACTGCAAAGAGGCGGAGAAGGAGGGCGAGATTACTTAGTGGTAGAAGATGTGCGGTATATGAAGGATCCAGCAGCTACCGCTGAGAAGAGGAAGACACTCATGAAGACCTCATCATTCTCGTATGGGAACGAACAAATCACTCCGAACGAAGCATGGCCCAGCAAGGACCAACGACATGTTTTGATTCAATCGAATAAGATCAAGAACTGGAGACATTCGAGCACCGCCAAGTACTGGATCTTCAATGTCGAGAACCAGGTAGGCGAGCCTCTGGACCCCAAGAATCCGAACGGTCGCATCCAGCTTGCTTCGTGGTCACCTCAAAGCGATGCTATCGTCTTCACGCGCGACAACAATCTGTACCTGCGGAAACTGACGGAGAAGTCTGTCGTTCAAATCACGAAAGATGGCGGACCGAACTACTTCTACGGTATCCCTGATTGGGTATACGAGGAGGAGGTCTTCCATGGAGCCAGTGGCACCTGGTGGTCAGGAGACGGCAAATATGTTGCATTCCTTCGGACCAACGAGACCAAAGTACCTACTTTTCCCGTGCAGTACTTCTTCTCTCGACCAAGTGGCGACTATCCTGAGCCAGGCATGGAAGCCTATCCTGATGTGTCCGAGATCAAATATCCCAAGGCTGGCGCTCCCATGTCTGTGGTCTCGCTTCTGATCTACGATATTGCCAAGGGAGAACAATTCGTCGTCAAGACGGACGAGGACTTCCCAGACGATGACAGACTGATTACAGAAGTGGTATGGGCCGGGAATACTGGCAAGCTACTGGTCAAAGAGACCAATAGGGAGAGTGATATTCTCAAAGTGGTCTTGATGGACGCGAGCGAGCAAAAGGGGCATGTTGTGCGGACTACAGACGTCAATGCGATCGATAAGGGATGGTTCGAGGTATCAGAAACTACTAGATTTGTGCCAAAAGACGAAAACAATGGTCGACCTGATGATGGATACATCGACACCGTCATACACGAAGGCAACGACCATCTGGCCTACTTTGCACCGCTTCACAACCCGAAGCCGAAGATGCTCACCACTGGCGATTGGGAGGTGGTAGATGCACCTTCTGCTCTGGATCTGAAGAATAACCTGGTGTATTTCATCTCGACAAAGGAGCACTCTACCCAGCGCCACGTCTACAGTGTCAAGCTGGATGGTAGCGGCTTCAAGTCCATCACGGATACGTCGAAGATTGGCTACTACGACATTTCGTTCTCAAAAGCAGCTGGCTATGCCCTGCTCTCATATCAGGGACCAGATATTCCCTGGCAGAAAGTCATCAATACGCCTTCCAGCTCGGACAAGATTGAGATCCACATCGAAGACAACAGCGAGCTTGCATCTCTCGCCTCTCGCACCGAACTCCCAATCGAGCAATACCAGACCATCACCGTCGACGGCTTCGAACTCAACCTCGTCGAGCGTCGTCCACCTCATTTCAACCCAAAACGCAAGTACCCAGTCCTCTTCATGCTCTACAACGGCCCAGGCTTCCAAGAAGTCGACCGCCGCTTCACCATCAACTTCCAATCCTACGTTGCCTCCACGCTCGGCTACATTGTCGTGACCCTCGACGGCCGCGGCACTGGTTTCCGCGGGCGCGCCACCCGCACCATCATCCGCGGCAACATCGGCTACTGGGAATCACACGACCAAATCGCTGCCGCCAAAATGTGGGCCGCGAAGCCGTACGTCGACGCCGAGCGCCTCGCCATCTGGGGCTGGTCCTACGGCGGCTACCTCACGCTCAAAACCCTCGAGCAAGACGCCGGCCAGACGTTCAAGTACGGCATGGCCGTCGCGCCGGTCACGGACTGGCGATACTACGACAGTATCTACACGGAGAGGTACATGCATACGCCCCAGAACAACCCGGATGGGTATAAGAATGCTTCTGTTAGCGACGCGCAGGCGCTGGGGAAGAACGTCCGCTTCTTGGTCGTACATGGTGCTTCGGACGATAATGTGCATACCCAGAATACGTTGGCGTTGATTGATAAGTTGGATATGGCGGGCGTGAGTAATTATGATATGCAGATCTTTCCGGATAGTGATCATAGTATCTACTTCCATGGGGCGCACTCGGTGGTATATCAGAGTAAGTTGATCTCCTGTACGACAGGGACAATGCTGACATAGCACAGAATTGAGCGATTGGCTCGTCAACGCTTTCAATGGGGAGTGGTTGAGGACGGCTCAGCCAACCCCTTATGCGAATGTTGACAGGAGATAGTGTTACAGATTTCTTGTCATTTATGGGTCTATGCATCTGGTTTGGCACGCGAGGAGTTGTTGGGCACGATTCATTGTAGCTATACCCTGGACATGAGCTGTAGAAGCATCAATGCCATGTTGATTGTCTACCAGGCTTACGCCAGCTCTTATGCTGCTCACGCCGTGTCCATCTTGTCGCCATCATCCTTCTTATCGTCCTTCTTGTCCGCGCTGCCGCTTCCGCTCGCACTCGGCTGTCCGTCCTGATCTAGCAGCGGCTGTGATTCCTCTTTTCCTTCTGGCACGCTCTCAAGCTGTGTCTTACCATCTCGCTCTTCCTGTGCCTTCTTTTCACGCTCTTGCCTTGCATTCTCTTCCTCCATACTCATCCTCAGCGCCAGTGCAAGCTCGGGATCCATGCTTGGGTCAACGCCGAACTCGAAGTCTCCACCTCCACCACCAGCACCGGCGCCCTCACCATTTGTAGCGGCGGCAGCAGCTCCACCACCTTCGCCAGCCAGTATCGGACTTCCAACAACCACGTCGCTCAGAAGATTCGGTCCTGGATGTACGACCTCCAGATGCGAGCCCTCACCGCCCTTAACCGCATCGTTGAACGCCCTGAGTTTCGAAACCGTCTCATCCCCAAGCTCTCCAAGCGCGACGATGTCCACACTGACGTTGTTCTTCTTCATCTTCTTCGCGAGCTTGACCAGACTTCCTTGGCTCTCGCTGTCGCCCGATAGCGCCGAGCATGTGAAGACGATGATGCGTGCTCTTTGACTCTTGTTCTGCCTGTGCTTGAGCGCCAGCTGTGCGATCATGATGGCCGTGTGTAGATGCGACTCGCCCCCAATCTTCGTCCGGTGCAGTCCATCGAGAATCTTGCCGGGGTTGGTGGTGAGTGTTGTGAGAACTTCAGGTCCCTTGCCTCCCATCGACATGAGTCCGACGCTAGATTCCGGGTTTGAATTCACTTTGTATTGGAATATGAGGTTGACGCAGTCGGCTTGTGCTTCCCATCGGGATGGTACGTAGTCGCCATTTCGAGCAGATTCGGAGTTGTCAACGCTGCCATAAGATTAGTGACAAGGACCAGTATAGGATCGTGATAACTCACATTATCATAGTCGCCTCAAGCCCCATGATGCCGGGGGTGACTGCTCAACAGCCTGGTGTTTGCTGATGGATCGTGATGGTTTTCAGTCGAAGAATTCTAATTTCTGTGCTTGTGCAAGCTGTAGAAGTTCAAGTGATGTGAAGGTTTGCGAATGTCGAAGGATAGCCTAGATGATACTATGAAGCGATTACTGAAGCGATGCAGCTGGTAGTAGTTGCTTGGGAAGCTTCAGCGATGATCTCAGGTACATGCGGCTCTGTTTTAACGGTGGTCTATATCTAGCGTCGCGCAGCTCTACTTCAGCGCGTGTTTACCTCTCCACTCTATCTTCCAAACATATCAACTCAAGAGTAGCGCTTAGCATAGAAATTCACATTATCCTAATTTTACGCGTATCGGAGCAGAAAGAAAGGCCACCAGCATCAATTCAACCTCATCATTCTGCCGACGATTCACATTCAGCGCACATACTCTAAACATGGCATCAACACCAGAGCAAATAACAGCTCTGACTGGAGGCGCCACTGCAATCACAATCTCGGAGGGTCGGAAACAGATGCTGATCGACAATTTGCAGCTCGAAAGTCAGTGACGATTGATGAAAAGGTGGTCTTCCTTAGCTGACAACATCAAGTCACCGAAAGGGCACGAAAGCTACGTTCCCAGTATGCCGTGCAAGCACAACATCTTCGAACACGGCTAGAGTTACGGGTCAATAGAATCCCGCACGCGCTCAGGCACGCCAACATGCAAGACCTCGTCGACAAGTACTCCCAACCTCAACCTACTAAAGCACTTCCGCCGGTGCCCTTACCACAAAAGATCTCATATCCTGCCTTGTCCGCCACTACCGGAAATGCGAGAGGGGTCAAGAGGACGAGGTATGTCTCTACTTGCTGGGAAGCTTATGTTCAAACTGACCTTTCAAAGTGATGCTTTGCCACAGTTCGACAAAGAGAACGAGCACCCAGGCGGACCGCTGGAGAATCCGAAGAAGCGAGTCAAAACTGCAGCAGGTATTAGCGCTGTTCCAGTGAAGCCGAGTCGTACAGCATCGAGAAAGCAAGGTCCAGCAGCAGTTCTTTCTCCAAAGTCACACAACTCACGAACATTCCCGACTTCTCCGCTAAAGTCTGCATCGCCAGTCAAGGAATCTACTCTGCCTAAGCCGACATCTAGGACTGTTGGAACGGCTGCAACGAAGACAACACGTCCTGCCTCGCGACAGACGAAGCGACCGGCAGCACACGCCTCACAACCATTATCTAGGGTCCTTCCCGAACCTTCTGACTTGACCGCGCACAACCGACCATCGTCTGGCAGCGACGACAGTAACGGCACCATGATTATGAAGAAAGCACCGGCAAGAGCTACGGCAACTACCACCTCTGCCGCAGCCAAGAAGGCTACCACTACGACAGCGACGAAATCTCGAACACAAGGTCTCAAGAATGCCTTGTCGAGTCTCACAGGCAGTAAGCGAAGTGCTGCCGGTAAGAAAGGCACCGCTGTGGCGCCCACTGCAACTACGACACATGCGGCGAGCACGACTACGATTGGTGGTCGAACACTCCGAAAACGAGGGTGAGCATTTCGTAACCCAGTGTGAGAGGTGAGCATTGTACGGTCTAGTCATAGAAGCAAGAATGGAGACACATTCATCCCCGATCCTGTCACTTCACGTTCTTCGATCTCTCCTGGTTGAGTCTCTGATATCTGGTAGTTCTCCCGCTCCCGCTATAACACCCAAAATTTCGAAAGCCACTCCCGGGCCAAGTACCACGGTTCCAACACCTGCCACCAAAGTCTTGGCTACTACTTTGACCAGAGTCAACTCCGCTTCAACAAGATCCATTACTAGTGCGATATCGAAAGCTACGGCTTTACCAGCCCTACCACCATCTCCACCGAAGAAAAATCTCTCCTTCTCCCAAGACGGAGCACTACCACTGCAGGTCGCAGACCGGAAACCGTCGGCTTCACGCAAGGCGGTGCCGGTACGGACTGGGAATAGAGTATCATCAGGCAGGATAGAAAAGACTCCCCGACGATCGTCAGGCGTGCGGAAGTTAGGATCACGACGTATTGGGAAACTGGTCGAAAAGGGCAAAGGTCTCTTTACTCGCTCGCGGACAAGGGCAGCCTGATTGATTCGAGTGTATACTATGTATCAGATATGGTCCTCTTGTGGGAGAAGCCGAGACACGTGGTGACATTGATTGAGGACACCACAGCTGCCGGCTAGACGATAGACTAGCAGATGAACCACTCTGATTCGAGCAGCCCAATTGCAGTATACGAGAACGGAGATTGTGCAGGGCGGGAAATACGCAGTCGTGCGTGAACTACCACTAGCTCATCGGGACCAGGTGCCGAAACCGCATCTCTCGGAAGAGACCAATATCGACCACATCCCGACCTTTCATGCCTCCGCGATTCACCCAGCAAGCAGTCCTGCCCATTCAAACGGAAGGTATTGAAGAGAACATGGTATTTGCCACATCGTACACACAATAAGCCACGACCTATCAAATCCGCAACCCCACAGTCTCCCATCACACGCCTACGCACTCGCACTAACAGTAACCTCGACCTCCTTCTCCTTCTCCCCTTGCCTGATCTCCACCGTCTCCTGCCCCTGCTTCTCCCCCACAATCGGCCTCGCCTCCTCCCACTTGACCTGACTAAAATCGCCCCAAATCTGATTCGTCTTGGGGAAAATGGCGATCCAGGTGACCAAATTCTCCTCCTTGAGCGGGGCCTGCTTCTTATGCAGCCTCAACCCAGGACACTGCCGCAGCAACATGGCCGTGAGGTAGCGCATCTTCATCTTTGCCAGATTCGGGCCGAGACAAGCGTACGCGCCCGCGCCGAAGCCAGAGAGGATGCTCTTCGCGTCCTTGTGCAGCTTGGCGCCGAGGAGGAAGCGCGAGGGGTCGAACTTCATCGGGTCGTCCCAGTAGACGGGGTCGCGGTGCATGGAGTAGGCCTGGGTGCAGACGGTGGTGCCGGGGGGGATGTCGTAGCCGCCGAGGGTACAGCCCTCGGGAGGGGCGACGCGCGGGAGGGAGGAGGGGACGCCGGCCCAGAGGCGGTTGGTTTCGTGGAGCGTGGCTTCGAGGAGCGGGCAGCGCTCTTCGAGCATCTTGTCGTCGAAGTCGGGGGGAAGGGCGGCGACTTCTTCTTCCAGTTTCCGGAGCAGTTCGGGCATTTCCATGAGTTGCCACCAGCAGAAACCGAGGACCGTGGCCGTGGCGCCGGCGCCCGCGATGAGGAGAGTGAGGGCTTCGATCTTGATCTGCGTGTCGTCCCATTGCGGGACGCCTTTGTCTTTGCCGGCGATTTGGTCTTGGATGCAGGAGGCGAGGATGGTTTTGTGCTTGTCTGAGGTGGAGGAGCGGGCATGGTCGACCGCGGGTTGAGCACCGTCGACGATGTAGTCGACGCTGTTGTAGGCTTCTTGAATGACCTTGAAGGGGAGGATGGAGCACACGGAACGGAGCCAGGGCATTTCAGAGGTGAAACCACCAAAGAGTAACGCAGTGTCGAGAACACGGATGTGGTTGTTGCGCTTCTCGTTCTCGATCATGCCAAATGTCTCTCCAAAGACAGTCTTGCCAAGCACGTCAGAGCAGGCGAGACGTGCCCAGTCCTGAGTGTGTTAGCAAGGTCGCAGGACACATGGTAGATATGCTTACAAGTAGGTCGGTCTCGTTATCACGCTTGGCGCGAATCACAACCTTCTCGATAGTGCGAGCACATAGTTCGCGGACCATGGGGTCGAAGTGGTGGCGCAAGTGAGCGACAGTGAAGTTCTTAGCGAGAGCTCTGCGGCGCTCGCCGTGGTCCTTTGGATCCTGAGAGTGTAAGACGCGTGTCTCCTCGCTGCGCCTCTCATCAAGTACTCACTCTGGCATGAAAGATTGATGGTCGCGGCAGGAAGTTCACTGCCTCATACCACGGATCCTTGATGAACTTTGATGACACATGGTGGATCTTCTTGAAAGACTCTGCATCCATAAAGTCTGCCTCAGTAGGTGTTGTTCGTACAGTCTGGCCATATCTGAGTAGTCAATGTCAGCATCAGTCTCGAGAAGACCGCGGTACAACATACTTCTGATGGAGGTGGTCGATGTAAAAGTCCCTCTGCCCAATCATGACCTTCCACATCAGCACCTTGTGAGTATACTTGGTGTACCATGGTCCTGGTAGATGTCGCAGCGGTGACGTCTGTCCACGATAGATCTTTCTGAGTAGGCCAAATAATAAGTAGGCGCCAATGACAAGCAACACAGCCTTCTTGAGCGTGAGAGCCTGAAGCTCCTTGGCGAAGTCCATACCCGCCATGTCGGGGATTCGCTAGCTTCCTCAGGGATGGTCACCAGTGAAGGAAATCAGGGATGTGCTGAGACAACCACACAAATGTTTTTGAATATCACCCGGACCTTGAACCACCTACCGTCTTTCTGGGCGGTGACAGGCTACCTTATACGCATGGTGATATCAAGCCTACGGGGAAGCATGTTCACCGACTTGGCCGGAGCCATGCCAGTCAATCGAGGCGGTGATAGTAGGGACTCAGGGTTGGGTTCCACCTGTTCGGTCTTCGATAGCTCACGGTCGAGCAGATCAATTGCGTGGAGGGCATTGGAGGCGTATACGCTGGTGTGTTACAAGTGGTAACGTCGTAGCGGAAGATCTCACACCAGTGATCTGTCGTCGGTCCCTATTAGCTCCCGTCCTCCCGCCTGGTGCGTTTCTTATTACTCAGCCAAGCTAGATGCTAACGTGGAAGTTGGCGAGACGCTTGTAAGGATCGGGGGCGGCTTTGTACATCTTAATCAATCCTGCACAGCCTAAAGTGAAGGCCTCTATCTCGTGGCTTGATGAAATCTGGAAGTGTATCTTATGAAAGGACTGTATCGGCCATGTTGATGGATAATTACCATCAAGGACCTCCAGTATAGTTTGCCTTGTCCACCTCCGCTCGAGTAGCGTCGGTGAGGTGGTCTGGGGCCAAGTGGAGCACCGAGCATAAGCAGCATCGAAGAATGCACCAAGCTGTTCCAAGGGCCTGAATCATCTCAGCATCATCAGGCCCCGCCAAGTGGTCACTGCTGGTCCAGGTGGTCATGGTCGATGGCTCGACAATCGCGAGGATAGAAGGACATGAGGTCCACGCAATCTACCGTATCAAGCCAGCCCTCTATTGCGTGTCCGCATACTTTTTCCGCCTCCAATGGGTGATTATAGGGCAAAGACTAATTCATGTGGGGTGACGGATGTCCGGAGTATCTCCATGCCAGACATCATTCATGGTCGATGTGAAGGACCAAAATCGATGTCCCGCAGGTAAACGGCCAAATGGGAAAAGGTAAGCAAATTGCCGGATGATGATGCAGATCCCGGGTGAGAAGAATGGAGCCCCTGAATCATGACAAGATGTCATGCAAATATCAGGATTGGCTGCAACAGCACAGTCGAGACGTAATTGGTGCAAGTCTTGTCTTGGTCCAGCAAGCCGAACAGGCGTTCTGAACGATGGGGCGACACCGGGCCGCCTCCGCCAGGACTTCATCCATCCTGGAACCGATCGTTCATGATTCAATCAATCTACAGGGTGGTCGTGGGGCCAAGCTGGCCAATCCAAGACTCTCGGCACCGTGGACAACCCCCATCTATCGTCGAAACACGTGCTGAGGTTGGGCAAAAGTCCATCCTGACTGCCGACCAGACGTCACGTATGGTGTAGATTGGATAAACACCGCTAGGCCGCTTCAGGCGTATCGAGCTTCGTCATATGAACCATGTCTGGATTGATAAAACGCAAAGCAAAGGTTGTGGAGTGCGCAATGCAAATACGTCCACCGCTCCTCCTTGATGGGGTCTAGCTCCGCATCATGTGCAGTCTCAGGCCAACAATTGACCAACAAAGACCATCAAGCGCCATGCCATGCATATCAGAGCCTGACTTGCACAATCGTGGTCAACTATCTCCGCCGCTGATGCCATGACTCTCGATGAAGGATCAAGTCAATCTGTACTTCAGCTAAAGGCTGGAATCTAATGCAGCCACCGAAAGCCAAAGACTTGGGTGAGGAGATGTTGATCTTACGGAACATCACTTCCACAAAGTCTACACGAGTCAGCTTGGCGATGAAACAAAGCTTTGTCAGTAACGTCGACTTTGTTGGGAAGGTAGAAACATCATGCCAGAATTGCCTGCCTGGGATTGTCAAGGTGCAATTGACCAGGGACGTTGTGGACCCCGAGCTGTGAGCTTGTTGGAGCTCCAGCTTCTTCTGTGTAGTTGCTTCCCTGATGGTGCGTAGTAATACATGCTCAAGCATAGCTGTGTTTCCGCTCTCAGCCTATCTTGGCCTTCCCCTCAACCATAGGACTGACATTGCTTATCAACTTAGCCGGGACGGATCGTTGCCCTTCCGACATGGGTGAATGGCTTGCTGGGGCTGCTCCTAAAGTTTGATCGGCTGAATAACTAGAAGGATTCGTATGAGAGAGCCAAGGTCCTTGGTGAGTCTTGACTTGCATGTTGTAGGGCGGCAGGAGATCCCTCGGTCGCATTCGTGGGCGGATGAAATCGCACAAGCAGGAGAGTAACTTGAGAGGAGAGTCCCAAGTTGGTGCTCATGAGCGATGCGATTCATTGCATCCAAATCACCGAGAATCTGAACTCTAGCGAGACTTTGCGCTATATGAAGCCGACCAACGTATGCGGTCGTGGGAAGGCGGAAGATCGTCCTGCACAAAGAGTGCTGACCTGATCATTGTCGGGTTAGAAGGCCAAGTCTCCATATTCATCTATCCGAGAGTGCGCATTAGACCCATGTATCTCCTAGGTCACTTTCACTTGGTCCATTGCCAACTGCTGTATGTCTGTAACGTCTGTCATGCAAGCCCATTTGTCGATACCTCGGAACGAGGTATCCCACAGAGGAGTAGTGTCGAATGAGCTTGCATTTTCAGCTCCTCAACCGCACCTAATGTCCAATGGGTCATCTGCGTGGACGGTATCCGTTAGCGTCCTGTACCTGATCGGCGCATGGCATGAGTTATTGCTTGCCTGTATTGTCATCTCGGGGTTAGCTATGATCGACTGCATGGTCTGGTCCCCGAGATTGGACCAGCTTACTCTCGTTGTCGACCAATTCTTGTGGTAATGACGACCGCCTTATTCAGAGGAGTACTCTGTCGGCTAGCTCAGGTCAGACACTGCCAGCGGCGGACGGATGTTCCGCATGCGACTCCATCCGAGCACTGAGCATACCAAGCATGCTTTGAGGCTGAGCAGGAAATGCTTGACTTCTCCTCCAAGAGAGTCAAAGGCGGTGACTGGCCGAATATTGGCCGATGTAATATTGTTCTCAAACGGACCTCAAGAAGACATATCATTCCAGGAGCCGCGACGAGAAGTGAAGACCAAGTAGTTGTTCAAAGAGCTATCGTCGTGGTAGAGCGCCGGTGCGTTCCATGCATGAGAACCATGCCTCGTTGGTAGGATGTCCTTATCGTGCCCTTGGTGTCGTACCAAGCATGTGTTTAACGCATCATCGAGTCTGATGTCCATAAAGTGTGTATACCTGACCGAGAAAGGGATCGTCCTCGTGCACAAATCGAAAGCGCAGAACAACCATGCATTGTAACCATGCACAACGGCTGCCTGAATCGCAGTGCAGCCCCTGCTTGCGATGTCTTGGGGATACCTATGGAAGGGCTGATGTAAACGCAAATTGTCGAGACCAATGAAGGAGATGCAATGACATTATCAGTGCAGACCTCAGACGAGTCAGACTGTGGTCGGTGTGCGAGAGCAAAAGAATCAGGAAACGAACGTAAGAGAAGCGGCCGCCAGTGTCGACAAAGCCTGTCTTAATACTCACTCGTTGTGGCAATATCGACCCAGGGAATTGACCGAGTATCTCGTCATTTTCATCTGGATCAGACAAAACGATGTCACAGTGCAACTGATGTAGTAAAGACGTGGTCAAAAATAGGAACGGGAGAGGTGGAGGAAGCGGCTCTGATGCCGAGGTTTGGTGGAGGAAACCAGAATAGTCATCAGCGCTCATGCAGGATCAAACTTTACGATACAGAGACGTCGCGGACTACAGAAGATCGTCTTTCATGCTGTCTTTGCTCGTGTGCCGTACAAAGGGTCTCTATGCTTGTACTGACCCGGGTATCAATGCATCCTTGAATGACAAACACTCTATGCCACAGTACCATACTTCCTGTGTCCATCCATGTCTACCTCATACGGTCAGGACCTCATATTTCCATCCCAGGGAGATTCATGCCAGCTAGAGCATCTTGCGATGCCGCAGGTCCGGGGTCCTCGGCTTCATCCGCCCCGCCGCCCTGTCCTGGAGGCCCGCCTCCTCCACCGAAACCAGTGTGAATGTCCTCGGGCTTCATCGTACCGTTCAGCATCGGGCAGAGCCTGTGAAATCACATGTCAGCACGTGGTCCGTGAATTTACCGCTTGAGGGAGTACGAGTCATGAAAGGGAGCAACAGGAAGCAAAGATGATGAGGGAGCGACAGCCATGTGACAGAGTGCTTGCAAGGTAAGCTGTCCCAGTCGTCGGAAGTGTCAGTCATCTGTCCTGCTTCGGCAGGTGCTACGCCCTCAGAAGCGCTGGCTATCCCTCGCGGTTTTGCTTCTCTTATCCCTCTGCCAGCGTGACAAAGGCTTATCGATACCCTCGAAACCAAATCCAGCGCCCGCCTCACTCTGCTCCTCCCGTTGGAGACACATTGGACAGATAGCTCGACGAGCGATGATTTGAATCTCGAGACCTCCACCACTGATGCCTACTCCCGAATCCTCCGCATTGTCCATGAAAGATTGAGATGATACGTACTTCTTGTTTGTCTTGATGTGGCCAATTTGACCACAGTTAGCACATCTCCTGCCCGTGCCTTCTGGATTGACCTTCTTTCGTCCGCCCCTCTTGCCTGTGCCTGAGCCTGCAGTGTGCGGCGTGCTTCCATCAGCGATATCGTCGTCACCAGCTTGTGATGCAGATGGAGAATGAGCAATGCCTTTTGCACGCTCTCGAGCGTGTCTGCGGTCGACATTGCGGTGAAGACGAGCAAGCTCCTCTTCGGCGCTGCAACCAATATTAGCCTTGGTCCAGGCTGACCCATTAATATGTTAAGATTTGTTACTTACGCTTTAAGTTGTATGGCATCGTACTCCTTGTCGCCGGTCATAACGATGTTCGTGGGGCTGCGAGCAATTAGTGCCTGACTTCGCGCATGCAAGGCATTCGACATACTCGATATTGACGGTTCGTTCCTTGTATTTGGCCCGCTTGTAGGCTGAGATGACTCTCGGGTTGGTTATGGTGATAGGCACGTCGTCGAAACCACCATATTTGTTGGGAATCTGTCTTGTGATAACCAATGTCTGATTCTTCTGGTTCAGACTGTTCCTGCTGTACTGACTGACCGACTCGTCCTCGCGGCGTGAAAATGCAGGTGTACCAAAGGAGGTGCGTGGCGTGGTCGCACGGTCGACAAGGTCTTCGGGCTCATCATCAATGTCGACTTCTGTGTCAGAATGCTCCATCTTAGAGGAGAGTGAATCAGTTTGAGCTCGCCAGATGCGTCTGATCGACTCGTCATAAGCTCTCTGCTGCTTGGCGACGTTGTAGCTGTGACCGTGGTTCTCCTTGAGACGTTTTGCGTCTAACCGCTCCTCGATACTCTCACCAAGGGCTCTGAAGCCACCTTTCATGCTTGTCTTGATGAAGCTGAAACCTTCACCTCTGCCGGTCGGATCACCTTCACCGTGTAATTGAAGCATAGCCTTGCCCTGGCAAGCATTCATAAAGTTCTTCGTCGTTGACCAAGGAGCAAGCAACAATTCTATGTTTGTGCCTTCCTTCTCGTCTTCATCGTCTGCTGCATCTTCATCACGGCGAAGCCCGAGATCACTCAAATGCTGCACACCGACCTGCATGGAGTCGAGTAGGCAGATATCTTCCGGTCGGATCAATGATCGTAGCTCGTCGGTGTCAGGTGGGATATCCGTGTCCTTGGGAACCCAGATTGATTGATTCTTGTCGTACTTCATGAATTCTCGCATCTTGCCACGGTTCTGGGCAATGTCGCTGCCTGGAAGATGCGCAAGGACGACCTGATTGGTCAAAGGGGGGCCCCTTCGCTGACTCCACTTCCTCCAGACACGATAAGAGATAGCCTTCAGTCTGCGCTTTGCGGCGTCCGTAACCTTCCGAGAGTGCTCGCCTGGGATCTCTGTAGATGGAAATTGTTGACCTACCACATGTAGATTCTCAAGGTTGCGTAGGTAGAATCTGTGGTGCGTCTCACTGATGGTGCTGCAGACCACAAGAAAGTCTGTTGGCTTGCCTTCGTGCTTGAAGATTGGCGCCCTATAAAGACTGTTGTGTATGGCCGGGACTAGCTCACCAGGATCGACATGACCGAAGTTGGCAAAGGGGCTTCGGTCCTGTGGAAGCAACACCTGCGTTTCGCCAATCTCCTCCTTGGGTCTTGATGTGTCTTGGTCGTCTTTGCGGCGATAGTAGTTGACGAGTCGATTACCCATCCCAAAATTGGAGAGCATCATGGGCATTTCCTCTGAATACTCCAGTAGTAATCCACTAGAGTTGTCGCCCATTGACAAGTCCTCTGACTTGGCAAATATATCGCGAGTTTCTCTGCCCTTGAGATGCTTCTTTTTGACGACTTTGGATTTGCTGAACTTGTTTTCTCTGCCAGATTTGAGGCCGTGCAAAGCAGGACGGTGGAAAGATCGGAGTTGTTTTGGTTCCAGCTTGACTCTGTAAAACGGGAATTGGAGTTTGACGGCAGGCATACTGTGATCGATGGACACACTTCCAAGTGTGCTGCGAACCTTGTGTTGGTGATTCTCCTTGAGCAGTTCGTAAGCCTCGTCGTTGGAAATGTTATATCGACGAGTGATGTCTCGTGCAGCGTCTTTCTGATCACCTCTAGTGCCAGCGAGTGTTCTGCGCTTCGACTGTGTTCTCGGGGCGCTCTCATCGATCAACAGATCCGCGTCGTTCTCGTCCAGGGCGACTCGCTTTGCCAGTCTTTGTGTGGTCTGCTCAGGATCATCAAGAGAGGGCAGTAGCGGGACGACTGCTGCGCTCTCGATGTGTCCGGCATCCCAGACTTTCGCCCTCTTCGGCCCGCGAGCGTCTTGTGAATCCGAATCGTACTCCATGTAGATGCCACTATCAGCTTGGGGAGACTTTCGTCGCTTCACGCTTCCGGAAGAACTGATACTTGCCACTTCCCAATCACAACACGCAAGTTCGATATCCTGCCAACCCAGACCTCCGACAAGCTCGTCGTCATTGATGTCATCCACATCCACCTCATCACCACTTTCTTCGATTTCTGCCTGAGGTCGGACTGCACGGATAAGATTGATGCTATCCAACTCCGGACCCCGTCCAGTCTTGCCTGTCACGGCTGTGGCAGTACTCGATAATCGGAAAGCTCTTTCAGTATCAGGGGCGATCTCAAGACTCAGCTTGTTTGGTTGAAGAGGCTTTGGTGGCTTGACTGGGACCTTCCAATTGAAATGCCCAGGAGCAGGAGGAAAAAGTTCGATGAAGCGTGCTGTCCTTTCTGGATCATAAGATGGCCAGATAGAGAAGAATAATTCCATATCAGTCTGGGGTGCATCAGGTGGTTCATGACTGCCACGCCGACCTGCTCTAGCGAAAAGGGCACGCTGCAGCGCCACTTGCTCATCAAGCTCTTCCTCGTCTTCCTCATCCTGTAGCTGGGGCTCGGGTGTCGCCGAGCTCGTCGGAAGCTGTGGAAGGCCTTGGTCGATTGGCGAACCAGTGTAGGAAGCTGGACTATCGAATATCCCTCCATCTTGGTCCACGCCTTTTTGCGCGAGAGCACCAGGCAGAGCTATTCGTGGTTTCGTTGGAGCGCTCGTCTGATCTTGCACTTGTGGTGCAGGTGCAGCTTCTGCAGAGTCGCCAAACACGAATGCGTTATCCTCGTCTCCGAACAGATCGTCCCCGAAGTCCATACTATCGTTGACTCCCGGTTCTTCATGCGCCTCTCCACCATTCTGAAAAGCGTCGCCATGATCATTCGATGGTCTCGTGGTAGGCTCGTCCTCTTCGCTGGCCAGGTCGTCGTCACCAATGTCTTCAAAGTCCTCAGCATCATCTGCCTTCTCGCCGACCTCGAGATCTCGATTCAAAAAGTCGAGCTCAGCACCGCCTCGTCCCGAAGTCTCATTGTTGAGCAGCCTGGCGATCTCGTCGTCATCTTGCTGCTGCTGAACGTCATCGCCATTCACCGAGTGAGGCATCGTGAATCGGTCGCTGATCCAGCTGTAGGTGGTACCTCTGTCGCGGGGCTGCTGCAAGACAGACAGTCACGACAGAAGTATTGCAGCGGCCGCCTCATGTGAGAGTGCGACAAAGGACACAAGGTGAATGTGAGAATCAATCGCCGGTGCATGTGAAGTTGCGGGTGAAGTTGTAGATCGGTAGGCGGCCAAAGTTGTGTCGAGTCATGCGGCATGACTTTGCCGATTCGTGTTGGCAGTACCTATACCAAAACTATCACATCTTCACATGCAGTTTCTTCGAAATGATGGACACCGCCCAAAAGGGAAAGTCGCCCGATTGAGCATGTTACGCTTCTTGATCGCGTTTGACTCTAACACTATCAAACAGGTGGGATGCATGACCCTGCACATGCACGCTCGAGAAGTGCGTTACGTGCATATTTCTTGTGCTGTTCACAATCAGTCCTGTCTGCCTTATCTATTTCGAGAACGCCGGAATCATACCCCAGCGAGGCAATTTATCCACGGCCTCGGCTTGGGTAGCTCCAAGCACTATAGGATCTTGCCCTGATCATTCTATACTACATCGCCGGGGGGGGGGGAATAGCAGCCAAGCAATGACCGCACGCTCCAACATGGACAGGATGTTAGGTCTACCCAGCCTCATTCTACCCACTTGATCGAATTCTATCTAATTTGGCACAGAAACCATATCACATCCGTGTTATGTAATCGCTTGAAGGTACAGGCGGTCGAGGTAAGGGTAGATAATTCCGACCAGAGAAGTGATTGGAGCTGAGATATGGCCGATAGTAGCGGCACGAACATCTTCGGGGGAAGCAAAGGGGTAGAGCGCGGTGTAACAGCATGCCATCGATAAGTGAAGCAACTTTCCGCCCTTAGATGGACTCGTAGTGGTTCCAGACAGTGTCCCTGGCCATGACAGCACCATTGGACACGAACGAAAACTCGCGGCCAAGTCGCCCATCGAGGTCATCGACCTGGATATCTGGATCCAGTCCGTCGATATTGTGGCCGTCAATGCTATCAGGATGGAGAAAACAAGGTTCTTCATACGTTTTGACGAGTTTGGGGAATGCTGGCTCGCTAGTCTTGTATATCCAGCGTAACAAACAAGCTGCGTGATTGAGTGTGTAGGGTTCCAGAAGCAGAATAGACGTTTGTGAGCTAAGCGGCCCAACTCAGCGTCTACATGGTCTCATAGCTCAGATACAACTCCTTCAAAATCGTCCGAATCGAGCTCGCAAGGTCTAAAGTCACCTGATCTGCGTTAATCTGAAAACGCTTTCAAGTTGCAGCCACGCAAATCAGGCCTTCCGAGCGTAACCATACGGATGGGTCTTGTCAGCTCGCCACGGGCTGGTAGGCTACGCCATGGAGTTGGCCCATCTTCGGACCCTTCACCGGTTGGTCATGTACAGCGTCAAGCCACGGCAGCCCGATGTGTCACCGGTCTCTGCCTGAGAAGACCAACGATCAGATATGGACATGGAGCAACGGAAGTACGATCATCCATGTTACAGCCGTGACCAGGGCATGACAACTGCCGACAAGCATATGATCAGCATCTCCATATTAATCCATATTGCTCGAATGGTAAAATGATGGCAGGGATCATGGCTGACGATATTGCTTAATTGCCAGCTATTAGGCAATCTATAGCGGGGTGTCTGGGCGTGAAATTACTCCGCTTCATATTCATCATTGTGCCTACTTGGAAGGTGTTGTCCATGCAGGCGATAATCGAATGGCAGCGATTCAAGATACCGCCTGATCACCCGACTGCATGAACGAATAGTTGTCGACCTAAAAAGTACTGTTGTACAAGGGCCAGTACAAGGAATAGAGATTGTTCCACGACAGCTGACAAGATCATCTCGGGTGTTACTCTGGCCATTCTATTGGACGACCGTCTACCGACGTATGCCTACAGATTAGCGTTTTGTGCTACCAGTCTTTCATTTGAACACGGCACTTGTCATGGACTATCAAAGAAGATTTCAATGTACTGGATTCGAGGGTTTCAGAACGATCGGCCTCGCCGAAGGTAATGCACGCGCCTTCCCACTCTGGGAATTCGTAACGAAGGGGAGCCTAAAAGGTCCCACGACCCAAAGAGGCATGTTCACCTTGGACCTCCCCTAATTGATTGGTGAACGCTTGTCTTCGAAACGCGCGCCTCTCCGCCCCGCGAAACATTAATCACCATGTACCCATACGACCGGCTCCGGAAATTATAGCGATAGTAATCACATCCAGATGCTTGCGACCCAACCGCGCCATGAAATTCACCTGCGAGCTGGAGTATCACCTTACGAGTGTGACAGGCTGCAAAACAAGGTTAGGGCACAACCCATTTGCTTTTTGACTCGCGGTGTGATACGTGTGCCACGATGCGTTTTACGAATGCATCTTACGTGCTGGCACACGCATGGGTAGATCCATAGGACACGAGTATTGCATGGGGGGCTCCAATACAACGGTGCGGCGCAGTAGTCTGAGTTTTTTACCTGCGACCTTACCTGGCTTGCTTCCTGCACATTCTCGGCTCGGCTGGCGCCTCCTATAGTTTTTGTTATAGACGTGCCACCTTGCCTGACGTATTATTACTCTCGGAAGAACGGGATTTGCTTGATCCACGGCCCTAAACCTACCAGGTGCCAGATCAGGTTACATCCTGCTGACTGGCCCAAACGAGCCAGGCCCACAACCGGTCTGAATAATGCTTTGCATGTACGATGTACGGTACCAGCACGCCGCATCGCGTGCATGTACGTACTTTTCATCATCATCATCGACAAGCCCGAAAGAAGGCCCGCGGCGTAGGAGGCGCAATGGGATCAACAATGCTTGTTATTTGCATTTGAGCTAAGCACGAATGGGAGTATAGAGGTCCTTGGGATGACCCCTCATTGGCTGATTCATTCCATGTATCTGACTTCTCCTCCTCCTTATCCTTTCCACGGAACATTCATCGCTGTTTCGACGGTTACGCCAAACGCCTGTCAAGGGCGACCCCCCTGGCCTCGTCTACGTGGGTCGCATGGTCTCGTCTGGCGATGCATGTCTGTGACAGTACGCGCCACATGCCACCACCATGGTGACCCATCGGCTTCTCATCTCGCAGGCTTTCCGGTTAACACGTACCACTGTTGCCATCCAACAATTGACGCCGCAACATGGAGCCCTACGCAAAGCCGTACACCCACACCGGCTGACGGACCTTTGTCTTTCCTTTAAGCGGTCCCTGCATTCTCATCCTACTCCTGAACTAGCAACTCGCATTTTTAGAGTCCACACCGGCCTTTGCACCTTGGCCTTCTGCCACTGTTCCACTTCCCGCTGATTTAGGGCATTCCAGCTGGTTTGAGTTTGTCAAGCCGATTGATCAGATGCCTTGTTCACTAGTTACGTTTACCTTTACTATTACCTACCATCAGCTTTGCCATGTTTCGCTTCTAATTTAGACTTTTTTCGAGATCTCGTGGAATTCCACCTCGTGTCTCACATTTACATACCAATCGCCCTCTTTTATGTAACGTTGCCGAGGCTTTTTGATATATACACCCACATCTATCCCGACCTTTCCTACCCTACCTTTCCTGCGGGACCCTAATCGATTATACACTTATATCAATCCTGTCCCACCAATCCGGTCCAATGTTTTATACACAACTCTGGCTATGACTTCAGTAAACCAGGACTATCCACCTCATGCTAGGTCTAGGAGAAGTCATTCACCACACTTACCTCCCATACAGGACGCTCAACCACAGCAGGCGACTATCAACGATCAATGGACTCACGCATGGAGGGAACTACAGCAGCAGGTTCATCACTGTACTATTTCCCTAGAAGCTCAGCGATCACACATCTCCGAACTTCATGATGCTATGAGATCACTGCACGGTGAGGTTGGATCTATCTGGAAGCATCTGGATGCTGTGAGGGACGAGGTTCAGACGAGATTGGATGTTGTGCGGCCAGAGAAGCAGGACGTGGATGTCCTCACTCAACATTTGCAGACCGTGGACCGGAAAGCAGGCGAGATTGATGGCTTGAAGGTTCAGTTGGAGATCATGACCCAGCGTCTACGGCGGCTAGAGGAGCAACGACAGACCACGGGTCCTCCCATCCCGCTGGACTCGTATCACCAACAAGGACCACCTCACCAATATGCGGCACATCAACCTCATGGAACACCTTCGAGCGAGTATCGTGCGCCTCCGCCGGCACCAGCAGGAGAACGACCACACCCTCAACAACCCCAGCAGCACCCCAGCGAGCAACGTCGAGACGAGTACATGTCAGGCGGCGAAGCAAGAAACGTGCCTGGATTTCGAGCGCTTGATTCTTCAACCGGTGTAACCTCTTGGCGTGCAGCCTCAGCTCATGCAACCGGTCAGCACCCCACCGTGCCACATGAAGCTGCGCCTGCCCCTCATCACGAGCCGACACATTCATCTGGCTGGGCGGCTGTCAATGCCGGTCATGGCAAGCGTCCAGCCTCCATCGACGCCGGTGCGCCGCATGACAATTCAGCACCTGGATCCCCAAAGCGGCAAAAGCTCGCTACCTTGATGCCACGGTCCAGCGTAGGAGAAGCAACCGCCTACCCACCACCTGACGCCTCACAGCCCGGGCGGGCACCATCCGGTGACTCTCAACCCAATTACGCCGCCGGCCCAGCCTCCAGTCAACCCATCAAGTTCGTCCCCTTCCCACCCAACGTCGAAGCAGCAGAGGCACAGCAAGAAGCCTGGCGCGCCGAGCACGCCGCCAACGAAGCAGCACAGGGTCGCAGTCGAGGAGCCCGCTCCCGCCCCCGAGCCAGAAAATCCGGCAGCCAAGGTGACCGCGAAGACGTCGAGATGCGAGCAGATTACGCCCGGTCCGAATGGGGCGGCTCCCAAGACGGCTACCACCGCCCCAGCCACCACGCCTACGCCATGTCGCCCCAAGACGGCCAGCGCGGCCGCGAACTCCAGCCCGCCGGCTACCCACCCTCAGAAGGAGGCTACGTCGTCGGGCCCGAGACGCCCTCCCCCGCCTTCCAGGACTCGGGCAAGAAAAGCCGCACCAAGCCCACGCGCAACGCGAACGGGATCTTGATCCGCAAGGACGGCCGCCCAGACATGCGCAGCATCAGCTCGGCGCAGAACTTGCGCAAAGTGCACGCCAAGAAAGAGGCCGAGCGCAACGGGGAGATGATGGATCCCACGTCGGCGACGAGCTCGAATCCGAACAGCGCGAATAACGACGACAAGAGCTCGGTCGTGGATGGGAGTCAGACGGAGAGTCCCGTTACGCCGACGACGGAGAGTCAGGAGAAGAGGAACCACATCGTGCACAGTGGGTTTGCCGCCGTGAACCAGCATCCGAGGGAGAGGGAGACGCAGCGGGAGGAGAGGTCGAGGAGTGCGAGTGCGCCGAGGGAGTATAAGCAGGAGCAGAACACGGATAGGGATACCCAGATGACGGACTCGGTGATGATGGATAGGGCAGAGGCGCAGATTAGGGAGAGACAGGAGTTGGCGAGCGAGATGCCGCAGAGAGTAGAGCCGGCCGCGGTCACGGCGTGACGATGTATATAGTGCATTTCCTGGCATGGTGTTGGGGGGACGAGGGGATCTCGTGGGCAATATGGGTATATATCAGTGAGCTAGACTCGCTATTACGGCTGAATTAAGAAGCAATGACCACTTGAATCTTGTTCTTGATGATTGATCTGTGGATGCTGTTACAATAGAGGCCGACACCTGCTGCTGCCCTATTCGTCATCGTCGTCGTCCTCCATATTGAAGGCTTTCTTCTTCATCTCTAGCTCATCCTCGAGATTCTTGAGGGTCATCCTGACACGCTGCTTGAGAAGTTGGTTGGTCTGCCTGTCCAGCTCCTGTCTCTTGTTGGCGATCTCTTTCTCAAGATCTGCAATTTCCTCTTGGTTGGCTTGGAGCTCATTTCTCTCTGCGACAGCATCTTCATCGACAGCATCAATGCTCGCATCATCGTCGTCCTCGTCCTCGTCGGAGCTCGACTCTCCCTGGAGCTGAGGCATGTCGCTTTCGTACGCGGGAGTTCCTGCAACAGCTGGTGTATCTGCCGCACTTGACCCTTGGGCACCTGCACTACTGCTTCTCGTCGCACCCAGCATATCTGATGCATTGAGAGTTGCATCCGCTGGTGGATCATCTTCGTCCAAGTTCCCAAGCCCAGCAAGCAGGTCCTCGTCATCTTCTTCCTCCTGGTATTGAGACGGTGTCTGCGCCATCCCCATACCATAGGCATCTTCGGTCGAGTCGACGTACTCGCCCTCTGCGTCTTCCATACCACCATCCTCAATCTGTGATGCGTCACCATCGTACACTTTCCAGTCCACCTTCCCTCCACGCTTCGCACAATCCTTGTCGTCATTCAGTAACCTCTCCACCTCCTCGTCCACATTCTCAATATCTCTATAGCTCATCCTCTTCCTGAACCTTCGTTTTCTCACCCAATGCATCGGCGGTGTCAACCCATGTGCATACCTAAATTCCGCATCCACCTCTTTCGGCAACTTATACGCCCTCGCCTCATCATCCACCGCCCCCAGCCCTCCTCCCAACCCCACTGGCCCCAGAACCAACATCATCTGACTGATATCCGCCACCTTCCACCACCCCCCCTTACGATCCCAACTCTTCATACTCTCCACCAAACACGGCAAATCCACCAACGCAGCCGCATACTTATTCCCCCTAATCGTCACCACCGCCCTTCTCAAATCCCTCGTCAGAAACTTGAAACTCACATCCGCCCCACCCTCCGCAGCACTCAGCCCCAACGTCCTCCCCTCCACCGCGGTCCGCACATACGCCGTATCCCCCTCGATCATCGCCCTCACCCGCTCGTTACCCCGGAACTGGTCCGGCGCCGGCATGCGCAGGACAAACTGCTGCTCGATGGCCGGATCCGTCTCGGCGTCGCTCGCCTCGGAGTCGTAGCCCACGCCCACGGGTCGAGGGGGCGGCTTGCCCTTGACGAGGATGGAGACGTTTTTCGGCCCGGAGGATTTGCGGCGGGACTGCAGTTTCAGGCGCGGACCAGCGGACGTGGGAGTCTCTGTGAGCGCGGCCGAGGGTGGGCCGGCGTCGGTCTGCAGGTTCGCGAGTGACCCATCTTTGCCGAGTTTGAAGCTGATGCGGCGTGCGGGGCCGTCGGGGGCGGAGCGCTTGGGGGCGGGGGAGATGTCGTTGTCTGCGGGGCGTTTGGGGGGTTTGGGGGAGGAGGTCTTTTTGTTGTAGGGTCGCTTGACTTTGGGGGGAGGGGCGAGGGGTTCGGCTTGGGGTGGGAGTTCGGAGGCAGGTGTGGGTGGTGCGGAGGACTTGAGTTTGAGTTTGGGCTTGGGCGCGGTGGGGGTGGGTAGAGGTTCGGCGGTGGTGGGTGAGCTCGCTTGGCTGGCGGTGCCGAGCTTGAGTTTGAGGCCCATGATGGCGACGAGCGCCGTGAGGTTGGAGGGGAGAGACAGTGAAGGTGGAGTGAGATGTGATTGATGGTATATTGTGCAGCTCAAGAAATGGGCAACCGTAGCTTGGAGACTGCATGCATCAGCTTCTCTGTCAACTGCCTTTCTTTTACATAAGAACTTATAATTATGCTGCGCTTGATTCAATGACATTGACTGACAATTACTTCGACGCCGGCTGAGAGGAACAGCCGATATGACCACGCCTCACGACCTCCATGCCGCCGCTTTGCGCGTGCCAATTCTTCATATCCTGAGAGCAGCTGGCTTTCATAGCACCAAGCCGACTGTACTCGAGACACTGGTCAACTTGACAGAACGGCACATCCTACTCCTGGCCTCGAGCACCGCTGACTTTGCGCTCGCAAATCACAATTCTCTCATCCCAGATGTCACGGATGTACGAATGGCTCTCACGGAAGCTGGAATTCTCCTGCCCGTCCACGATGCGGCGGAAGAGGAGTGGACAGAGAAGCTGCGCAAGCCACTCGAAGATTACGACAACATCGTGCATGGCTCCATGCGGAGGGATAAGGAGATTGCCAAGCGGGATGAGGAGGACATTGCAGATGTCAAGCAGTTCAAGGAATGGGTGACAGGCGACAAGTATCGTGAAATCAGAAGGATCGCGGGAATGTTACCGGATACAAGTACTTCTGTGGCGGGTCAAGGTCGAGTTGCAGGCGAAGGTGGTGGTGCGCAGGAGGACTTCTTGACGGTTTTGAAGCGGAAGCATAAGGCGATTGTGGATGAGGAAAGGTGGTCGGGTACGGTTCTGGGCAAGGACAGTGAAGACCGAGACCTGGTGATCGAGGGTGGCAGCGTTGGAAGCATCAATGATTGGAGCAGGAAGATGACGGAGAAGGTAGAAAAGGAGAAGAAAGTCAATGGAGATGGCGATGTTGAAATGGCTACAGCACCTGGATGAAGCGAAGAAGGCAAGATAATCATCTCTTCAGGTTTGGTTCCACACATGACACCACACCTGCAAAGTGCTGGCTTAGATGGCGGCACCTGCTGCGCCATGAGCAAGTCCGGACCGCAAGTATCAAGTGGTCAGATGCCTACCAACTCCGGCATGAGTAGCAACTTGCAGGCATGAGAGGGGACACAGAAGGTTATTTGACATCCTTAGCTTAACGTCCCACCAGAACTCGGGATAATAGCGAATGTGGCCGTGAAAGGTGATAGAGCAAGACGTCGAGTCATTGGTGGCGGAAGAGGCAGCTCATAGGTAGATTCACCGTGATATAGGAGAGAGCTCATCTACTCGTCTAAGCTCCCGATATTCCACTCGTGGCATGTTACCATCCAGCGTCGTCTATGCTTCATTATATATGGTCTAGTGTCGCCGCGCCGTCGCCCGTATGTGCACGCCTCGTGATCACTTGTCACTGTCCTTACTCGTCACTCTGTCTCTTCTACCACACGGCTCAAGATCTCCGGCGCCTCATCAACATCCGTCCCGATGTTCCCTTGCTTCTGCCTCGCAAACTCCAGCAAGTCGATCCAGAAGTCACATGCGTTGCTGTGGTCTCCCTGAAAGGACTCAGGTGACAGAGCGATTGTGGTAGTATTCCATGTCATGCAGATATCACCGCCATCAGTTTCGAAGATTTCTGGTAATCCAAGTAGGGCTCTTGTTCGACCTTCGCCTTCTGCTTTGACGGGATCAACAACCAGGATAGCAAATTGTCCCTCGCCTGCACGTATCAGATATCTGGTAAGCCCAAAGATGCTCTCTTAAACTGCCAGGTCATCAGACTTCTGGTAGCCGATGGCTTTGTGCTTCTCCAGAAGATCTAGCATGGATGAGGTATTCTCGGCTGATCCTATACTCAGCATTCTTGATACGGCCGCACAGACACCGTGCCAGATCCATCATACTGTCAAGCAGATTAACGCACGCGAATTTCTCCTTCATATGTTTCGGGAGGTAGGCGACAGCCCAACCATCCCATTCAGGCCCTTCCACTGCTTAAGTCTACCTGTCGTCGAATGGACACCACCTTTACCACCACGATCATGGTCGTGACACCCGCGACATACGCCAACATATGGGAGAAGCGGATTCTCCATGCTCAATCGTTGTCGAAATGCGGACGATGTAGAGGATGTGGAAACGTGAAAGAAAAGGTGACATGCGAATGTGACAAGGTATGAAAAGTCTTTCCTAACATGCGAAAGCCAAGGCCGTATCTTTTGTTGTGATCTACTGTGAGAAATCGAACCAACCTCATGTCTACATTTATAAGCCTAGTCCACCAAACTCCGTACCGAAAGGAGAATGCAACCATATTTCATGAGCGGTCTGCCCAACTCGCGGTCTAAGCGTGTCCGTTACCATTTGCACTTCCGTTACCGTTGCCATTCGCCACGCCATTGACCTTGTCCAGAACTACCACCCTCTCGATGGCTCGGAGCACATCCTTGACCAGGTCATCACCATCCTCAACACCGCAACTAATTCTGACGAGGTCGTCGAACACCCCGGCAGCCTCTCGCTGCTCCTTAGGAATACCGGCGTGGGTCATGCTGCCGGGAACTTCGACCAAGCTCTCCACGCCTCCCAAGCTCTCTGCAAGGGTGAAGATCTGGGTGGCCTGGCAGAAACGCTCGGCGGCTTGCTGTCCGCCCTTGATGCGGAAGGACAACATGCCGCCGCCCATACCGTCCCTGTGCTGCTTGAGGGCGATCTTGCGGTGTGGATGGCTTGAAAGTCCTGGGTAGTTCACTGAGATGACGTATGGCGATTGCTGAAGGGCTTGTGCTACAAGACTACCGTTGCGGCTTGCTTCCCGCACCCGGAGGTGAAGAGTCTTCACACCGCGGTGGGCGAGCCAGCAGTCGAAAGCGGAGGGAACAGCGCCGATGGCGTTTTGGAGGAAAGCAAGTCTTTCGTATATCTCAGGAGAGTTGAGCGCTGCTACTCCCATGAGCACATCTGAGTGGCCATTGATGTACTTTGTGACAGAGTGCACCACGATATCTGCGCCGTGATCAAGTGGGTTCTGGATGTAAGGGGAAAGGAAGGTGTTGTCTACCACAACCTGGATACCGTGGCGGTGTGCAATATCAGCCACTGCTCGAATGTCCACGAGCGACAGTGTAGGGTTCGAAGGCGACTCAATCCAGATGAGCTTGGTCTCATTTGGTCGAATGAGGCTCTCAATATCGAGCTCGATTGAAGGCGAGAACGTCACATGGACCCCATGAGCCGATGCCACTTTGGTGAAGTACCTGTGAGTGCCACCGTACACGTCTGATACTGACACGACATGCGAGCCAGCAGCTAGCGACTGAAGGATGATGGCAGTGGTGGCGGAACCAGAAGCAAAAGCTAGCGCATACTTTGCATGCTCGAGAGCTGCTATCGACGCCTCGAAATTCGCTCGGTTTGGATTCGCCGATCGTGTGTATTCGTACTCGCCGACAGGCTTGCCCACAGCAGACTGAGCAAACGTGGTTGATAGTGAGATCTAGGGGCAATCAGATTTGCACCTCGCTACGTGTGGGATCTACTTACTGGCTCGATGACAGCACCAGTCACCGGATCAATAGGGGATCCAGCGTGTACCGCAAGAGTGCCAAACTTGTGGACTGGTGAAGGTGCCCGGGGTGGCGTTTCGATAGGTTGATTTGCAACAGTCATTGTGAGATTTGATGAGACGGTCAGATTGCTCGAGGAGAGATATCGGGCTTCTTCTTATGTATCTAACGCCCTTTGTAAGCAATACGCCGGGAAGATTCCAAGGTCGGTGTTCGTGATGCTCGGAGACGAAGGACTCGACTGGTTACGAGAAGTTCAGGGCAGTGTATGAATGTATTCCTAGGATGATGACAAAGCTATGATCAGTAGCCCCTTGTATCAGGAAAGGACTTTCAGGTACATCTTTTTAAAAAGACTCCTTTGTCATGTGAAGGAAACAACCACCGCTTACATACGGGCGACTCGTTTCCAGGAGTGGATCGCGCAATCGCCAAAGTCATGACGTGATTGGCCAAAACGTTTGGGGCTTGCTTTGAAATGCCCAAGGCCAAAAAGCTTGCGTGACAGATGAGAAGGTGTTTCTCAATTGACCGAAGTTTTATGTAAAACTTTGTCCATCTTGTGGTGCAGGTGGTCTATCAGGCCTCACATACGGCCCAAATTCGGACTCGGAAAGTAGTCTGCAAAAGTGGATGACTTCTACTGCTATGCTATACCGAATGCAAGTACTACTGATGCCGCTAAACAATCAAACCTCCAGCCCCTGGGCCTGTGCATTTCTCATGATTCGCGATATTCGTCATTGGACTCGACATAATTGCCAAACGACACGTGTACCACCTCCAACAATTAGAAAACCTTCTTCTTCTTTGCTGCGGCAGCGGACAGCGCTTGGAGCTTTCGCTTGCGTTCCAGCTTCTGCCTTTTGAGCTCTTCTTCCTCCTTCAACGCCTCCTCATCCTCTTTCCTGGCTACCCTAGCACTCATGAGCTCCTCTCTGTCAATGTCATCCATGCCGGCTTCCATGTCCGAAGAAGCCGAATCATAATCGTCCTCCTCGTCTTCCTCTTCCTCATCTGAGTAATCCTCAACGTATCTGTATCGGGATGATTCACCAGGTCGGAGTTTGTTCGCTGGAGCAGCTGGTTTACCACTTCCGACAGGTCGCATGGTCCCCTTGTAGGCTGGAGCTGCCGCAGGAGCAGCAGGCCGCATCGTGCCTTTGTAACCAGTCTCGACCTTCTTCTTGGGATCCACAGCCTTTCCATTCGTGGTCTGTGGCGTCCCGTCTCTACTTCGCCCAGTTGGCTGAAGTTTCTCCCTAAGCTTGGGGTCTTTCTGCGCCGCCTTGGCTTCTGCTGCCAAGCGTTCTTTCTCCCTCCTTGATAGATGTTTCTTCTCTACCTTGATGTGCTTGATCGTACCGGGAGCTTTGCCCTTGTTTGCCTCTTGTGCCATTCTGGCTCGTTCCAAGGTTGCCAGGTACCCTTTCTTGGCAGGAGCAGGGGCACTTGATGTGGACGCTGGCGTGGTCGATGTCGCTGGCTTCGTGGCCGTCACGGGCTTGACCGATGGCTTGATCTGCGCTCCATTTGTCGAGACTGTAGGCCTGCTGGTTCCTTTGTAAGGCTCGGATGGCTTTGCTAAGCCTCCTCCACTCCTCGCCGCTGGTGAAGTAGTATTACTGCGCGAGGGTGTGCTTATCGACGAAGCCACACTCGTTGTCTTCGGGACTTTCAACGATGACGATCCAGTTTCCTGCTCAGCTTTGCGCTTCAGAGTCCCTGAGCTCTCAATCTTTGCAGTCGCGGTCAGATTTGACGGCTGTTGCGGTGGTTTCGCTTTGACAATTGGCGCAGTTGGCCGCGATGGTTGTCCTGATCCATCTTTGTTGATAGTCGAGAGTACGGAATTGAGGAACTTTGAATGTCAGCGTCTTTCAGATTCGATGATCGCGATGAAACGTACACTCATATTGTCGGTATCGTTTGAATATGCCGCCTTCAAGTTGGCTGCTACCGTTGTTCAGAGTTGATGTGCATGCTGTTGTGCTTTGAGCGCCGCAGAGGAACTCAGTCGTGAGAAGTTATGCTGAGGACGCAGATGATACGGTACGGACGAGAGTAATGAATGAACGAGGAGAGAATGTTTGTTGTCTTTGTCAAGTCTGTGTTCAGAGTCCCCCCGAATCTATAGGATGACGTTGCAGCGAATCCGGCGCCTGGGATTCGCCAAGAGTTCTGCGGGATCGTCCGCATTTCGGCGCTTCCACACGATGGATTTTTGATGGCTTTGTGGGCTTCAATTTCTCGAATCTCGAACGACCACGCAACACCAGAACTTGAAGGATCAGTCTCCGCCCAACTCGCGGTTAAATCGATTGTTTCTCTAGTTCATACAAATATTCAACAAGTACGAATATCATCGACTGCTTGCGACACTCTCCTGACATTTCCTAGCACTCAAAATGAAGCACCTGGCGGCCTACCTTCTCCTCCAGCTTGGAGGCAACTCCACCCCTTCTGCCAGCGACATCAAGGAGGTCCTCTCCTCTGTCGGTGTCGAGGCCGATGGCGACCGTCTCGACAAGCTCATCTCTGAGCTCGAGGGCAAGGATATCTCTGAAGTACGGTGAAGGGGAATATTCGCGTGGAATCATATTCTGACTATGGTGCAGTTGATCAAGGAGGGATCCGGCAAGCTCGCCTCTGTCCCATCCGGTGGCGCTGGTGGTGCCGCTCCTGCTGCTGGCGGTGCTGCCGCTGCCGGTGGTGATGCTGCCCCAGCTGCTGAGGAGAAGAAGGAAGAGGAGAAGGAGGAGTCGGATGAGGACATGGGCTTCGGTCTCTTCGACTAAGCGTATCAATCGGCGAAAAGTGGTCAAGAAATGCAGGAGCACCACGAGACACGCAGTGCATTGGCTTTTTGATGCCGAGCAACCTGGCGGCTCGTGCGATGCAGATACCCATCAAAGACACCTGAGCAATTTACAAGCCTGCGACCAATCCTCCGTCCCGTGCGTGATGCATTGCACACCCTGACGCTGTGAATCTCTAACCTGTATTTCGTGCTTGCATTGTCTGCTGCATCGTGGGAAGTCCCAAAAACTTGAGTGCTGCACCCACCCTTTGCAGCCATCTGATACCACGAATTCAATCACAATAAGGATGTCTTCGATTCGTTATTTTCTGACCCAGCAGCCGCCCATCCTTCCTACGGCGCGGAGACGATTTGATGCTGGAGTGATTCTGCCGAAGTGGGGCCGCTAAGCGAAATCCCGTTTCCAGCACACTTTCTGCAATCAGCTTTGCGTCGACAATTCTCATCCGACATCCATCATCGCACAACATGGCTGACGACACCTACGTAAGTTTCGCAAATGTGATGGCGGGTTCTAACAATGTACTGACATGATGTAGAACGCCGAGGAGGCTGCCGGTACGCGATTGAAACCCGATCCTTGATGCGCAAAAACTCCCCTCGGACGATTCCACAGCGGGGACATCTATGGACGAAACCCTGTGGATAGGCCACAAAAGGGGAGTGGGATGAAGGACATAGGCTGACATGGATATTGCACAGAGCTCAAGAAGAAGAGAGCCTTCCGAAAGTTCTCATACCGTGGCATCGACCTGGACCAGTCAGTCAAATGCGCCATTGCATACTCAATCCAAGCCTAACGGACACAGGCTCCTCGATCTCTCATCAGAGCAGCTCCGCGATGTCGTCCACGCACGTGCTCGCCGTCGATTCAACCGCGGTCTCAAGCGCAAGCCCATGGGTCTGATCAAGAAGCTCCGCAAGGCCAAGCAGGAGGCGAAGCCCAACGAGAAGCCCGACCTTGTCAAGACTCATCTCCGTGACATGATCATCGTCCCCGAGATGATTGGTTCAGTCATCGGTGTCTACTCCGGCAAGGAATTCAACCAGGTTGAAGTCAAGCCCGAGATGGTCGGCCACTACCTCGCAGAATTCTCCATCTCATAGTACGAGCATTCCTCCCAAGCTCGACTGAATAATAGGCACTAACCGACTCTACAGCAAGCCAGTCAAGCACGGTCGTCCCGGTATCGGTGCCACGCACTCGTCCCGTTTCATTCCTCTCAAGTAAACGATGGCGGTTCTGGAGTATGGTATTCACGACGTGTGATGGCTTAAAGGCAACATGAACCTCTAAACCGGTCTTGTGTCGGATGCATATGGCATAGGTAGTTTGCAGAGTATGACGATACCTTTGACTCAATGCCTCTGTGTTTGTGCAATGATTCAGCAGTGAATCTCTGTTCGCCCTTTTCCAAGCACGACCTGCGCTCATCCGTGTTGGTGATTGCCAACAACAAAACTTCGTCTTCGAGCCAACGCTTGGCACGACCACAAGACTTGTCAGACTTTCAGCTCTTGTGGATGTCCTTCAATTACATCCAAGGATGGCTAACAATGAACCGAAGAACAATTGCACGTGCCAGGCTAAGCGACAGCCGATAATACCGTCAGACCGCCCTGAAGACTTGCGAGTCCTGTATCTTCCTAGGTCCACTGAACTTTGAGCAAAACCTGGCCTTACGATCCAGCGCTACTCTACAGCTGTGCATCCTTGAGCGAAGAAGCTCACCCTCTGAGAACTCTCTTCAATCATGGTCAATATGTCTCGTATGTGGATGGTCATTTCATTCCTGCTAGCAACAGCCACGCTTTCCCTTGCCGAGTCAACCGTCTTCTGGGAGGTCGCCACTGGATTAACAGCAAGCACATTCTACTTCGCCTGGCGAGGAGCGGGCGAGATGAACAGAGCAATGAAAACTTGCTCAGCGGACTGCTCGAAGATTACCTGCCTCGCTCATACGTCCTTCACGTGCACAACGCATTCAGCAATGTTCTTGCTGGGCCATTTCACGACCCATGGCTTGGGGAGCATCGCCGACACTCTCACGCAACGACAGACGGTCGAGGCGCAGCCGAAATGCATCGAGAAACGCGAGGACAATCTTGGCTAGGATCATCTTTGAGTGGTAGGAGTCTTGGGAATCTCGAGGGAGGCTGCTGCGCTCAATTGCCTACTCTGGAGGACATACTAGTGAGCACGCCTCGAGCATGGTTTCCATGACCGCGTGCGAGTCAGGACTGAGCATGTGCTAAAGTACCAAGTCCGTCCGTATGTTCCGACATAATCATCCGTCCTCTGCCACAACCTCGACGGACGGGTCTTCCAGTGCTCAGGCGTCTAGAGTGCAATCTCTCTATCAGCTTTCGTCGAGCACACGGACGGTGGCTTCACTGCACTGGTCCTTAGTGCAATGCCATGGGCAATCTACGATGCGGAATACTACCAGTAGAAGGCTCTTTGCTAGGTGTGGTATCGTAATCCAGCTTTACGGTGCTGGTGTCTGCCTTGAGCCGCTCGACGGTAACAGCTGTGCAGTCCCAGGGGACTGGCGATGAAGGCAAGTTTCAGGGAGTGGTCGAAGGTGACATGCCTCAATCCCTATGACTTTCCTTGGCGAGGAGGACTTCTAGGTGGAGCCATTGTAACCAATCAGCTGATTAGGGAGAACGTGATCTCTGCCTCTATAACAACCCGTCCATAGACCGAGAGAAGAGATGCCGAAGTATACTTGCAAATGTTCAGTGCCACCTCCTCCATCCCGTACAGGACCAGAATACCCTGGTATCACGTATGAGCAATACGAGGTCTTCAGGCACGACGTGTCTCCAGGCCGAATCAGTGAGGCAATCGAGCGCCCAGCGCTACAATGATTTTACCGAGAGCAGACTGGGTTTGATGCCCGCTGTGCAGGTATCAGAGAGACTAAGGTCGGAGATCAGCCGTTGGCACTTAAGAGAGTAGATATCCGCTGTCCACTTCTACGAATGCTCACTGCTGTGCCTGTCATTCGAAAGACTTGTCCTTGGTATCCGGGAGCAACGTTGCGATGGTTTCATGAGCTTCTGCGAGATCGACCCTTGCTTGGCGTCAATGCTCGCTGCAGGTGGTGACCGGAGCTGCATAATTGCCGTCTACACAGCAAACACTTTCCAAAAGACAATCGAATTCATCTTCGACCACTGCTGGACTGCCGGGAAAGCCCTAGCATCAGGGAGCAAGACCACACATGTGAGACAGGTCTTTCTCGAAGCCCTTGCGGTCGAATGAAACTCACCCACTCTACGCGCTACCGGACGCGCTTCCGCCATGTCTAATCTCGGATATGCCATTGATCGGCCTCGCGACTCGATTGAGTCTACGAGAGACAGTCTTGATGTGACTGGCAGGATACGATACAGTCAAGATGGCCACGACATTCTGGACGAAGAGAAGGAAGTCGAGAAGCTGTTGAGCGGATCACGAGGCAAATCCGGCAAACTACAACGATTCTTCGGCGTGGGAGCGATAGACGATGATACAGTAGAGATCAGCAGGAAAGAGCGCAAAAAATACAAACGCGAGACAAGACGGGGTGGCAGAATGGCGCGGAGAAGGATGGGTCGGGATGAAGCCATTGAGCTCATGCACGATATGGAGGATGGCGCGAACAGATCAAGCACGGAGTCTTCTGATGCGTCGTCTGAATTTGACAGAGCGGAACTGTCAAAGTCGACCCTGTCAAGAAGCGTATGCGTAGTGCTGCCGCTCATGGCACATGGTAACTAACATTCCGCAGTCGAAGAAGTCCCGACTCTCTCGCTTTACGGGTATCCACCTTGTCATTCTTATAGCATTCGCTGCTCTTCTCTTCGGCGCCTACACCGCATCTCGCGCGACCCGACGCCAAACCTTCACTCCACAGGCTATATCGAATGGGACGTCACTCTTTGCCCCGACGACCTTACTCATCTCCTTGGATGGCTTTCGTGCCGACTTCCTGAACCGTGGTCTCACACCCAACCTCAATTCTCTGATCAAATCTGGCGTCTCTCCACCATACATGCTTCCTTCCTTCCCCTCTGTCACTTTCCCCAACCACTTCACCCTCGTTACCGGCTTGTACCCCGAGTCTCACTCTGTAGTGGGCAACACTTTCTGGGATCCCACTCTGCATGAGGAGTTCTACTACACTGATCCGAATCGATCAATGCACCCGCGCTTCTGGCTTGCCGAGCCTTTATGGACGCTCGCGGAGAGATTGGATGTTCCTTCGGCCATTCATATGTGGCCCGGCAGTGAGGCACACATTGGCGCGAAGGAGCCTACATATGTCGACAAGTTCAACGCGCATGAGCCGCTCGGCAATAAGGTCAACAGGATGATGGAGCTGCTTGATTTGCCGGGACCTACCGACAAGAATGCGAAGAAGGACCAGCCCAGACCAAGGTTGTTGGCCATGTATGTGCCGAACGTAGACGCCGACGGACATTTATATGGACCAAATAGTACGGAGATCAGGAAGACGATCCAGGAGGTGGACGGGATGATTGGCGATATCGTCAGCGGCCTCAAGCAAAGAAATCTGACGCATGTGGTCAATGTAGTGGTCGTCAGCGATCACGGCATGGCCACAACGAGCACGGAGAGACTCGTGCAGCTGGACGACATTATCGATATGGATCAGATTGACCACACAGATGGTTGGCCGCTGTATGGACTGAGGCCGAAGGAGGGCGTGGATCTGCAGGCCTTGTACGAGAAGCTGAAAGAAGAAGCAAAAGGCTCGGAAGGGTTCGAGGTGTACCTCAAAGACAAGGATATGCCGGAGAGGTATCACTTCAGCAACAATCCAAGGATTGCGCCACTCTGGATCGTACCGACTGCCGGCTGGGCAATCGTCACGAGGAAGAATTTCGACGTCAAGGCAGAAAAGGAGAAGGGGAGTATCTATCACCCTAGAGGAGTCCACGGGTACGATCATGAGCATCCACTCATGCGTGCTATCTTTATCGCCCATGGGCCCGCATTCCCTCACGAAGGTGGCAGTAGGGTGAAGCCGTTCCAGAACATAGAAGTCTATGGTCTTGTATGTGACAGTCTGGGTTTGGAGCGGGCTCCGAACAACGGCACTCTCACTCTTCCATTGTCTATCGACGGGAAGCACGAGAACATTGGCGAAGGGCCAGAAGAGGACGACTTGCCGAGTCATGCGCCCACGGCAGCCGCGAAAGGACAGCCATCAGATCTTGAGACTATGCCGACTATCGACGACAATGCCCCCAAGGACAAGACAGGTTGGGAACACCTCGGCGAGATGCCCAAGACCGGCAAACCCGACGAAGCGACAAAGATGGATAATCTGGAAACTATGCCGACTTTTGGTGGCGATGAGAAGAGCACTGATGACCTGCCGGAAGACATGGAAGACATGCCTGGCGCGAAAGAGGATAAGGAGATAGCACCTGCTAAGGCAGAGGATGACCTGGAACGAAAGAAGTCTTGGTGGAAGTGGCTCAAGGACAAGCTGAATCAGGTCAAGGGCTGGGCGGACGAGAAATTGGGCGGGACCAATCACACAACGACGCACGAGAAAGTGCCTGAACGGCCTGTGATTGTGAAGCCTGTAGCCACTTCGGGCGGCTGAAGGTGAAGTTGCTACTACCTCGACATCAGAGTGTATCGCACAATCCTGGCTATAATCGTCAACAGACGGGCCACAAATTGTCCTTCATCAACCGACGCGCATCTTACGAGCGCGATCATCCTCTAGCAAAACGTGTTCACGAATTGTGTGGTACAGGCTCTCCAAACTCTTTCCTCCACTCGGCGACGACCAGGCTGATATCAGTAGTCGTAAGGACCTTCCGCTTCCTGGAATGCACGGCACTCTGGATTCTCGCCTTGGCGCTCTCAGCGAAATCTCTTCGTTCCGCAAGCGATGCACAGTCCTGGCCTGCAACGGGGTAGGTGAGGATGAACACTTTACCGCCGCGAAGGAGGTGCACCAGGTAAAAGGACAACGAAATTGTAATGTGCACAGTCCGGAAGCGCAACAATCCGGCCGCTGCTCTCTGGACTATTGGATCCAGCATCGGAGGATGTCGGCCTGGGACGATGCCGCGGCCATGGCCACAAGCGACAACCACGTCGACGTGCTCGATGACCGGATCCTTGGTCGTGTAATCCGTCACTTCTCGTTCAATCCTCTTGTCGCTGTACGCCAGGTTACTTGGCTGCCAAAGACGGAATCGAGCGTCGATGTCCGCTTCACATTTCAAGCTGCAGAGAACTCCATCTGTTCTATTCGATTCTGTGTAGCTGTAGATAAGCTGTCAAAGTTCGAGGGGCATGTCGAAGAAGCTGATGGTTTGCCTGGCAGACTTGTTTCGTGCTTTGCCCGGCTTCTTGACGTGGGTGCACATGATGAGCCTGGCTCTGGCGTGGTTGTCGAGTCGACCGCAAACGATGAGCTTCCGAGCGAGAGACTTGCTACCTTCAAAAGTGTTGCACGATGGAAGGACATGGTTGCAGCAGCGTTGACGGTTTCATTTGACATTCCAAGTTCGTAAGCATTCATGCAGCTTCAGACTTTCAATGTACGAAGCTTCAGAGCATAGGATGCAATGATGAACAACGCGGCAGCCTCGGCTGATCAATGACCATATACTACCACCAATGCCACATCCCAACTACAAGCAGCACCTCCCACGTATTCGCCGCTCAGCCTCAGCATCATGTGCAGAACACTAAGCCCGGGGTCTGCTAGATCCTCTCACCACAAGCACAAGAAGCCGGCACCTCCCGTCTCTGATCATCGATAAAGTCAAAAATCATCTGCGCCCCCAATTCCATCTCCTCCAACGCAAACCCATGTCCACCCCTCTTCCTGACCGACGCCCGGAGCGCCGCCTCAATCGCATAGAAGAAGTCATGCACATTCGGACTATGCCCGGCATACTCTGCGTCCTCCGCATACTCCACCGGCCGGACTCTCACCTTCCCTTTCCGTGAGTGGAAATCCACGTTGAAGTTCCCGATCGGTCCTTTGGCGGTGTATTCGTACTGTAACTTTGAGACCTCGATGTGGTCTAGGACTGAGTTGCTGAAGAGGGTGATGTACTGGGGGGGTGTAAGTGGCAACGGGAAGGCAGGACTTCCTTCTTGGCTTGTTGGGAATCGATCGCTTCGACGAGTGGTATGTAAAGGGTCCTCATGATGGGCATGACCTCGTAGCGGAAGCGGTAGTCGGAGTAGCACGCGAGCATCTCTTGACGGATCTGGGTGGAGGCGTGCAGCATGTCGGGGACTTTCCACCGACTGAGGCGGAACGTCTTTTGGATGTCGCCGAAGGATACGCCTGCGAAGTCCAGGAGGCGGTAGATCCGGTACCGGATTTCGAGAGGGAGGCTGAGGAAGTGAGGGCTGGATTTTAGGGGATGTGAGGTTTGGGTTCCGATGGAACGATGGTATGGGGAAGGTTGAGGCATTCTGAGTATTGATAGATATGGTGGTTGTAGATATCTAAAAATTGATCACCAAGGAGAAGGCTTTCACATCTAGGGCGAAGAGTGGTAGTGAAGCGTATTGAAGTAGAGCTGGGAGAAATTTCTCAAGTGCCCCTACATAAAGCCTGGACCCCGAGGCAGGCCACGACGACACGCATGCCGCAACATGGATATACGTGGTCCGGACTGCGTCCTTGCACTCCACAACAAGCTCCTTGCTTCGAAGCATGAGTCACATGTCCGGGCCTCATACCTAATTTCTGTCGCAAGGCTAAGATCCGGTCGATTGCGCAAGTGTATTACCAGCTCATTGACTTTTCCTCCATTTCACAGTCCGCTAGGCGTTAGTCGTCCTCAAAATAGACCTCTGATCAATCCCATGGTAAAAATGTCTGTAGATTTTCGTCGTAGCTGCCAGATCTTCGTCGAAGTGAAGTAATATGTGTCAGAGAAGACAGATTGTGCGGTGCCATAGCCCTCGCCAGTGGTCGCACTACCATGCAATCGCTTCCCCGAACTCGTAGTGCTCATACGCTAGGCGGCTCGTTGCCTCGTAGTTGTGTCGAGTCCTCCTCCTGATTTCGTGCTTTGACTGCTTTGTTGACTTCGTCCACCATGATCTCGATCTCAGTCAGAGAGATCCCACGCCCACCTGCCTGCTCCATGGACCTCAAAACGGCCTGCTTCGCCTTCCGCGCCATGTCTTGGAACTCGCTCGCCGATAGTATGCTACAATGATCATTGGCTGACCTTCTCTGGAACTCATGGATGAATACCTTCCCACTGGGCAGTCTCATGAGCTGATAGAGACATCCCCACAGATCCACTTGGATGCTGCGGAAGTGGAAGAGCCTTGATGCGGGACCTCGCAGAGACAGGCGCAACTCTTCGGTGGTTGCGGCCTCCAGGTAAGACCCCTGTTGCCACGAAGTGCAACTGGTGTTGAACCGGAAGTTTACCGGCGGACCTCTAGGTACGCTGGAGAAACATGTGAAGACTTCTGTTAGAATGCACTGGCATGTGCGTGCCAGTGGACTGGGTTTGTATCGATCGATTTGCGTGCAGCCCATTATAAGCGGTTGGGCGAGGTCGGTTTGAATGTAGATCATGCGGCGGATTTCCAAAGGAAGCTCGAAGAAGGATATGTTCTGCTGCACCAGAGTGACATCACTGGGTGCACTCTGAGGGCGATCCTTGTCGTTGAGCATGCCTATGATTCGTAGAGTTTTTGTTCTGCGGAAGGCTAGGTGATATGTGGTTGCATCTTTCAAGAAGAGATGAGCTTTAAGTGTTGCTTAGATATGGCGAAGAAGATCTGGTGAATGTGATTAGCAATCAGCTTGACACCATCTACGACCATCACATGTGAGCTCGACTGATACCGTTACATAAGCATTGATCGATTGTCGATTGTTCCAATTGTAGTCGTGATCTTAAGAACCACGAGGGTCCTTCACAATCCGTCTAGAGGCAGAAGAAGGTCGGTCGTCATGCGTTGAGCAAAGCGACATGGTGGCGAGACATGTCACGTGCATCGAAACTGTTGGAGGATGGCCAAAAAAAATCGCCCACCCTTTTGGGTTTGATCCGGGATCACGTGCACTTGGATCATTTGTACACGGCGGCTCGTCCGCCCACCTGCAAAGACTCTTTCGACGCGTGAAGTGGGGTATAGCACCGCCTAGACTATCAGGGACCCTGGGATAAATCCGTAAAGAGGTTTGTTCGAGGATTCTTCGCCAGCGACGAGAGTCGAACTGACGGCGCACGTTTTTGTTGAAGTCCTGACCGACTTTGGACGAAGAAGGGTAGACGACTCCAAACTAACCATTAGGCCGTTTGATTGAGCAGCGCTATTTCAGACTCGTCTCCATCTGAACACTGAAATGGTGGTGAGATAATAAGTCTTATATACTCTTACCATTAGCTGTTGTCTTCGACATCTCATCACCATACACATGCAGACTTAGCGCTTGTATCATAGTCAAGGAGCAGGACCATTCAAAAGGAACGACAATTGATGTAGTCAGATAAGGAATTGCCTTGACGTATTGTTCGACTTTTGCAGACCTCGCGGTGGCGTCTGAGATGTAGCGTGATAGTATGGCGGTCCAACATTTGCAACCAGACCCAAGGCTTCCTGATCATACAACGCGGCCAGCTGATCGATAGGTTTGAGGTTATTTGTTACAGCCTGCTTGCTTTTGCTATGATCATCGTTCGGTCCATGTTATTGGCGATAAGTAGAAGTGGCGGAATGATCTGGTCAGCCATCAGAACATCAACAGGGTCAATTGCACATTAGTTCGAGGAGCTCCAGATATCATTTTCCATGCGATCGAGTGTATTGTTGATTAAGAAGCGAAGAGGTAGCGCTTGAATTGCGGCGCGGTCACAAAGATCGTGATTACATAAGCAAGTCCATTGCATCGCACGAGAGTCGTGGCCTGTCTTCTCTCTATCCTCGTCCAACAACACGACCTGTCACCTGCACAGATCATCTGTAACACACTCGCCTCCATCTCGCATTGGTAATTTGTCCTCAAAAAAAGTCAATCAGATTGACCTCGTCCACCTTGCCGTGTTTGGTCTCCACCGAAGTGAATTCCAGGGTCTTGTACTTTTCCTCACACTCTTCCCACAACTTTTGCCTGAGTTTCTTGTTATCCTCATCACGATAGACTTTGCTGTCATGCTCATCCATTGCAAGGTCATCGAGAACATCAGCCACCTCATTCGCAGCCGTATTGTCAGACTCTTTGGTCGTGATATCGAAGCTCTCTCCAACAGGCAATTCGAACCTTTTCGGCTTTTGTTGATGAATAGGGGCATTTTCAGTATCCCACTGACTCTTAGCATCTTGACGATCCTGGTGTGCCAAGTCATCCATATCGTGGACGAAGCTATAAATCGAGCTCATGATGAGCTCGACTTCCTTGAGCGATATGCCACTTCCTCCTCTCCTCTCAATCGACCCCTTGATCTCGTTGCTCAACTCTTTCCTAAATTCGTCTTGCATTTTGACAAAGTCCCTGACACCGAAGACGTGACGATACCAATCCAGACCTGGCTTCCACTTCTGCTGCCTTGCGACGTTCTTGACGGTGACCTCGACCTCCTCGTAGGAGATCACTTCACGGTTCACTTGGACCTTCAGCGGAGGCACACCGATACTGTCGATGTCAAGGCCGTCGACTTGGATCACTTCCCCGAGGAAGCGCGGCGAAGCTGTAGCCCATGCATGATTTTCACCGAGCACGCGGCTGAGCTTGGGCGGCCCGATAAACCAGGAGATGCTGATGCTGGGCGTATTCATGTCGTCCTCGTGGGTCTGGCGTTCTTTCCTGGTGATCCTGATGCGGTAGTATGATGCGGAGTATAGTAGTTGGTAGTACGAGATGTGGAAGTCCTATAAATGCAGATTTGACTCACATGACACGGCAGATAAGTTATGCCTGACGAGACACCTGCGTCACTATCACATGCAGGCTTGATTACCTTGATAAATCTTTTGACACTCCTCACCCACGCTTAGCCCATCACCAGGTTCCTGCTCACTTGATAACTATACCGCCTCCCTGGACTACTCGAAAGATATCGCTCTCCGTGTTGAGTGCCAGCCTAATATTGGGCAGGGCAAACATTGTATCACACCTGCGTCTCATACAACGATATACCACGGAAGGAGGCCGGGCGGCAAGACTCTGAATTCGTCTCACCGATAGTAAGATGCAGCCAATGGGTTAGTGCGTGACCATGGCGGACCTTTTGTACTTGTCGTTAGGCATCAAGTCATGTTGGACCACATGCTGCTCGCGTGTGACTGCCTTGAGAATAGTCAATGGTGTCCAGACGAAACATATATCGTTATATGCACCTCTCGAGACACGGAACGTCATCTGCTATCGGGATTCTTCCATGTAGCCTGCAGGATAGCCCTTTCATACCGAGCGCCACTACTTACCCGTTCGAAAGATTTGATGAGTAGTGTAAGGAGAGTCGAACTGATGTGGTGTCGTGATACTGACTTTCAACTCGGCAAGAGTGAGGAGCGGCGTTAGAGTGACACGGCAAGTCGTCTGATGAGTAGACTCTCGTATTGTACAAATTTCAGCCGAATCGTCTCGTCACACAATGGTATCTTCCCCTTCACAGAACGCCATGCGCCATCCCATCTATGACTCAATCATCAACAATGTCATCATCACTCAGCACCAACCCCTTAACATCCTCCTCCACTCCCAAGCCTAAGAAGCTCGCATCACCCTTCCCCGTCCTCGTTCTCCGCTCCCTCTTCGCACCCAACCCCTCATCATCCTCATCCTCTTCCTGTCCCCCACCAGCCCCCGGCAGACCCTGCATCCCCAGCGTCTCAAACCTAGTCACCCTCCGCACCCGCTCCCTCAACGACCCAATCGTCTTCTTCCCCTCCTGCACCATCTTGAGATACGGCGCCAACTCCAGCACCACCTCCTCCTTCCTGCTCGCGCTGGGCATCAACCACCTCTCTTCCCTATCCTCCGCTTCCCCGGTCTCTCCTACCTTCCGTCCCTTCCCCTCCGCTGCCTTCCTTAGAACACCAGTGTACTCCTCCCCCACCAACTCCACCAAATCCCCCACCTCCTCCATCCCCCTCCACAGCCTTAAACTCCTAGGCCAAGCCATGACATTCCCCCTTCCCTTTCCCTGCTCCGTCCGCTTGACAGGATATGGCAACCAGAAGACACTCCCCCTCACCGCAGCGTGGAAGACGATTTCCTCTTGCCTCAGCCCCTCGGACGTACCGTACCCACCACCAGAGGCGAAGCGGTCTAGACTCAGCGCGTCGGCGTCGGAGAGGATGGAGAGGCATGAGTCCAGGCTTTCGAGCGTTTGTTCGGTGGTGGAGGAGGTGCACGAGGGGGGAAGGTTTTCGTGGATGGCGGCGATGAAGGTGGAGATGTCGGTGCCGAGTTCGAGGAGGAGGAAGTCAGGGTTGTTCTCAGGGATTTTGGGGCGATGGAGGTGAGAGAGGTGGGGTGGTGGGGAGGGGTGAGAGGCAGGAAGCTGGAGAGCTGGGATGAGGGTGGAGAGGTTGCCATTTGGTGTGGTGCCGTTGGTGGTAGAATGTGTTGAGAGGCCGTTTGTCGGCAAAGTCTGTTCGGGCTTGACGCTGATTTTGGGAGGATCGATGCGCTTGTTGTACACCACTTTACCGACTGCGTGCCACAGTCCGAGGGCGCCTTCTCTGCCGCCGACCAATTTGAGAGCTTCCTTCTCCCTCTCAGTCAGAGATTCGTCACCGACAGCGCCCTTTGCGGAGCCCTTGGCTTTGCCAAAAGTGACTTTGGCGCTCCAGTCTCCGTCTGTATCGCCCTTTAGACATAAAAACTCTAAAGCGGATACTGCTGATCGGATATCGCCCATTTCTGCGAGGCGAGACAGGACTGCTGGACCTGGCGTCCGTCGTCGTCCGGAGACTCGGGATTCTTTCGTTGCGATCAGGCTGAGCGCTTTTGTCAAAAGTGTCGGTGCAATCGGGTTGAACTCTACAACGGCAGTGAGAGGATGAGAAAGTAGTGTTGGACCGAGGAGACGATGTGGCGTCAGGGTATCCGGAGAGGATGTTGACGACGAGAGCAGTGTCTCTGACAGTATGAGAATGACCGGAGCGGGAGGGACTTTGGCATCGCCAGGTAGCGAAAGATAGGATTGTATCGTGGTGCGGAAGGATTGCAAAATGGGCGATGACCTTGTCAAGGAGACTGGGAACTCTTCGACGAGGAGGATGTGCTGCAGGTCTGTATCCACGACATCGCTAGGCTTTTTTGAAATAGCAGTAGATGCAGACGAATCAGTACTCAGCTCCAGACCAGAAAACTTGCTGCTTCTCAGCACAAAGTCCTCAAATTGGGCTGATGTCGAGATGAACGACTCTGACCCAATATCGACGTTGACAGGATTCCGCCACTCCTTTATGGCCAGACCCATCGATTGCGCCAGAAGCTGTACGACCGTAGTCTTGCCCGTCCCAGCCGGACCCTTGAGCACGATCAAGCGTGGTCGCGCGCGACTTGATAGTGATTCCTCCAACAAGCCTCTGACATCCTTGACCTTCTTGTTATGGACCGCCAGCTCTTCGATGTTCGACGGCGCGAATCTTTCCATCCATGGTCGTCGATCGACCTCTTTCTCCATGCCAGGAGCTTTACTTTCTGCAGAGGTCTTCCTGAACTTCTGCGATCCGATAGCGGACCCATATGCTTTTACGTCGAATAAGTGCGCGGTATCATCTTGCTTCCTCTTTCTTGCCGCGAGAGCAATCTTAGACCCTGTCGCGAGAGGCGCCTCGCCTTCTCCGTCCTCAATTGCATCCAAGTCGCTTGCTTTGCTTTGACTTGGCTTCGGCGGAGTGCTTGGTTGCGAAGAAGTTTGCTGCCGCTGAGTAGCAGCATTGAAGAATGAGAAGAGTGTGCCCTTGCTCTTTGCCATGTCGGGGATGGGAGCATTCTTCTTGGGCTTTTGTGGAGAGCTCTTGGTGGCTTTCTTCTTCATTCCATTCTTTATGGTGTCTTTGAGCGCTTTCAAAGGTGAGTCGGGTTGCGCTTTCTCCATAAAGTCATCATCGGTCAGGATATCCTCTGTGTCTTCGTCGTCCGAAATGACGACAGTCTTTCGACTGCCGCGAGCCGGCGCCATGCTGATTGTATGTGCAGGCGATCATTTGTGTCTGACGAAACCGAGGCAGATCATGAGTGAGCCGGTATTCTGGAGTTGAAGCATAGAGGTGTCAAGCTTGAGGTCTAATCACACTTCCGAATTAGGCAATTCCGACTTATCTCCACTCACTAGCCATGCCACGGGATTAGTGACAGCAAGAATTGATTATGCAGAGGTATACACAGAGATACCAAGAATCATGACCGAAGTCCCTTATGACTGAGCTAACTTGTCCCCAGCCCCATTGAGTATCACGTGACCCTGCCGACCATTACTTCGTCAAGCTCCTCACCGCACTCTCCATCCACAACTTCGTGTACCATCTATGCGCAATCTCAATATGCAGCGGAACAGGTTTATCCTGACTCGCCGTCTCGGCATTAAAGAAGATGCTCTTGAGCTGAAACTCGACCTCTCCCCTTTCCTTGTCCGGGATCGCCACCATCTCGAACAGTCCATCACTGGCACGCGGCTGCTGTACGCGGGGACTGTCACCACACCGAACGATGACTGATTCTGGTGTCTTGCTGATAACCTCGAAGTGGTCGGTGATGTAGGTGCCGACTTCATAGCTGTTGGATGCGAGGTCTTTGACGTCCCATAATTGCTCCGGAACCTGGTCGCGGTACTTGCGTTCTAGGTAGCGACGTTGGACAGCGAAGCCTGATACATGTTAATGAATGATTGCGAGGATTCTTGAATGCTGGTTGAGAGCCTTCAGCAAGGAGGTGTTGGTAGACGTACCCCATGTGCTCCATATGCCTGCGCAGAACTTTTCGGCCAACTTCCCGTCAGGCTCGAGATATTCTGGCTTGATACTTGATAGAGGCACCTTCCGTATGCAGATATCCTTCATCGTCTGGTTATTGTGTACGTTCAATCGCGAGTACAGAGTTGTGCTTTGGAGGTAGTCACTCGTTGGGAGTGGCATGATCTTGGATTGTCGGGTATAGAATGCCAGCGAACCAGCGCCAGCCAATGTACCCCATCCTGTTAGTGCAAACACTTGCTTCAAGATACCCATTGTAGATTTTGTTGAATGTTTATCATGGAAAGTACAAGTGAGGCCGAGCAGAGGAGAAGCTCGTCGGCAATTGACTTTTGGTCCCAGAGCCTCCCAAAAGCCGGGGTTGTGTTTGGTTGTGTGTCCCGGTGGGGTCAAATTTGGGGCCAAATCGTATTTGTAGCTCTGCACGTCTACGAAATATCTTGAACGAAAGTGATGTAGGGGAACTGGGATGATATTCATTGTTCTACATTTCACCGAGTCGCTGAGAGACCTTGAGATATCTTTGACCTGTAATGTACAGCTACTTGTACATGTCCGATTCCAAAGGCGCGAGCATGTCCGACTCTTGTTGACTCCAGAACCAACGTAGGGACTTAAGAAGTATGATATAGTACTGCATCTAGACAATACTAGATCAATCGTTGCGAAGCTTTCGACTGTGAGATAAGTGCATCCCTAAGGAGCTGTGATAGGAAGTCATCGTGCTATGTGATGCTCAAAGAAAACTTGCATACCAAGAAAGGAGAATCGTGAAGTGTTTCGTGAAAGTGTCGTAATTCGTGTTCGTACTGATGAGCTATCTCGCGGGTCGGGCGTGGTTGGTGTTACTGTGCTCGGTGTGACTTGGTGTACATCTGGATGGATGGACGAGGTGATGGGACGGAGGATAAGTGTCATTGCGATTGTGGTGTGTGCGTTCTGCCGGACTTGCTCAGGCTGACTCTTCCATGGCGTCTAAGGTCTGGTCGACCTTGATAGCAGGGAGTGAGAGTGATCTTCTGGGCGGCGCGAAGGAAAGACAGTACTCGGCTTCGGCATTAAGCTTAAGCGGAGTGGTGGTGAACCAATTCGGATAGTCGAACAGAGCGCCGATGCCTTCTAGAACCGTGCTGCTGTTGGTCCGGAAGGTGTGTCCTGAACCGTTGCTGGACTGCCTGGAAGAGGTGAAGCTGATGTACATCGAGTTCTCCATGCTGCTTAAAGGGCTGCGTGAGCTTGCTTGTGCAAGCATAGAGCCCTGGATGCCTGGGTATTCGTATAAGTCGTCGTGAGATTGTGGTGCCGATGAAACGAAAGATGCTTCCATGCTTGGCGATGGAGTATTCTGCCGCAGATGTTCGACTTCGAGAATGTATTGCATGATATCAATCCACGCTGCTTCCTCACGAACCAGGTCGGGAGAGATGGCATGAGCATTTCGCAGAAGCGGTCGCAGATGACGTGCTTGAGCTTCGAGTGCCAGGAGACCGGGCGTAGGTTCCCGGTTGGGTTGATTGATGTCCTCGGGCTCCTCGGAGGTGATGGAGCTGCTATCGCTGTCGACGAGCGTGTACTCATTGTCAATGTCACTGTAATCGTGTTGCTCCCTGCGGCATGAGCAGGAACAAGTACAAGCGATGCAGCAACAATTGTCCGAGCTTAGCTGACCAGGGCTGTCATCGGAGCCTTGCCTGCTGTGGCGAGCCATGATGCAATGGTGTATGAGTTGTTGTATTGGACACGTAATACTGGTGCTGATATCCGGCAGGCAAAGGAAACCAGTGGTACAGTGTTTGCGTGTCGGTCCGTGTAGTTGCCGCAGGCAAATATCGTAACGGCAGGAACAATGCCTGATATAGTTGTTCGGAATGATTCAGACAAAGTGAGATTGAGAGAGCGAAGAAGAAAGAGATACAAACCCTGGGCTTCACCTCTTCATATACAAGCGTCGCAGGTACCCGACATGCATGCAATAGACTGCACCTCACGACGCCCGCTGAGGTAGGTGTGGGTCATCGCAATGGGCCGAACTTGAGATGTCTCGAACAAGGCGATTCTGGTAGGGGAAGACATGCCGGCATCGCGTGTAACCACACGCGTGACCCCAGGGGAGACTTGGGGGATCATGTCAAACAATTGACAACCAGGCAATCCAGGGAGCAAAAAAGTAACAGAGCTGCGCCATGACGAGTGGTGGGGAGGCCTAAAAAGCTTCCTGAGGCCATTGACCAGTCATGTCGTGGCCCTCCAACGGGAATACTTCTCCCGCTTGGGAGATGCGCATCTGTTCACAAGCTCGTGGAGATGGTTGGAATTCTGGTCGGAAAGGCTCCCCGTCCAGTAAGCGGCCTCCTGGTGAATTTGGGGTCGCGAATTACGACAGATGGCCTCAGGCGAAAGACGCGATACCAACACTCCTTCGACAGAGCGATATAGGATTCAAGGGTCTTTGCCTGAATGTTTTGGCAACGCCTTGACATTGACGCTGTCCATCAAGACCGTATTTGGATAGAGGGATTATTCGATCTGCAACCCATGGGTAAGTCACCAAACCATCCTCGTCTCAGAAACAATTGGATGAAGGCGGACGTCGCCTTCAACTGCTGTTAGGGTCAATGGAAGGATGCTTTTTGTCACCTCGTTATCAGAAGTGACAAAACGGGTCGACGGCACCAGTAAGAGTTCGGCGTAGATGCAGGTGGCTAGCTATCCGGCTCTTCTGTTCCTAGCCTTGGGAAAATAATTGCCATCCACTGACCCGACGGTGTGGTTAACCACTGACAAGTGAAGGAGGAGAGCAAAGAAGGCGCGGGCAGCCTCGGCTTTGTCGAGAGGTGGCTTCGGCCTGTCATGGAGCCTGCAACCCACTTCAGCCCTGTCCTTATTTGCAGACAGAGGACGACAGGTGTACCAATTAGATTCTTTGATTGCATGGAATTGCTGAGGAACTGGACACCCGTGGTTTCCAAGTTGGGTTTGAAACTACGCATGTAGCACAAGACGAGAGTAAGGTACTGAACAGAACGACGGGATGTTACAATAACACCTGACCATGCAGAGTTGCTTGCCGATCTTGGAGGTTTTGGCATGCCGCGGCTAGCCACCATCGTTACCAAGCGGCAGAGGGGTGACTCTGGCAGTTGACGCCACTGATGCGTGTGAGATTGGGGCAAAGGGATTGCGATGCGATCTCCAGATTTTCGGCTTGTGTATCTGCCGTTGGACTTGTGGCACTGAAAGGATTTACAGGGACGTAAAGCATGTGACAGCGGTCGGGAGTGTATGAATGTACATTTCTACATGGAGCCTCGTCGCGTATCATGCGCGGTGCACGTGCTCGAATGAAGACCACTATGATCAGCGATTCAAATGCCTCAGGCTGTTATCGTGCTCTCCGCCTCAATTGACGAATTTGCCGTAGAATGGAATACCGCAGGCGCTAAGCAGTATTCGAGCATCCCTGTCATTACGAGCCGTAGTGTGCAACGTGATGTAGCATCCGGGGATCATTCTGGTTGGGTATCTATCGCAAAGTTAGTGCCTGATGATCTACTGCCATTGGTCTACCCACGAATCGTAGTTGACTTCGATCTCTGGGAACAGAGCCACCTGCTCGGGTGTGAAGCCAAGGGAAATGTTGCCACTGCTATCGCCAGAACTGCCTTTGACCCCTCGCCAGTCCTTGATCTTGGGCATGACCACATCCACGCACTTTGCAACAAAGTCGTACATTTGTTCGCCCTTCAAGTCTGCAGTGAGTGAGACGTATGCGCCGGCCTTGAGACCCCACTGATTGACAGAATGTCGTGCCTTGTGCGCTTCTGCCTTTACACCCGTGATAGCCTGTAGCGCCATGCCTGCAACGTGCAGATATGAGCTGTTTTCCATGGCCTGGCTGACCATACTGTGTACCGTCACCCGCTCCAGCTTTGGTATGTTTCGGAACGTCATTGGTTTCTTCAGCAAACGTAGTACACTGTCTCCTCTTGGACCTCGTAGCGGTCTATTCTTGAAGTATGGCGATTCTCCCTCCCATTTCCGTAACCGCGCAGACTTTTGTGGTGCATGATAGCCGGGGGGGTAATGCGTGTATGAAAGGGTCATGAGATCTGAAGCAATCGTCGAGTTGTAAGTTTCCTCCAATCGAGGCTGTGAGAACGGCCCAGGAATGAATTCTCGTGATGCAGGGTCGGATGGGGGAGGTGGTTGATGTGGATGAAGGGGACCGCGGTAGTATCTTGGAGGTCGGAACTGGTACCTGCAGATGTCAGTATTGTGGCATATCACTTACAGGAGTTACACGTACCTGCTGGGAGGTAGCTGTCCTTTCCGTTGCTTCGCCTGCCCGAGTGGATCAAATCCATCAGCTGTGATGTTCTCGGTGCCAGAAGCTATCAACGATGCTGGCTCCAGCTCCTGCTGGACTTCTGTCGATACTGCTCTCCGGGTGTTCAGACATGTGAATTTGTTTGACGTCCGGACACCAGGTCTGATGTGCCGCCAGATCGGCCTCATTGTACGTTCGGCCATGGTGCTGATGGACTGGCTGTATTTTCTGAAGGAAGCTCTATATCGGAGTCGGAGTTTTTCTGGCAAGCGTGCCAGTGTACGCGGACCAGTAAGAATACGCGATTTGCGGCATCTCGAGATTCGCAACGGCGTCAGGACGAGCTGCACGGGGTCTAGCTTCTTTGGGGTTAATTCAGAAGTGTGATGTAGGTGGGCTGGAACAACAGATTAACGATCGTCCAAGGCATCAAAGAAGCATTTCTCAAGCGAGGTTTGGCTAGTGTAGCAGGCTGCACGTTGTCACCAGTCAAGCTTCTGATTTGCAGTGCATGCGTTCATCGTGACTCTGCTTAAATGGTCAGGCTATAGCTTTCCACGGTCTTTTGGCAAGGCCACATGTGCTCAGGGTATTGACTCGTCTGATCTCTGTCAAACCTTCAGACCCTTTTAGATTTCCCCGCGCCCGACCAATTTCATTCCCATCACAACACCGAGGACACATGGCGCGATAATCTGCTGCCTTCCGCCGGCTGACCAAGACCAAGGCGACTGTATTTCTCCAAGTCCGAGCATCCGTTCGCGTCCGCGGCATCATTCATAAAAGCATCCGGTGCCGTCAAGCTTCCGCAAACACGAGGCGAAAGCTCCGCTGTGCCCAGACTTCTCGACCGCCCTCCGCAGAAATCCAAGACACCCCTCGAGTAGGCCTACAACGAAACCCCAAGCAGACACGAATCGAACGGTCGGGGCACCTGCTTCGGCGCTGCTGTATTTCCCTCCATATATGGAATCGCAATTTCTGAGGCGGTAGCAACATGAGCGGAGTCCACAGACTCCTCACGAGAAAGGACAAAAAGAGCAGCAAGGTTGGTTTCTGCGACTTCTTCAGTAGTCGGAGGAGGGGTGGCTAACAAACAAAGGTCGCGCCGGTCGCCGTGGAATATGGTGAACTTGGTAGCATCTTCTGCGCCGAGCCTCCACCACCAAAGAAGAAGGCGGACAAGGAAGAGGAGAAGAAGGTGAATTGGTAACGGACACCCAGGGGAACCAATATTCTGACATCGGTCGCGCAGGTCAAATTACTACAGAGCAAGTTGCAGCAGTACGGCATCACGAAGATCACGGCCTCGAATATAGAATATGCCCTACGCCAGCCATCTGTCGGAGGAAGCGCCGACGAAGCATTCCGGCTATGTTTATTACTAGAAGATACATACGAGGGCCTGCTCAAGGCTTACAACCCCTCAACGAAGTTGCTTGGAGCTGTCAACAGGGAGGGTGTCACATGTTATCTGGATGCATTATTATTCGCCATGTTTGCACGATTGGATGGATTCGAGGCTATGCTGTACAATTCGTTGGAGGATGCATCACGGAAGAAGCTGGCAGGACTACTACGCTTATGGGTGAATATGCTTCGCACAGGGCGATTAATCACAACGGACGTGGTGGGTATCTACAGAAGACATACGCGCAAGACCTCTTACTAACGAGCCACAGACACAGCACGTCCAAGCTGCTTTAGCAGAGTGCGGGTGGACCGCTGCCAATAGGTTGGAGCAGCAGGACACCTCAGAGGCCTTCACGTTCATTACGGAACAGCTTCAACTACCGTTGCTTACGTTGAAGATGGACTTGTACCATACTGGAAAGGAAGATCCTAATGACGACCACAAATTTGTAAATGAACGATTACTCGAGGTAGCCATATTGGATGAACCGAGAGACGGCAAGCCAGCGGTGACACTTGAAGACTGCCTTGAGCACTACTTCAATAACCGAGTAGAAGTGAAGCGGCACTTGGAACGACAGAGACGGGCGAGTCTTAAGCAGTACGACGGCCTCGAGCGGCAAACGACCAACGATACGCTTGAACGACGAGTCACGGAGGAGAAGCTCCCGGATTTACACATCGAAGCTATTGAGGTGGCGGATCATGCAGACTCACCGGCGACGCCCTTAACCCCTGCGTTTGAGATTCCGAAGAAGGGACCAGTGGAGCAGCTCCGACCAACAATGGGCCGAAGCAGAGCGGACAGTATCTTCAGTCAGAAAAAGGTCAAGGTGGAGGAGCCGGAGAAGCCAGCAGACGATGCAGGTTCGGTGAATAGTGCTCACACAAGGAAGACAAGAGCATCGACCCGGACCGAGGTGTTGATGCCCGCCTGGCAATTCTTCAAGCTTCTTCGTAATTATATTTGACTTTGCATCAGGTCTATCACTGACAGTACCCAGCTTGGTATACGGATAATGTGCCTACTTCTGATGCTCAGGTCGCTGCACATTTTGCAACAAAACGACCAATCCTCGGTATCTGCCTGAAACGATACATGGTCAACAACTCTGGAGAATGCTCTCGTCTGGACACTTTTGTAGATATTCCTCTAGAGATCGCCGTCCCCGACTTTGTCTCGGACGACAGCATGGAGGAAGGCAGTCCACTCGTTGGCAACTTCAAGCTCGTCCTGCAGTCTGTCGTCTGTCACAGGGGCAACTCGCTTCATTCTGGTCATTATATCGCACTTGTGCGCGGTAACGCTTCAAATGCCGTCAATGGCATCACATCCCCAGCAGAGCGCCCATCTTCCTCCTCAAGCACTCCCGAAGATGACGATTCGTGGATGCTTTTCGACGACCTTGCCCGCGAACGTGTCCGCTACGTCAACATTTTCAAAGCACTCAAGGACGAATGCCCCTATCTCCTCTTCTACCAAGTCCAACCCATCGACGAAGACGAGCCACTCATGTCCGGCCCTCCCTCCTACGACGAAGCCATCTCCCGCACCAACTCAGAACACATGGACCTCATGGACGAGAAGATCACTTTACCAGAATACTCCGACTCCGACGTCGTTCTGGTCGAAAAACAACCTCCCGCCGCACCCAACGGCGTCCCCTTCGACAACGTCGACACAAGAGAATACCTCGCCGCCACCGAACCCCCCTCCAGAACCTCAATGGACATCGAGCCTCGCTCCCGCCTCTCCATGTCCTCGGACCGAGACCGACGCCGCAGCATGGCGCTCGACGGCGACCGCGCCAGCACCGTCTTCACGCTGTCCGGCCCGCCCACGCCCAGCGAAGAAGGGCGTCTCGGCTTCCTCAACCTCCCTAGCAGACGGGGCAGCAGGCAGAGCAACAAGAAGAGCAAGAGTCGTCCCACTAGCGTTGGCGCCGAGAACACGAATCGCTTCAGTTTGAACATGTCTCGTCTCACGACAAGGATGAGTAAGTCCGAACTGCCACCTGTGTTGAGCGCGACGGGGACGCCGACGGTGCAGTTGGGGGAGCAAGCGGAGGCGCAGGGGGAGAAGCGGAGTAGTGTGGAGGACAACGAGGCAAGAGCGGAGGTGGCAGAGGAGGGGCTTAATGGCTTAGCGGCGAATGTGGAGTTGCCGAAGAAGAAGGGAAAGGAGAAGGTGGAGGAGGGTGAGAAGGAGAAGAAGGAGAAGAAAAAGAAGAAGGGCGAGGTGCCCGATCGTGATTGTAAGGTTATGTGATGAATGATACCCCGATGTTTTGTAGTACCATGTTGAAGTGGGGAGAGGGCATAGCGATGCGGAAATGAGATTGGATATCTGTGATTAGGATTGCAGTGTGGTCTACCAGAGATGCCATGTGAGACGTGTATGTACAGTACGCTGTCGTCGTGGCAGTGACGCAGTGTTTGCCTCGTAGCCATCTCAGTGTTAGACCAGCTATGATATTGTTCGACCTGTGTTATGCCGCTTGCAGCACTCGTATTGTTCACGATGAGCCTTCACCACAGCTGCCTGACACTCTCCACATCGCGACACGTCCGATCGATCACCCCGTTCTATCACACTGACGCCATGCCACCACGCTCATCAAGCTGTCCGTAGCTCCTTCAAGACTTTCTAGCTCGATATCACATTTTCCCAAATATGCAACTGTGGTGGCCTGGCCTCCGTCCTGGTATGGAACGATGATTTTGACATGTGAAAGATGGGAGTACTGCGGCGATGATGTGTACGTATATGTGGACATACCATCGCAAAGTTATATCACCAACCTGCCACTTGTAAAATCCACCAATGTCTCTACCGCCGGAGCTTTCCAAGTTTTACTGCATTGGCAAACTTGTCCAGAATGTCTTTGATGAGGTTGTTGGCGTTGAGCTTCGCCAGATCGGCCAGTTTCTTGGCTTGAGCCATAATGATGCTGACAGGATCGGTAGGGTTGGGATTAGGTGTTGTGGTCGCAGCAAACCCAAGGAAGGCGCACTGCCGTACTAGACCACCTGTCACGGCGCCGACAATCTGCGGCTTATTGCTGTTGAGGGCAGCTATGCCAGCGTCCAAGCTAGCCACAGCGAACACCTTCGTCAAATTGCGGTTCTGAGCGTCTGTAACCACGCATCCGATCGGGTAGAATGCACTGACAGGTCCGGCAGGGTCGGTGAAGAAGAAAGTCTCTGGCGTGACGCTGGAGCCGTCGAGGTCACCATATCCGAGAACGGTCTGGGAAGCACCGTCCGGAATGGTGTCAACCGATGCCATTCGAATGCGAGAAACCTGGAAAGCGGCAAGCGATGCTGGGAATACAAAGAATCCTCGATCACGGTCATCCGTAACTAAAGCACGACTGGAAACGTACGCAGCCTTGCTCGCATCGTCGACCCATAATGAGCTGGCATCTTTGGCGAGTTGGAAGAACGTTGCACCACCGCTTGCCTTCTGCATGTACAAATTGCCATCGAGAGCGCTGACCAGCGCCAGCTTTCCGGAAGCGTCCCGCAGATTGACGCCATAAGTCTTGCCTACCACATCGGAAATCTTCCCGGTCGTCGAAGCACTGCTAGTATAGTTGCGATCAACGAAAGCATCGGGGCGAGGCGCAGCTTTCGTACTTGTAGTGTTCTTAGCCAGGATCGAAGTCCCGTCCAGAGCAGCAAACTGGCTTGTGCTTGATCCACCAATGGGATAGCACTCTTGCAAGAATGGAGGCGGATTGTAGCCGGCGATGGGATACTCGTATAGATCAAACACGTTGAGCACAAGGTTGTTGCTGAAGCTCAATGCCCAGGAGAAGCCATTTGGACAGTAGCCCGGATCGGTCTTGGGCAGTGGTGATCCATCACCAAAAGAGATCGATCCTTTGAACGCAGCCTCAGCCTTTAATGCTGGTGTATTGACGATCTTGACCTGCTTGTCGTACTTGACTGGCGGGATCACGATGCCGACACCAATACTGAATGGCAGACCCAGTGTGGCAGATGCACCAATCTCACCATCGGCGGCAAAGTACTTCTTGACATCGATCTTGTCGAAACCCTTGGCGTAAGAATTCGAAGTATCGACCATATCGAACTTGGCCGAGAAATTTGGGATGGAGATCGAAGCGCCGGCAAGAATGCGTCCGTAAGCATGGATTTCGGCATCGAGAGTGACAGCGAGCGAGAGCACCGGCCCAGCAACGAAGATACCGGGTATCTCAAAGTACGGTATTCCTTTTGGCGGGATGAGGTTGAACTTCTGTTGAGGCATGTCGTACTTGGCTGATGCATCGATGCCGATGTTGATACCAAAGTCTAGAGCGCCGTCCAAGCCGAACTCCATCTTTGTCACACCATCTGCTATGCTGAATTTGGCTGATCCATAGTACTTGGCAGTAGCATGCACACCACAGTCTACGCAGTAGGCTGTGACCTTTTTGGACAGCTGTCGTGCTTCCAGATCCTCGCTACGGGAGCCCTTATTCGAGGGGTATCGATAAAGAACGTAAGCCTCTCCCCAAGGCGAGTCTTCGAGCTTGGTGGGAGCCAGGTTGACATTCATCGTGCCAGAGGCGGATGGCTCGAAGTTGTTGATGAGATCCTCAACTTCTTCAACAGTGTTGACGGCGACCTCGCCAACCTTCTCGGCGGCCTTCACGACATCATCTCCAAATTCTTTGACGCCTACCACGATCTCGTTGCTGATACCCTCGAGCTCGTGTTTGACTTCTTCAGCTACACCGACGAGCTTGTCAGCGACCTTATTGGCGATGGTCTCTACAGCATTGACAGCGTCCGTGACTTTGCTGGCAACTTCACTGGCCGCTTTGGTTGCAGCATCTCCGACTTCACTCGCCGCGCTGGTGACAGCACTAGTGACAACGTTGGCCACGCTGACGATGCCGTCACCGGCTTCTTCGAAGGCGTTACCGACGTCATTGAAGAAGTCACCAATCCCACGGCGGTCCAAATGGTGTCCCTTGACGCTGCGCTTGGCTGTCGTTTTCTTGTTTGCGGCGAATCGAACCACGATATTGGGATGACTGAAGGCGTTAAACAGGAGTGATTTTGTGTCTGCCTGACGTTTCAGAGAGGGATGGTAACTGTAGCCGATACGCTCGTCTAGTGCATCATCAAAGCTTCCTTTGCAGGGGTTTATAGCGGGAACAGCTGACTTGATGGCGTCCGCGTTGAAATTCTTGCCGCAAAGGGCCGTGTTGTTCAGTCCGGTGGGCTTCACTCCAGTAGAATTGGTCATGCCGTAGGTCCCTGGGCGAACGTTAGCGAACTGTGAGTGGCGTGACTCTTCTGAACTTACCCCAAACCAGGCTTGCATTCGCAATGCCTTGCTGAAGAAGAATCTCATCACCAACAAATCTGATATATCCCGCATTGCTGGAGTCGATCCAATTGATGGTGTCTGCATATCCGAGCCAGTATGATCTTGTATTGTTCGTAGTTTTCTCGCAGTCATCGCCATTGAAGACGATCACAAGGTTCTTCAGATCTGTCCAGGTGTTCTTGACTATTCTAAATGCATCCCTCGATGTCACCGAGAATTCCAGGGTGCCAGCAAGGTTATCAGCTTTCATTGTTGTGGAGCATTCGAGATTCGTCAGAAATTTTGAATTCTCAACCAGGACCGTAGGATAAGTGAAGTTTACTTCCACTGCAAGAAGATTAATACAATTCGGATAAGTGAATTCTACCACTTACTTTCCGCAAAAAGCTTGACCAAATATGGATCTGCCTGTGTTAGCTGCAGTTCACGATCCTGCCTTGCATCAAACTCACTCGTCAAGTAGGATCTTTCAGCATAGTAGAGGGCGCTGCTGTCCTGCGGCACGAGGTTCTTCAAGTCCGAGGCATTGTTGTTGATGTTCAAGACAGGGATAAGCGTTGCGGTCGGTGCTGGTGCCAGCTTCTTGCTCGAAGTGGATCGACTCGTTGGCTTGGTGCCCTTCTTCGAGCTGGACTTGGGCTTCGAAGGCGATGTGGTTCTCCGGCCGGATGTCTTCGGTGCTGTGGGCTTCGAGCCTGTCGTTTTAGGTGGCGCTGTGGTCCTTGGGCCTGCCTTTGTGGTTTTGATACCAGTGGGCTTATTGATACCTTTGAAAAAGCCTGTGCAAGCAGCTGAGAGTGCAGAGTCCAGCTTCGACGCTGGCTGTTTTGTGGTAGTACATTTCTTGAACAGAAATGACGGGTATGCTGTGTGGACTTGCTGCTTGGTGAACTTTGTGCAGAATCCATAGGCCTTGAGTGGGGCAGCTGAAAGAGCCTGGCGGTAACGTGGGCTGTCACAGACAGGCAATGCAGCTCCTGCCGCCCACGCATGAAGGATGAATTCAGCAAAGACCAAGATCAAGAAAAAGGGGCGCATGGTGGCTGTATGGCAATCAAACGGGAACGAGAAAAGACAGTAACCGATACCTGTGGAGGAAGCAAAGAGTGTTGCGAGCCTCATGTACTATACAGGGTAGCTACGCCCACAATTTCCTCATGTCAATCGCATTTTCACCATGTAAGACAGATCTGTTATCGGCGCACGTTGTTCATCAGGGTGTAGCCTCCACATCAAACAAGACATAAACAGCTTCCGCTCTTGACGACGGATGGACTATCCTTTGGGGCCTTGGCGGTCAGGTGTTCGTGGAGATTGGAACGACATTATCGTTACGCTGCAACGTTCGCGTACGGCCATGTGCAGACTTTTGACAGGACACGCCTGGAAGAGGAATGACAATACACCACAAGGATGGAGAGATATTGCTGATAGAAGCAAGACGCGGATGGGTCCTGAGAATTGAGTCGTTGTTGGGATTGTAGGAGGAGAGGAGAGTGACGGACTTGCCATCAAGTAAGAATGGCCATGACCCTAACCCTACTATGTGTCCAGTCACGTGCGCCACAACAACCTCGTTCCCCAAATTGTTCATGTACATTTGAGACATACCACTTTCCAAGTCGTATCGTCGAACCCTGCAACGTCGGCCCGCTGCAGCGATTCTACACGTGCTAGGTCAATGGCCCAAGCACAACGGTACATGCACAGGGACTGACCTTGAACGGCCATGGCCAAATAAGACCGTCTTGAAGCACTTTGTGGCAGATATCGATTACTGGCAAGCTGCTAACGAGACTGTTGGGATGCATCATATGGAGTTACGGATGACAAGGTAATGTTCTTGTCGGTGTTCTCCATTCTTAGCTTCTCCAAAAAATGTTCTTCAATCATTTGCTCTTGACTGTTTCCTTATGTGCTGGTGGACTGATTCATGTTGTTGCCGAGTCAAGTAATCAGAATCTGGCCTCGAGTAAGAAACTCGTCGCATGCATGGAAGTTACTGATGATCTTGCAGCATGCGAGGCGCCCGCTGCGGGTGTGGCCAAGTTGAAGGCAACCTTCAAAGATTCTGCAAAATTCTGTCAAGTCTGGACGAAGCTGTGCGAGATTCAAGACGAGGATAGTATGTGCTCAAGCTTATCTTTGCAGTGATTCCGCCTCTCGTGGAGCCATATTACCAAAAGGCATATCAAGGACTCTAGTCGACCAGACTTGCTTGTGTATGACCGAACAACAAGCTTCCACTACACGTGGTATCAAGAGTGCGACACGGAAGTCGGCACCCGGACCCACGGCGACGAAGTCATCATCCAAACCCGCAGGCACTGGCTTCAATCCAGCAAATCTCGTCAAGTTTGTGTACGATGGCGAAGATTTCACTGGTACCCTTAGGGAGATGACGACAAGCGTGCTTGCTAGATCTCAGGGAAGACCGGGTACGCAGCTCTTTCTTGATGCAGGAACACTGCGGACTTACTATCCTCTGCACAACGCTGCACCGGAGAACGACTTGAAGCGCATGTTTGCCCTGCTCTACTATGACAAGCCTGCCCACCAGCTCCTGATCGGTCAAGAGCAGAACAAAGACACAAGATCTCCCGAAAAGTACATCATACCTATCGGAAGTTGGCCTAACTCAACACGCATCTACACTCTACCCAAGTTTCCAACTCCCGCGAACAGCAAGATCACAATCTTGGCTGCCATATGGGGCTACGAACTGGTCAAAGACGCTTCTGTATATGCTCGACTGTACGACTACGCCGTGACTGGTAGTTCCTTCACGGTCTCGGACACTCTGTTCTACAGCGGCCCCATAGCAGGCTCATACAAGACAGCAGCAATCTTCTACCAGGACAAGAATGGTCGAGTGAATGTTCTAACAGCAGTGGGCAATGGTGCAGGCAAGATCAATTTCCCCTACCCCTGCGCTGACGCTAGCTGTCCCGACAACGACGGCTATGTATGCAACAAGGGGACAGATCTATTCAAGCTAAACTGCAAGAACCCTGTCAACGGCACTATCATACAGAACTCTTGTGCTTCCTTTGACGAGTGTTATGCTGGCTGCGAGAAGAATACGAAGTGCAAGGGCTTGTCTTTCCAAAATAAGGCGTCGACCACCTATACCGTCTTTGGGCAGTATATACCCAATTGCCGTAAGTGCTCGTACGCCATAGCGTGGTGATTAGCTAACAGATAGCAGAAACTTTCTCCAAAGTCACAGCAGTCAACACAACAGCGACAGGATCGAGCATGTCCTTCCTCAGATCAAGCGCGAAGCTGCCATGATAGCAGAACAATGACAGCATATGCATTCAGACGGCGTTCCCGTCCAGTCGATAGATGAATCGATGGTCCCTACCATACAAGAAGAACGATAGTCCCCCAACGCCAGCGCTATACAAGTTTTCTTTTTCTCATGACACATGATGTTCTTCCCAAGTGGCAATTGCCTATTTCCCAACACCCTCCATCTCCAGCATCTCCCTCACTCTGCCCATGTATCCCGAGGCCAACACCCTCACCTCTTCCTCCCCTAGCCTCTCTCCCCTCTTGCACCTCTCCGCCACCTTGGCAATGATAATCCCCAACAACTCCTCGCCCATGACCACCCTCCCCTCGGCCTCCGGAAAGATCCACTGATCGCCCTCGCTGAGCAGCTGCGCCACAGTAGGTCTCAAACTCGGATCGCGCTGCAGACATTTGCGCATAGTAGCCTTCAGACTCGCCGGCACCAGCACGTCACCCAGCGCCTTATCCGGGAATGAAATCTCCTCTTTCGAGTTCGTGATGGCGAAGATTTTCTGCCACTGCGCGGTGATGTGCGCGAATGGGGTACGGCCATACACCATTTGATACAGGATACAACCAAGACTCCACACGTCGCTCGGCTTGCCCAGACGCATCATCTTGCCTTCTCCGGTACGGCTGCCGTTGCGAGAAGAGCCATTGGAGTCGATGATGCTCTCTGGACTCATGTAGTTGGGTGTCCCGACGTGGTTCTCGCGATGCACGTTGACGGTATGGTCCGTCTCGATGGCGTTCGCGATGCCGAAATCAATGAGCTTAAGTCCGCCCTGAACAATGACGAAGTTGGCGGGTTTGAGGTCCGAGTGCACCACGTCTCGCTCGTGGACGGCTTGTACGCACTCGAGCATTTCTTTCCACCAGTAGCGGACGAAGCAGGTGTCGAGCTTGGGCTCGGTAGCGGACATGGCGGTGCTGAGGACGCGATTGAGGTCGGATTCGCCGCGCTCCATTAGGACGGAGAGGATGCCGCGGGTGTCGTCGACTTCGTAGTCGTAGAGGCGGATGACGCGGTCGAGGTCATTGAGTTTCTGGAGCAGGTCGATCTCGCCTTTGTATCCTGCTATAGCATTCTCGTCGGCCTCGGCAAGCTTGACGCGCTTGAGGGCGAAGAGCTTTTGGTTCTCAGCCATGACGCAGTAGACGTCAGAACTGCCTCCGCGCCCGAGACGACCGAGTTGTGTGAAGAGCTTGCCGTTGAGGACAATATGGGCGCGACGCTTCTTCGTTTTTGTGGCAGAAGCGCCAGCTGTCTTGGTAGCGGTCTCGAGTGCTGTCATCTTGGGTGGTGGTGGAGGTGCTGGACGTTGCGGTGTATTGGCGCTGAGGGCTACAAGGGCACGGCGAGGTGAGTTCTTGGGCAACGGAACTGGAGTCTCAGCGACCACTGGTTTGGCAGAAAGAACGCTGGCCTTTGGCTGTCCCAGAATCTTGAAGTCGGAGTCTTTGTTACGCTTGAACGTTGGCGGTGGCATATTCTCCTGATCGGAGAATGCCTCATGATGCCTTGGTGGAGGCGGTTTATATGGCTGGCTTACTGACGGTCGACGAGCAGGCTGACTCGTCTGAGATATGTTTGTCCGCAGGTTCTCGACGCTTGCCTTTTGTGTGATGCGGCATGCCGCTGGATTTGTGGATTGTGCAGAGTCAACACGACGAGACAAGGCCTCAGTGCTTGGTTTTCTGGACAGACTCTCTGTGCTAGTCTTGCGTGATGGAGGCTTCGCAATATATCGGGGTTGAGCAGCTTGACGATCGATACTAGCTCTGCTTGAAGAACGAGAAATGGGCTGTTGCGGTGGTTGCTCAACCGCCGTCGAGGGTTTGCTGACTGGCTCGGCATTTGCTACATGCTCATCCGCCATGTTGTCATTTGCTCCAGCTTGCGCAAGACCGTCAAATTCTTCCATCGGACTTGGATGATCATCGCTCTCTCTCCGGCGGAAGCCACGACGAACAGGCGCACCACGGAGAAAACTACCCGTGCCCACAGGCACTCGTTTGACTCGCATGGATCCAGGGGGATGTGCGACATCGCCTGATGCGCCCCTCGAGCGGGCAAGAACAGCTTGTGTGTGGCGAGTTGCAGCATCCGATCCTGAGGCGGCTGATCCACTACGATTAAAGGCGTGCCTGGCATCAAGATCTTCGTCTTCTGGCTCCGTACTTTGTGCTCCCGCCCTTGCCGGTCTGCTCCTCGAACGGTCGCCGAGATCCAGAGATGAATTGCTTCCAGCACGCGCTCGACCAATCCTGACTGACCTAGACGCAGGACCAGGGGTGACATACTGAGATGCGGGCGTTTGATCTCTGCTTGAAGTGCGCACTGGGAACGAAGTCGCTGATCCCACTGATCGTTTCGCAGAATCTGGGCCTCTGCTGACATGGAGTACTCTTGGTGACACATTCCTGGTTGCGCTTCCTACTGCAGTACTTCTAGTAAGATGCGGCGATGGTTTGCGGACGACTTTCAGGTCAGGGAGTCGGACCGGTGTCCCAACATCTCCTTGAACAGTGTGACCACCTCTTGAGTTGCCCCTGTCACTACCCTGGTAATTTGACTCCTGCTTTGGTGATGAGAGTTGTCCTGGCGCATCGGATTCGAGCAGTGCCTTTGTCAGCGCGCTGAACTTCATCGGCTGAGGAAGATCATCATCCGAAGAGTCACCAACATCGATGCGCTGCATCATCGGCGCATCTGCAGCAAAGCCATTGTTCTGCGCAAATGCTGACAGTGGTGAGTTGCGCCGAAGAGGTGGTCGATGCGAATAGTATGCGGTGCTCATCTCATCCAATAGCTAGTCTTCTGAGCCGTAATCGTACGGTTTGCTGCTTGTATGCTTGTCGTAAGTCGATATGGTTTGGTGTCTCCTGTTCCCTAGTCTAAAGAAGGTCGTGTACATGGACTTGCCGGGCCGCACGAGTGTCTACCTCCATGAAGGTTATGCTGATGTAAAGTATGTCGAGTAGTGGCTGGAGTTCAGTTCGATGCTATCTGGATGTCGCTACAGTCCTAAGGCATACCGGTGTTCCAAAATTTCTAAAGCTGGTAGGGAGATGTGAGGTTGCTCAAGACCGGACCGCGATTGAGGCCAAACGCGCTAGCGTTGCTTTGGCAACAACAAGAATTTCTTGGCATTCGGGACGTCTGACTCGAGGGGTTCTGCACACCGTCTGCCATTATTGCTATATGTCGTTTTCACCGACAAGGATGGATGATATCGCCTCGAGGCAATCTTAGGGTGTGCTTTACACGGAGGTATCTTCTCATCACACTTTCATTTCCTCATTCTGTGGCGTTCTGTTCCTCCACGTATGGCCGATCCTCTTTGTACACATCATACTTGTACTTACTTCCGGTATGATCATCCCGCAGAGCAGCTTGACCCCTGCCGTAGATCTTTTCGCGGGCTGTTAGGCCTTCTTCTTGCAAGTCTGGATAAAGACCTCTCTTCCTCAGCTCTGGTATTAGAAGATCTACCACATCCTCAAAGGTGCCGGGAGTGTCGACGTGACCGATATTGAACCCATCAACATCAGCAACCTCGATCCACTTCTCCAATTCATCTGCCACCTTTTGTGGGCTACCAACACCCAATGGACCAAGTCCACCGAACGCAGCCTTCTCTGCGATCACTCGCGGGGTCCATTCTGGTACTTCCTCACTGGTGGTTGTAAACCCATCTAGGATGCTTGTCACCTTGTGCGCCTCAGTTGAGTCATCAGCAGTAATTTTCTGGTCGAGCGGAATCTTGGAGATGTCGATGCCAGTCCAGCCTGAGAAGAGTACAAGTCCACCCTCGACGGAAGCATATTTCTTCAGCTCCTCGTACTTGTCTTTCGCTTCCTGATCTGTCCGACCAAGGACCGGCGTGAATGTAGCAAAGAACTTTATGGATCTTGGATCACGGCCTTGATCGACTGCAAGCTTGCGGATGTTGTCAATCTTCGGTCGAAGCACACTCGGAGAGTGCGAAGAGACAAAGATGGCTTCCGCATGAGTGGCAGCAAAAGCCGAACCTGCAGTGGATGTTCCAGCTTGGAACAAGAACGGAGTTCGCTGCGGTGATGGATCTACTATATGACGAGAAGATAGATTGTAGTACTTTCCGCTGTGGTTGATGGTGCGAATCTTGTCCGGATCCGCGTACGAATCGTTCGCAGGATCTGGGTTTATGGCATCAGGAGACCACGAGCCTTCCCAGAGTCTGTAGCGATGTCAATCATCCAGATCAATCTGTCAGTCACCACTTCGGCCAAGCTCACTTGTACAGGACCCTCAAATACTCGTCCGCCTGACGATAGCGCTCGTCATGTTCGATCGGGTTGTCAAGACCGATCGCCTTGAAAGCGGCTTTCTTCCAAGACGTTACGATATTCCAACCAATTCGACCATTGGTCATGTGATCCAGCGTCGAGAATCTCTTGGCTAGCAGGAACGGTGGTTCGAAACTTGTCGATGATGTGATGCCGAACGCGAGATTCTTGGTCACTGCTGCCATGGCCGAGATGGGCTGGTCGTGACTGTCAGAATTTCACGTTGCGCGCGGATCCCAATCACACTTACAATCGTCGGATCCGTCACCGGCCATTGAGCTGCTCTACGAATGCACTCATTAAGGCTCCCTTGATAGGTATCGTATCCGCCGTAGGTATCGGCCAAGAAGAGAGCATTGATACCTCCGCGCTCGAGAAGCTTCGCAAGGTCTATCCAGTAGTCAAGACGACGTTTGGTCGCAGACTTGTCTCTGGGATTCTATGATGTCTCAGCAGAGGATGATGACACGGCGGAGTGAAAACGACCTTCCATTGCCCCGGTGACAAGTGACCGACTGTGGACATGTCGAACGCATTCAGGAGGATCTGTTTTCTAGTGGCGGCGCCATTGGCCGGCGATGTGCCATCCGCGTGGTTGATTGCCATGGCAAGTCCTCGCTCTGCTGGCTTGCGTGGGTGCACGTCGTGTGGTGGGATATCTCAAAACACTTGTTTGGGCGTTCTTATGCTTTTGAACGAGACTATAATCACTCCACTGCTGCACGATGAGCAATCCGGATATAAGACATTATTTTCAAGCCTACCTCAACCACCATAACATATACGCCACAATTTTGCGTCTGACTATTCGGTGTTGGATTCAAATCGGTAGCTGAATGCCCCTCATCTGCCCCTCCCCGAACCTCGGAGTTGTTGCAGTGAGAAGACGAAGTGTAGGAGTGGATGGCGCAATCCCAGCACAAAAGCATGAAATCCGCACCATGCATATCACACCTCCGCAACCTGTCACTGACTAAATTTCCAAACCCCGACACAGATATTGTATGCTCAATGTTTCAATCGCTGATCATACACTGCAGATGGCTCAGACCCCGTTATCGCTCCTGCGTCCCTGCAGGAAGAAGATCAGGACAGAGTTCGTCTTGCGCCATTCTCAGCATATCTGATGCCTCACAATGGGTTCGGAAATAATTCGTATGATTCTTTCCACGACAAATAGGTTGGTTGACTTTAAGCTCTCAGCTGCTGCACGAATAGTTCGGTGCTACCTCTTCTGTATTCTCTGTCCAAGTCTGTGCAAACAATATGGCTACCGTCCGCCAACGCCAGCACTGGTGGAAGATCCAATGGTTCGCAGACCAAGACACCCTTGAAGAGCGCAAGCTCATCCTTAAGCTGGACCTGTTGATCGTCCCGTATGCCTTCCTGGCCTACTGGATCAAGTACATCGACCAAGCGAACATCAGTCAGTCCCTCCTCCTCCCTCCTCCCCGTCCCTCCTCACCACGTTCGTCGCCTCTTACTGACCTCACAGACAATGCCTACGTCTCCGGCCTCAAAGAATCCCTCAACTTCCGCGGCAACGAACTCGTCCGTCTCCAAACCATGTACGTCCTCGGCGCCGTCCTAGGGCAAATCCCATGCCTGTTCCTCTTCACGCGCGTCCCCATGCACTGGCTCGTCCCCGGCGTGGATGTTTTATGGGGCGTCTTCACCCTGCTGCAATTCCGCGTGCACTCCTTCGCCGAGCTGGCCGCGTATCGCTTCATGGTGGGGTGGTTCGAGGCCGGCTTCTTCCCTGCGGTTCACCATATCTTGGGATCGTGGTACAGAGGCGACGAGATCGGACGGCGAGGCGGGTTCTTTTATGTTGGGTTGACGCTGGGGACCTTGACGGCTGGGTTGATCCAGGCTGGTGCGAGTAAGAATTTGGATGGTGTGCAGGGCCATGAAGGGTGGCGGTGGATGTACATCATTTGTGGGATCATCACTATTCCGGTGGGTGTTCTGGGGTATTTTGTTATCCCAGGTACGCCGGAGATGCCGAATAAGCTGGTATTGAAGGAGAAGGACATCGAGCTTGCCGAGACGAGACTAAAGCGTGCGGGTCATGCGACAAAGGGAAAGTTCACCTGGTGGACATTGAGAGAGGTGGCGAGGACGAAAAAGGTGTGGTTGCTGCTTCTGCTGGACGTGTTGTTCTGGAATGCATCGATCAATACCAGCAGTGGTGGGTTTTTGCTTTGGCTGAAGAGTCTGAGTCGCTATAGTGTCTCGAGGGTGAACGAGTTGGGAGCAATCGCGCCGGCTCTTGGTATCTTCTACACCTTGTTCATCTGCTTTGCTTCGGATCTGGTCCTGGGTCCCGCCTGGGCTATCATCACCGCCCATATCTGGAATAGCATCGGTCTCATCATTCTGGTCGTCTGGAATGTGCCGGAGTCGGCGAAGTGGTTCGGATTCATCACCACGTATTCGGCGGTGGCCATGTCGAGTGTCCTGTATGGGTGGGTCAATAGTGAGCTGGCGTTCTCACCTGCAGTCAGGTCCTTCACCTTGGTGCTTTTGAATACTGTGTCACAGTCGACAACGGCGTGGACTCCGCTGCTGGTATTCAAGACGGTCGAAGCGCCGAGATTCACGAAAGGTTACAGCTTCGTGCTGGGCTGTGCAATAACGCTGATGATCACGGCTTACGCTGCGAAAATTGTGTTTGCAAGGCAGCAGTATCCCAAGCCGATTGATGAAGAGACACAATCTGGGACGGAGACACCACCAGAAGTGCAAGAGGTACCGAAGAGCAGTGTGTGATCGATAAGGTCGAAGATCCATAAAAGTCGTTACATGATTCCAAATACAAGTCTTTCAACCGCATACAAAGACGCTCGTCTATTATTGATGTCCAGCGCTCATCCAGTATACGCCGAGACCCAACACCTTGTTCTTACAGTTTTGCCTTGACCTTGCCACCTGCATCCTGGATTGCAATACAAACGATAACTGCAATGTCGTCTACTTTGCCGCCATGATAGTCTTCGCCAGGGAACCAGCGGTGCACTTCTTTGGCGAATGGACCATCTCGTCTCGTATCCAGACTGGCAACCTTTGCTTCTCTCATCACTGCATATGCCATTTGGCCGGCCAGATCCTCGGAGGGATTCCTAGCAGGAAACAAGAGGTCCTTCAATTTTGAGTCGTTGACCGACCTACTTCCTTGGATCCAGTGGCCTGCTTTCTCCATTTGTACAGAGATGATCTGCAGCACTTCCATGGCGCTCAGATTGTCCCACAATCCATCAGTGCCGAAGACAATCACATCGCCATGGCTGAGATCTGTATGCGAGATATCCGAGCGACTTGGTGTATCTTGAATGGTGACTGCACCACCAAAGATCTTCTGCTGTCGCTGCATCTCCGGTGTAAGCTTGGACATCTGAAATGGAGTATTGAAGTTTGATGTTTGCGGTTCCGATTTGTACGAGACCTTTCCAGGAGATAGAACCACGAAGCCCGAGTCGCCGAGACTACACGCCTGTCAGTATGTCATCCTTTTATGATGAAGCTGCACGTACTTTGCTGCCTCCAGGTAGCCACTAGCATCAGCCATGGCTACCGTGGCTGTCGATCCACCAGCCGGGATCTTTTTGTCCGATTGGACTTGATCATATGCTTTGCTGAGCAGGTGTATAGGTCGCAGATCCTGATCAGTCTCAGGTCTTAAGGTGGCTTCTGCCATGTATCTGCACAATCCATGAGAGAAAGCGGCCGGGTTGACCCCTTGATCTTCCCATCCACCTACACCGTCCGCGACTGAGAAAGCCACTTGCATCCGACTCCTTGCGATGTGTGCCATGAAGAAAGCATCTTGTCCAGAGAACTTCTCGAGTGACGTGAAAATGGAAGGGTCTCTCTCCTCCACGTCCTTTTGCGTCCAAAAGTTTACGCCATGCTCGGCTGGTCGAAGCTTGGAACGCTTTCCGGAAGAAGATGCGGCTAGGTGGTAGGAGAAAGGTAGGGTCTTCGCGTCGCTATAGCTTCGCCTGCCGCCATTATTGTGATTGATAAGAGGAATCGGTGCCTGTCGGGCTGGGATGCTCACCAGGGCATGCTGAGGCCGGACAAGCCAGGTACGGAGCATTGAAGGCTTAGGGGCAAAGTGGCGAGTAAGGTAAGGAGGAGCATCCCATTGGCGGACGTAGTAGCGCTAGTATTGATACGAAGCGGGCGACTGGAGCTCAAATGCGCAGAGAAGAGGAGGTGAAGTGATAGAGTTTCTGCTGGAAGAATGCGGCTCTGCAGCAAGCCTCGCGACGTCAAGCTGCAGCTCGGCAATTCCCGAGGCGGCCTGGGAACTTTTTTGGCTACTCGTGATAGATAGCGACACAGATCCTTACAATCCACATCTGACTCTGTTACCGTCGTGCAGACGAGGTCTACTTCTCTGAAATATGCCAAATAGTGTCGTGAAGTGCTGAGGCATCATCTGATATAGCCGTCTGGCAAATTTGGCATGCTTTGGGTGATTGCGGGCAAAGCGATCATCTATTCTGGGGGACACTGAAAATCATCGAAAGCTTCTGGCAAACTTACATACCGTTCCCTGAGCGAAAGTTCTCAGCAGACATGGCGATGCATCCATCAAGGCAGGCATACGTGGAGGAGGACCAGGAGATGATATACGACCTCACGAATGTGCCGACGGATACAGACTACCACTTGCCAGCGGGCAGTGGTGAGTCTAGCAAGGTGTCGGAGGTCCTGGCCGAGATGAGCCGAAAACGCGAGGCGGCGGCGATTGCGGTGCCAACAGATGACGGCCTCGTGCGGAGGCGACTACGGGAGATGGACGAACCGATGACCGTGTTTGGCGAGCGACCAGAAGACCGCAGAGATCGATTACGGAAGCTTATGTACGAACAGCTAGGGACGAATGGTGACATCGATATGGATGGATCAGAAGAAGCTGAAGCCGATGACACGAATCAGGAGTTCTACACGACCGGTACTCAAGAGTTACTGAACGCGAGGAAAGCAATTGCACAGTTCTCACTTCCTCGATCAAAACGACGCATAGCATATCAGAAGCTCGAATCAGGTATCCCGCTGAACAAGCACGTGGACCATAGGAATGTAGTAAGGGAGCGTCTCGGTGGCTTCGAATTGTTCGGCTCTCAAATCGCGGGAGACAGGCCCGTTAGTATCGCAAGATTCGCCCCCAACGGACAGATGGTAGCGGCGGGTAATTGGGGAGGAACCATAAGAATACTGGACGTGCCGAATCTTGATGAGAAGGCACTTCTCCGCGGACACACATCACAGGTGAGCGGGATCTCGTGGTTTCCTGGCGCCACATTACCAGACTCCACGACCTCCCAGAACAGTCTGAATTTGGCCTCTGGCGGAGGCGAGGGTCATGTCAACCTCTGGTCACTCACACAAGACACGCCGATGGCTACACTCGAAGGTCACTCGGGCAGGGTATGCAGGGTCGAGTTCCACCCATCTGGACGCTTTTTGGCTTCGGCGTCTTACGATACTACCTGGCGACTTTGGGATGTCGAGACAACGACAGAACTGCTGCTACAAGAGGGGCATTCCAGAGAAGCCTTTGCTATTTCTTTCAACCAAGACGGATCATTGGTCGCCAGTGCAGGTCTCGACAGTATTGCCTGCCTGTGGGATGTTCGGACTGGTCGGCGAATCCTTTACCTTGAAAGTCACATCGCTCCCATCTATGCGCTCGACTGGAGTGTTGATGGGTACCGTATCATGACAGGATCAGGCGATGGGTTTGCAAAATGCTGGGACATTCGTATGATGAAGGAGACTGCCTCGATCGGAGCGCACAGAGGTGGTGTCACAGACTTGCGGTGGTACAAAGGTCTAGATGGACCGGCCGACTGGTCTCCTGAAGACTCCATGTCGGATGAATTGGCACCGAGGAAAGCTGGGTCGTTCTTCGTATCAAGCGGGTTCGACAAGAACGTCAACATCTTCTCATCAGACGATTGGGTGCTGTGCAAGAGCTTGACCGGTCACAGCGGCAATGTGCTTTCTGTTGACGTTACCAGCGACGCGAAGTGGATAGTGAGTTCCGGGTACGATAGGACTGTAAAGCTGTGGGCACGAGACGATATGGAAGGACTTTGATAAAGACTCAGGACCAGGACAGGAGATACCCCAAGATTAGCGATGAACAAGCCATGACCATTTCAGGCTTGAACAGTAGCCAAGCACCACGTCTGAGAGAACAGCCTATTGCCGTGATGCAGCGATCGACATGCCGGACCTGATCAGCACAAAGAAGCAAACGACTCAGGTGCCATTCCCCGCGATTCACCCGAAGCCAAGGTTTAATCTAATCTTTTTCTACCGCCGGTGGTGACGTCGGGGGCCGATCTCGTTAAACTTTTCCTCCACATGTCCCCGCAATTTGCTTGAAATGCAGGACCTCAGTCCCTGGCAACAGCTTCTCTTCGCTGCCGACATGTCCGAACAACCACTTTTTGCACCAGATTGAGATCGATTGTGTACCTGTGATGCCCTTGTATCTGCCGTGGCTGTATACCCCACATGCACACTGGTACTGACCCTGGTAAGTCTTTTGCCAGTTGCAGAAGACGATCTTCCTTATGTTTTGGAGCCTTTCCTCTCCCTTTCACTTCCATCTTCTACTCCAGCTCAGACGCATGAACCTCACGATGGTCAGACCAATACTGTTCTCTCTGCTTTCGCTAGCCCCGGCAGCGAGTGCAGTGCTTGACTGCACCGAGGAAGCCTTTGCTCCTTTGTTGCCATCGAATGCACGCATCGTGCAGACACGGAAATTGGCAGATAATTCCACTTTCGAAGTCCCGGCAAGCAACATCGCATACCCACGGTCGCCAGTGGGATTACCAGCTCTCTGTGCGGTTCAGGTCAATGTCGTTTCGAGTAACTCCTCTGCCTTTGAGTTTGGTCTGTTCCTGCCGGACCGGTGGAACAATCGCTTCATTGCAGTTGGTAATGGCGGCTTTGCTGGTGGTATCAACTGGCTCGATGTCGGTCAAGTTGTTCGATATGGCTTCGCCTCCATCTCGACCGACACGGGCCACAACTCAACATCTGGCGATATCACGTGGGCTCTAAATCAGGAAGAGAAAAAGAACGACTGGGGTTACAGGGCGCTGCACGGCTCTGTTGTGATCGCGAAGGACTTGACCGAAGCCTACTACGGATCAGCGCCGACCTACAACTACTACAGTGGCTGCTCGACCGGCGGTCGTCAGGGTCTCCGCGATCTCCAACTATACCCAGAAGACTTCGACGGCGTCCTCGCAGGTGCTCCAGCATGGTGGACCTACCACCTCCAAACCTGGACCGTCAAAGCAGGCACCTATAACCTACCCGTGGACGGACCAGGCCGTATCGACCCCTCCCTCTTCCCCTTCATCGAGCGCGAGATCCAGCGGCAATGCGACGCCCAAGATGGTCTCCGCGACAGCATCATTTCCGACCCCCGCGGCTGCAACCTCTACCTCGACGCCCTCCTCTGCCCCGCCACACCAACCAACACCACCTGCCTCACCGTCCCCCAAATCCAGACCCTCACCAACATCTACACCGACTACATCGATACCAACCAAACATTCGTCTTCCCCCGCGTCGAGCCCGGCTCCGAAGCCACCTTCTCCGTCCTCTTCGGCGGCTCCGCCCCCAACCCACTCGGACTCCAATATGTGCAGTACTTCCTCCTCAACGATCCCACCTGGGACTACAGGGACTTCTCCCTCGCCACAGTGCAACTCGCCGAGCGCGTTGATCCAGGCGACGCCACCGCCGACGACTTTGATCTGCGCCCGTTCAAGGAGCGTGGGGGCAAGTTGCTCATGTACCATGGTCTCGGGGACAGTTTCATCTCCACCGGCTCGAGCGAGGTGTTCTACAATAATGTGAGACGGACATTGCTCCCTCAGGGAGCGACTGTGGATGACTTTTTCCGGTTGTTCTTCGTGCCGGGTATGTTGCACTGCGGGCAGACGAGTGATGTCGCTTCTGCGCCGTGGTATTTTGCTGGTGCAGGACAGGCAGGGGATTTGGCGCAGGATGGTGTGTTTAGTGTCCCTGGGTTCGTGGATCCGAAGCACGATGCGTTGTTGGCGTTGATGGAGTGGACGGAAAAGGGGACTGCGCCGGATAGTTTGATTGCGACGAGGTTTAGGAATGATAGTGTAACTGCTGGGGTGGAGAGGCAGAGGCCGATCTGTGTCTTCCCTAAGCAGGCGAGGTTTAGGGGTGGGAATGCGAATGATGCCGAGAACTGGGTTTGTGATGAGATCAGCAATGGTGTGGGAGTGCAGATGCAAGAAGGATATTAGGTGGATAACAGGATGCTGTGGACACTAGTAGACTGTACATCATAATTTCTGTCGTTGATTTATTTCTGCGCCACTGTCATGGCTGCGATGACTGCTGCACCTACGCCGCTACCATCTTCGGCGCTGGTCATTTTGATCGGCTGCTCCCCTTCTTTCCAGTCGAGAATCTCGCCGAGTGCCTGCGCCCAGCGCTGCTTAAAGCGAGGATGCTTGTTGGCGACACTGCCGTCGGCGGCGACGTTGCCTTCTTTCGTGTCTGTCATGGTACATATCGCTGCCACTCCGCATGCACATAGTCGTGCACCTCGAGTTGCGATAGCGATGGCTAGACGCTGTATTTGAGCCATCTCCTGCTCACTCACTTCAATCTGGTAGTCTTTCTGAAGGATGTGTCTGGATTGTGATAGTGATGGAGACTGGTCGTCTTCGATACCTGACAGTACCGCAGTATCGAGCGAGTACTCCTTCTTTCCCAAAGACTTGAATTGCAGGTCTTGGTTTCCCAAGAATCCGTGCTGCTTGTGCAGGTCAAGGACAACAAGTCGGAAGATCTCCCCTAGATACAGACCTGCAGAGAGCTTTTCGAAACGTTGTTCACCTGGTCTTGGACTTGCATCATCGATGATCTCGTCGTACTTGGTGCGAGGCAGGACTTGTAGAGAATTGTCAAAGGCACCATACTCGCAATTAATCGCCATGGGAGTGTCCCTTGGCAGGTCTTTTGCAGTCGAGTTGGAAGAGAGCTTAGGAATTCGGGAGAGCTTCTCCATATAGGCGGCATTACAACCAGTGCCGAAGATAGCTCCAATGATCGTGGCCGGGTCATTGTAAGCGGAAGCAATCATAGCTCCGGTCGTGTCGTTCACGATAGCTATCATGTGAACCGGTAGTGACTTTCCTGTTGTGAGCGAAATGATCGAAATGATTACCCCGGATTGTACATGCCCTTTCTTCCAATGCATAAGTGAGCTGATCTCCTACGTCTTCACCTTCGACTCCTTGAACATCCCAGCCTTTAGTCCAAGTCTGCAGCTTCCCGTGATCAATCGAGGTCTGCGTTAGCGGATAGGAGAATGTGAAGCTCAAAGGTAATGGCTTGTCCTTGGACGCTTCGAGTTTTTGGTCCTTGATAAAGGTTTCAAGACTGTCCGCGATGAACGTCCACAGCTTATCAGCAGTACCTGTCTTGATGTCCTCTGGCAATTGATAGCTTGACTGCTCAATTTTGTGGCCACCACGCTCGCCTGTCAGAGTGATCCAACAGATACGGATATTGGTGCCTCCGAGATCGATGGTCAGGAAAGAGCCTTTCTCCTTGCCTGATGGAAATCCATGTACCCATGTCTCGTTCATGGGCTATTCTGGTCAGTCACAGACCGGACTCTAAGGTTTACGACGAACGATGTTCTGGCCCTGTGCTTGCAGACCTGCACACTTAGCGAACGACATTGGATATACTTCTTAGTTACTGACCATCTTGTAACTCTTTGATGAAGCGATCGGTGACCTGCTTCAACTTTTCGGTATCGATATAAAACAATCGCTCTAGCTCCTTGATTTCATTGACGATGTCTTTAGCATCACTCGTGAGTGAATCTTGTCTCATGATGGCGGCTTACAGCGGAGGGACATGTGCTGGAATAAACAAGAAAGGAACACATACCTAGAGACCGGACGACTTACTAGTATCGACTGACAGATCCGCTTACTATGAGCTAATGGCCAGAACATGTCATGGACGACCGGTATTGAGCTGTAGATCACAAGTGACGTCGGTAGAGGGGCGTCCATCTCAGACCGCGTGCCCGAAAAGGTGGGGCAAACACGTCTGAGATCAGATCTGCATCTTCGCTCCTCTTCAAGCAAACATCAAATATGACATCGAAAGCCATCTCGCATACAACCGAAGTAGCGTATGCTCCAGCCTCGTCCTTTCTATCACTGCCTCTGGAACTACGCCGTCACATCTACAGCCTCGTCGGCATCGGTTCGCAAGCACGACTCCGAGGACTTGAGCTCGTCGTCTTGGACACTTGGAGGGTTCCGAACACACTCCGGCTCAACAGCGAGATTGCCTACGAGGTCCTAAAATGCTATCCGGACCTCTGTTTCGCAGTGCACATCCGATGGTCCCCCGGACAAGTACCGGTCCTGCAAGACTATCTCTCAGACGAGGTCGTTGAATGGCTGCAGGGCATGGCCAACGCAGGCAGAGGGATCTGGAGGCTTCAAGTGGTCGCTCCACCTCTGCTTCAATTCCGGTGGACTTGCGGGCCGGATGGCATTGGTGTGAAGCAGCTCGATCTTGCCGATATGCAGATGCCCGACGAGATCTATTACCAAGCCAAGATGGCCGAATGCAGCTCTTCATATGATGAAAGACGTCTCAGTGAAACGCATCAAGTACTTCGCAAGCTCCTGATGAGTGTTCAGGGCGACTGCAAGACAGGCTTCCAATTGAAGCATATCGAAATCATTGCTGAGGCGGCATACAATTTCGAACAGCAATTGAGATCAGCGATGAAAGATAGAGGCGTTCAAGATGATCGCTCACCTTCATTCGGATTGTTTGCCATGTCCGGACTGACAGCTTGGGATGGACCGTATCATAACCCAGACGAGCACGTGTGAGGTAACAACCCTCAACCAGTTCGGCTGTCATAAATCGACAGACGCATGCCTTCTGGCTTTGAAGCATGTCGATTCCTCGTTTGCATGACACCATAAGGGGTTGCGGCATGTCATCGAGTTGGTAAGTCATCGTGATCCTCGTGAGATCACATACTGAAGATGGCGCAGAACGGTGATGGGCAACGACATCTGAAAGGATTGTTCCTGCTTACACCGAGTACAGCTGTTCCAAGACACCGTACGTCGACAGATCTCTCTACGACATCGATTAACGATCCGACTGTCACTCCCACTATCTATATCACCATATCAATTGCTCATTCGCTCCCAAGTACCGGCTATTAGCAATCATCGAGCCATGCCTTCGCTCCAATACGATCTTTGTCCATCATCCACTATGGCCAACAAAACTGCGGGCGTCCCCATCTCTCTCGGCATGTCGCTCCTCCACAACATCGACCCTCACTTCACCGATACATCCACTTCGGTTTTATCACGACAGACACCCGCAACAAGATCGCCACGAGTGCCCTTCACTCGGTTCTCTGCGGCAGAAGTACTTGGCCGAAACCATGTACGATTCCCTGATGTTGGATTTGTGGCTTCCATCATGGCTAAGGAAACGGATTTCAGCAGGAGTACATATGAATCCTACGTTGTGGAATCGTCAGTGTCTTCAGACATGGCCAGCACGCGAGTACCACAGCCTGAGGAAGCCAAGCAAGACAGGCAGCAGAGGGTATTGAATACTGGAACTGAGGAAAGATTGAGGGGAGACTTGCTTCGGGAAAGCTGGAATGGATGGAATGAATGCATCATAAGGAAGACTTTTGTTGGGATGGTTGTTGGTTTGCTTGGACTGTACTGGCTGTGGAGGCGGTACGGAAGGGTGTACTAATGATCAGGCTCTAATCAAATGATCCCTTCGTTGCAGGTGAAACCTACTTTGTATGACCTTCAGTGTTCTACCGGTAGTTCTGTAAGGCGGAACATCTGCGGTAGTGCAAGATTCTTGATTGTGAAAAGTGATTTTTGCGACCGAGTCGGCGTTCTTGGTAATCATGCAATGCAAGGTAAGTGCATATGTGCGAAATTCTCCTTCGGACTACTGACGTGGTAGTTACGACGCGTCGTACCCCTTCGAAGCTTTCACGCTGCACTTCAACGAAGCCTTCTTGCATCAAGGACCATTGCCAACAATACCACATCTCCACCATGCCATCAAGCAGGAAGAAGAAGCAGAAACGATACCCGTGGCACAAAGCCGTCCCGGTCAATGATCTGGGCCGCGCGACGAGCTTCCTGGAACTACCGGTCGAAATACGTTTCATGGTGTACAACTTGGTGAATGACAGTCTCCACCGGACAAGTGAGAAGAAACCTTTCTCATCATGGCGACCGTCGGGACTGATTCTGACCCATCCAACGATTGCCTACGAAGTTTTATCACACTCGGCTCGGCACTCCTTCTCGCTGAGTGAGACACACCTGGATCCGAAGCACCTCCGTAACAGCATCCTAGACCAATTGATGGACAAATCGTTTGGTAAAGCCGCCAAAGCCTTCATGGATCCACGAACGAAATGGCTTCCTGCTAGTGTTCTCGATGAATCGGCAGGACAGCTGTCCAGTGGTTCGACCAGACCTTGTTCCGATACACTTCTATGGCTGCCCCAGATCAAGGCACTCAAGGTGACCGCTCCTGGGCTGACCTCTCTGAAGATCAAGGTTACAGACAGCCTTGTCGAGATTGCTAACGAGACCATGAAGAGCAAACCAGAGAGCGCCCGCGACTTGCAGAGATGGGATCAACTTCAGGACAAGTCATTCAACTATCAGACAATGCATAAGAAATTCAAGGCTGGGCTGAAGACACAATTTCAGCGTTCGATCGATGGACGCCAGGGCTACGGCATCACATATGCAGATATCCGGTCGCTCCTATCAGCTCTGCAGGATTTCAATTATCAGATCGAAAGCAAGGTCAGTGTGGTAGTTCAGGAGGAGTTGGGTATCGAGAGATCGGCGGATATGATGGCAAAGTGGATCCTGCAATCACCGTCGGCCCAGATCGACACGCGCGACGAAGCTACTACAACGCTCATGCCGCCTATTGGTAATAACACCATGTCCACAGCATTCGTCAACAAGCCAAAGGTACCAGTCAAAGCGAAGGCGGCCGTGAAGCCGACTGCACCCTCCAAACCTGCAGCACCTACCAGACCAGCAACGACGACTGCCCAGCGAGTGTCGGCTCCTGCTGCTGCTCAGAAAACGAAGCATTTCACCACAAAACAGAACATGGCTCAGATGCAGCAACTACCACATCTTGCTGCGCAGAAGAAGAAACACCCTACCGCAGACCATACAAGCGGCCAGGCCCAACGAGTGTCAGCTCTCGCTACCATGCAGACGACCAAGTCGAGCACCAACAAGAAGAACGTAGTTGACTTGACAGGAGACGACGTGGTTGTCATCGACGATGATTAGACGATGGATCAATAAAGGAGAGAAAGGCGCAAGGGCTAGAGAATCGTCAGAGCGGACTGCTATTCAGGCGCATTTATAGCATAGTGAATATCAAGTATCGACGGCTTCGTATCCGAATACCTACTGCTTAATTATGCCCATGATCATTCTCGCCCTCGTCCCGAAATTGCGTCGAACAGTAGGCAGCCGTCAAGATCACGCACGTGGCTCTGTTCATCCCTACCACACTGGATATCTCCAACATAGATTCTGATCTCGCTGCACAAATCCATAGCACTTCGAACCCACCAATCATACTGTTTACAAGATGATGAATCGAAAGAGAAAACGCACCCACGTGCCACAGACATCGGCGAACTACCAGCCAGCACCGCACGTCAGTCGTCTCTCTCTCTCTTCGACTTACCGTTGGAGCTTCGTAACATGATCTACAAGTTCACATTCCTCGCCATCGAAGAGCCAAACAATACTACTACGAGCATATCCTCCAGAAATATCACGAGCAGCTCCGGACCTGCCAGGAACGGCGCCAGGACTATCACGAATGGTGCCAGAATTACCACGGACCGCGGCATCACTCCCATGAGCGGCGGAGTAACTACCGCAACCACCGGAACTACCACTCCAGCCGTGACTCTCGAGAGAAATTCTACCTCACTGCGCGCCAATGCGACTCCTGCGTCCTGCCATGGGATACAAGACTCTCTTCAGCTTCGATAGGATGCTCAATACGACTGCAGCGGTATTCCTTGCCGGCTATGAGATTCCAAAGCTGGTAGCTATCCACAGCATCTGCTTCGGATTGGAGCTGAGAAGTACTGGTGGGGAAGTGACGGTGCAGCAGATCTGCAGAACAAGATGGAGTGGGAGGGCATTTCCAAGGCTCGATAGTGACCAAGTCAATGCCTTACTGGCTGCTTTCGTGGACGAGATGGTAGTTGCACTACAGGCGTCAATCACAGCCAGGGACGAGACCGGTTTCAGCATCAAGGAGCTGGAGTTGATCGCCAAATGGCTCGACAGATGGGGACACCGCACAATTATAGCGTGAGAAGTGGCATTGAGAAGAAGACAAAGTCGTCATCTTGCTGATGAACCACTGCTGTGATGGTCGAAAAGGGTGGAGTTATGGAACTTCTTGCCTAGCTGGGATGATTCGGTAGTCATATACCTGCCAAAGGATAGATATGGTCAACTGTATGACCATTTGCAATCGGGAGTGTAGCCGAGTTCCGTGTGCGGTGACCTTCCAAGGGAAAACCTGCCCCGCCATCGGAATTGATGTCTAAAATTTCTGGAGAAGTGGGATGGTTCGTTCATAACAATAAATACTACCACTCTTCCAAACAAGCTCGACGATTCGATAAACAACTATCAGAATCATGGATACCATTGTAGCTGCCGTTTCTGGCTCCCAGTAAGTACATTGGAGGCATTGGTCGGGTCACCACTAACTAGCTTGATAGTAAGGTGCTTCTGCTTGGAGCAGGGTTTGTCACCAGACCTACTGCTCAAGAGCTAGACAATGCTGGTATCGCCGTCACAGTTGGTGAGTAATTCCATGCTCATGTGTCATCCTCTGTTCCACACTGATCGCCAACAGCTTGCCGCACTCTTGACTCTGCGAAGAAGCTCTGCGAAGGTCTCAGCCACTGCACACCTATCTCGCTCGACGTGAACGACACCGCCGCGCTCGAGAAAGAGGTTGGCAAGAACGAGCTCGTCATCTCTCTCATCCCCTACACATTCCACGCTGCTGTCATCAAGGCTGCCATCGCACAGAAGAAGCATGTAGTGACCACATCATACGTCTCTCCAGCCATGATGGAGCTGGACCAGGCAGCCAAGGACGCAGGCATTACTGTCTTCAACGAGATCGGTCTTGACCCTGGTATCGACCACTTGTACGCCGTCAAGACGATCGACGAGGTCCACAAGGCCGGCGGCAAGATCACAAGCTTCCTCAGCTACTGCGGTGGTCTGCCAGCACCCGAAGCCTCTGACAACCCTCTCGGCTACAAGTTCTCATGGAGCAGCCGTGGTGTTCTTCTCGCTCTCCGCAACTCAGCCAAGTACTACGAAGGCGGCAACATTAAGGAGGTGCCAGGTCCAGAACTCATGGGCACAGCGAAGCCATACTTCATCTACCCTGGCTACGCCTTTGTCGCCTATCCCAACAGAGATTCGACCCCCTACAAGGGCCGCTACACAATTCCCGAGGCAGACACCATCATCCGTGGTACGCTCAGATATCAAGGCTTCCCGGAGTTCGTGCGTACCTTGGTCGACATGGGCTTCTTGTCCGAGGAGGAGCAGCCATACCTGAAGACAGTACCGAACGCGCCTACCTTGACCTGGAAGGAAGCTACTGCAAAGATCCTTGGTAGTTCTTCCAGCACTGAGAGGTAAGCCTACTAGAAAGCATGATTCGATTGTTAACTACGCCCTGAGCGTAGTAGTACAATGGCGTGTTGTTCGGTATACTGGTAGTCTTGTTGGACGGTCGCTGTAGTACTACCACGTACTGGTAGTTCGCTAGTGACTGGACGTGGAACTACCAGAATATTGACGACCTGATCCATATAGCTACCAGCTCTAGCAGGCGGCCTAGCAGGCATTCCATAGAGCGGTAGTCAGATCTCTGGTAGTTACAATGGCTAACTTTTTTCGCAGCGACCTCCACTGGGCAGTCTCGTCCAAGACCAAGTTTGCCGACAACGATGAGAAGGACCGCATCATCAACGGCCTGAAGTGGCTCGGCCTCTTCAGTGACGACAAGATCGAGCCGCGCGGCAACCCCTTGGACACTCTCTGCGCCACTCTGGAGAAGAAGATGCAGTACGAGGAGGGAGAGCGCGACTTTGTCATGCTCCAGCACAAGTTCGGCATCGAGCACGCCAACGGTGCAAAGGAGACCCGTACCAGCACGCTCTGCGAGTACGGCGACCCCAAGGGCTACAGCGCCATGGCCAGGCTGGTAGGCGTTCCCTGCGCGGTTGCGGTCAAGCAGGTCCTCGACGGCACCATCAAGGACAGGGGTGTGCTGGCTCCTATGGACCCAAGGATCGCCGAGAGCCTCAGGAAGGAGCTGGAGGAGAAGTACGGCATTGCCATGATCGAGAAGACGCTGTAGGCTGGTAGTACATACCGGGTGGGAAAGGTAGACTACCAGGTGGTAGGTCATGAATAGAATTACGAATCCAAAATATGACACAGATCACACTGCACTGTTTCATACTACTAGATCTCTGAATCCCTGGACCGACTACTACCACGAGGATGAAAGTCAACAGAAGTATAGTCCCTCGCAGATGACTACCAGAATCTTACCTGAAGTGCAAGAACCACCACCACAGCGGTCCTTGAAGCGGCGACTATCACGGAAGGTACTGGCTGAGGCGCACGACGCCCAATGTAACCACCACACAGGCGATGACCGACATATTCCAGACATCAGTTGACGGCGATGGATCTCACCTACCAGATCGTAGATCCTGTTGACCGACATCTGATCACAGTCGCGCTACTACAAACTCTTCCACGTGAATCATGACAATAGTTCATTCTGTAAGCTAAATCCCCTCCTCCGTCAGTCGTGAGGCATCTACGCCTTCTCCGACCTCTCGATCCTCGCCTCATCACCATCGCTCACCTTCTTATCACTCTGACTCTCGACATCATCAATCTCCTTCTCCCTCGCAAGCACCATACCAGCAGCGGGCTCATTCTCAAACGCCCTGCCCCTCTTCTCAGGACCGAAAGCGGTCGTGACAGCGATGCCCAGCGCGATGATGGCCGTCGCGATGCCCATCGTCGGGCCGTAGGCGTCGACGCGCTTGCCTGATGCGGACGTGATGAAGTGGCTTTCCGCGATGGCGTTGACGATTTGGGCGGAGGGGGAGGAGATCATGTTCCCGATCTGGTAGGTTGTGCCGGGGAAGGAGGAGCGGTAGGCGGGTGGGGAGAGTTCGTTGAGGTGGATTGGGATGACGCCCCTGGGTGGTGTTAGTGGATATTCTTTCGGATTGGGAGGGGGTAAATGGGGCAGAGGGGGCAGCTTACCATGCGCCTTGCACGAAGAATTGCATGAAGAAGCCAGAGGCGGACAGGGAGCGTTCGCCTTGTGGCAGGA